>JAQQZR010000033.1:23224289-23235085 GCA_030068235.1 Notoglanidium macrostoma | reverse complement strand
AGATGATATTTTGGAGCAATAGTTTTATTGATGAATCAGATGTGAAAGGAACAGATCAGTGCTCCTTTCTCCTTGTATCTTATATTATCTCCTGTTCCTCAGCGGCAGGATGCTCTTGTCATGCTGGCACTGTCCACATGGTCAAGTTTCAATGAAATAATAGTTTTCAATGAGACATGGAGCACTGAAGGGGCAGCGGTGTCTCAGTGATTGTCTTCACTGATAGGAAGATGGGGTGTTTAAACCTCATCACTGTCAAGCTGCCACTGTAGGGCCTTTAACCCTCCCTGCTCCAGGCAGGGGCGCCATATCGTGGCTGACCCTGCGCTCTGACCCCAAATTCCTAAGAAGCTGGGATATGTGAAGAAAAGAACTTCGTTACAACACTTTGGTACAACATTGTGCAGTAGTGTATATGTGACAAAATAAAGGCTTCTTCTTCTTGAGTGGACAGTCATGTAGTCTTCTGCTAATTTCCACACGTTATCTTAAGGAACTTTATGCAAATCCAAAACAGGAGGTTTTCCCTGAATACAGATCAGTGAAACAGTTAACACACACACACTCATACAGTCACTTACAAATTCTTGCCTTTCTTTTATTTCTTCTCATCTTTAACATCATTTATCTAAAATCTGCCTGTGCAGAGTGCTCTGCCCTGGGCAGAAGGCCGACGTGATTTACAGACTAAATCTACACCTGAGCAATTCTTAAGCTTCAGCCATCTTTTCTCTCTGCAGCTCACCACAAACAGAGCGAGATGCTGATAACCCCAAGATCAGGAAAAAAAAAAAATCTGATTCTATCTCTGCGCCTCTTTTCCTCTCGCCCCTTTGTCATTTTCTCACTAACTTCTTTCATCCCTTCATCTCTCTTTTCTGACTGGGTGGCATACAGGGTTTCAATTCAAAGAGATATTCTAATCTTTATTGGATTGTTTTGCATGGATAAATATTTAGTGCTGCTTAATCTAACTCAGTGTAATGATGCATTGATGGAGTCGTTTATTATTCAATCAAAGGCGGGGAGCTGTGTGATTAGCTGCGTGCCACGGCTCTGCTCGTTAACACACACGCGTAAACACACATATGCATAGACACACACGTGCGCACGTACACACTGTTGTTTACTTGATTTTGGAAGGGTGAATTAGCATAAGAATGAATAGAGGTCTCTCGGTGAGGCTGCATTACTCTCTAGATGCGGAGACTGAACTAAATGAAGAGCTTATTACAGACGCTGCTCAGTGCCTGTCACATGCGCACACACATTCACGCACGTCTGACGACATTTTCTCTGTGCTCTTTCTTTGTCGTCGTCCTTCGCACTTGTGTTGCATTGTGAAGGAATGCGTCTTAGGTGCTCAAATATACTTGTGTATCTATGATCTCTGCATAGTGTACTAAATTACAAAGTCAAATTATGTCTTCTTATTGAACCACAACAAAATTGTTGAAAAAAGAAACATCCTAAATTCTGGTCCTAATGGTTTGGCTATAATTTCTGGCATGGGGTATCATGACTTACTGGGCCATGGTGTTGGTTAGACAAAAATCCAAAGTACATGGCAGGTTGTGTCCGATGAGTGCAGTCATGCTCCAGCTTTCCTCACTTCATTGTTTGATGGTTCTTGAGCTTTGTCCAGTTTTGTCCAACCTGAAATCCAAACAGACACAGTCCTCCCTATAGTTCTTTCACTCATGCCTTTTCAGTAACTGAACTGCGTGTCAGTCTCGTGGTGGATCCAGGGCCTATTCCGGGAACTGGGTCTGAGGCAGGAATACACCCTGGATGGGACGCCAGTCCACTGCAGAGCCCTATAGACATACATTCACACCTAGAGGAAATTTAGCATTGCATTGCTAGAATGTTTCTGGGATGACGAAGGAAACTGGAGAACCCAGAGGAAAACCAGATGGATGTGGGATGAATTAGAATTAGCTGTGCTGCACCCTCCCTGTAGTGTTCCCTCCAAAACACCTGAATGGTAGTGCAAAACCTGGCTATTTATGTACAAGCAACGAAAGGTGCCCCCTTTCCCTGATTTATTGAATGTTGGAGGTCCAAGTTATTTGCTTTTCCTCCCATTTACAGAACCTGGGGTTTTACAGAGAGAGTTTCTCTTCTGAGCAGATATTTCATTAACAACTGCCAGAAAGTACACAAGCTACATTTTTTGTGAAAGTTTAT
This sequence comes from Notoglanidium macrostoma, assembly GCA_030068235.1. Lineage (NCBI taxonomy): Eukaryota > Metazoa > Chordata > Actinopteri > Siluriformes > Auchenoglanididae > Notoglanidium > Notoglanidium macrostoma. Next base: position 23,232,895 of record JAQQZR010000033.1, on the reverse strand, counting down.
ATTTTACTGTCCACACACTAGCTTGAACTGTGCATGCTTGCTCTGTTACATTTAGCTCTTTGTGCATTTGTATTTTCACAATCCCTTTTTCAAAAGTTCAAATGTTGAATAGTTGTGTAATCACCAAGGTTTCCATTAGATTATATGCAGTGCCCTTGTTTTCTGTGTGGACATGGATATTGGCCTTGGGCTCTAATGCATCCCTGCTTACTCCCCAAGGCTTTGTGATTATGTAAATGGTTCATAATGTAATATGTGAATTAGCATCTTTCCAGCTGCAGCAGTGCAATTAGCCATCAATTAGCAATGTTGATTTGCTGACCTTTGACTGTGTTTTCCTCTTAACTGGACAAGTGTCTCCATTACAAGAAATATGCTGTTTGCCACAGATGTCTGTGACCTAACTGAATGATTTGATCTATCGGTGTGCATGTGGGTGCTTATGGACCTTTCACGGTGTACATTTGTTGATTTATCAGGTTCTTTTCTCATTTTTTACCTGTTTGTTTTTCACTCTTCCAGAGCACAGGATTTATTCAGGCAGGCCATGCGGACCTCGTTCATCTTGTTCCATGTGGTTCCAGCAGCAAGGAAAGTGCAGTATGAGCAGTTCTCCCAGAGTGAGCTGGGTGTCCAGCCTGGCCCTGGCCCTGGCCCCGGCCCTGGTCATGGACTTCCTGGTCCTGGACTTCCTCGTCCTGGTCCTAAACAGCTACCCTCTGAACCCAAATCTGGTCCTGGTCCTAGCAGACTAACTCCTGAATCCAAACCTGGGGATCGGGGTAGTGTGGTTGTCGGCGGCATTGATTACAGTCCTAAAAGGCTGTCTAAGAGTGGACCTCATCCTAACCTTAATCACCAGACCTCGTCTTCTCAAATAGAGCAAAACCAACATTATCCCGGATCAGCACCCATCACCAGTCCGACCAGCAAGAGTGCGACCTCCGCAGGCTTCACCAAAAAGGTTGGCCGCAAGTTCAGCGTCCAGCTCAGAAAAGGTGAGAGGAAAGAACCTGACACAATCCAGTGGTCATGATTTAGTGATTAGCAGGATGTGTCTAGATGCTTCTGATGACAATGGGTAAATATCTTGAAGATATTGTGAACCTGGAAAAAATGTGAAACTGGGCTGTTAAACAACTGAGATTTTGATTTGTGTAGTTGGATATTAGGATTTGCGATTCTGCGTGTGATTAAAATATGCAACTCTGTTTTATATTTGCCCAGTGTGAGAGCCATTTACAGGTTTATCTGCTTAATCTAAACCTAGTTATATACAGAGTTTCTTCTAAAGCAAGGAAACAAGAATTTACAGTAAGCTCTAGTGGCCAGTACTGTTACGAATGAAGATGCAAGTCACAATGCATGAACTGTTGAATCCGGACCCCAGTTTAAGTTTCATGTTGTATCCTAAACAGCAGAATACTTAATGCATTCATTTGCAGAACAAGAAACCAGCCACAAAGCTAGCTAACTCACCCAATTATAAATACAATACCGTGTCCATCTGTAATTTCCTCTTCCTTCTTAGAAACAAACCATGCTGAGTGCATTTTAGACCGTAGCTTTGGCTGTAGTTATTCTAGTATTATGAAAACACATATTTCACAACTTGGTGTTGAGAAACTAATTGTAAACGTCTACACTATGATAAGCTTTCTACATCTTACTACACACTGCGTATAAACGAGGTGATGCCCATCGATTAATCACTTCAGGTCAACATTTTGGGTTAGCAAAAAAAAATGTTTCCTAGCATTCTTGTTCAAAGGATTTGGAAATGACAGTCATTTATTGTTGTTTTGCTCTCTTTTTGAAGGACTCAAGCTAATCATTTTGTTTTGATATTTTTACAAAACTGGCCATACGGAGCATCTTTGGTTTTTTTTTTTGTTTTTTGTTTTTTTTAAACCTCATTAAAGATTCTATCTACAGTCTTGAAATACACTGCTTTCCTTGAGGGGTTTCTCATTAATTGTTTAACCACAGCACCTTTTTTCTTGGTGTCTAGTATCATAGCGCTACAGTAGGTCTGACTATATCTCACATGACCCTAAATTTATGAGGAACAGCTGTCATCTGCATACTGTAATGCATGGAAAATGACCACCCCTGGCTTGCACTGATTATCGTTCGCTGTGAGAAGCCGTTTCTTTGAAGCCGTCTCCAATTTCACCTGCTATTAATGGCTGATGATATCTGTGTTGTCAGTGCAGGGATTGTCTCCATGTAACCGGTGTAATTAGCACTTCAAAGCACTGTAGTTGCCGTAGTAAGAGATTGTAAAGCTCCCGCTTTCTGTCAGCCTGACCCGCTGCTCCAAATCCTGCACGGCAAACTTATCACAGCATTTCACACTGCCTGAAAGCCTCACGTGTCTATCAGAGTGTCAGCATGAGTCCAACTTGAAATTATTTGTGCAAATAACCACAAACACATGCACATGCACACTATCTCGGAACACTGTGTTGTGTTTAGCATGACAAGTCACTTTTGGCATGTTTCAAACAGAAATTTCCATGATGGCAGATACAGCCAGAAAGCTTAAGACCCCTCCCAAATATCCTGTAATCACATATTTCAGCATGTTTAAGTATAAGGGAAGATTAAAAGGCCTTTTTGTCAGCAGGTTGGAAGCACAGTAAGAGAGATGAGTAGTGGAGACGCAATTACTCCCCCGACAACAAACAACAAACCCCCGACAACCTGCCCTGCTGGGAGAAATGTTCAGAGGGCACGCACATTGGCTGCTTAAATTGAAAAGACAGCTGCAGACAGGGAGGGGACTGTTAGCTTTAGCAATGATTAGGATGCATGCTTGTCATCTACTGCCCTGTGTGGTAAATGGGAATGGCACAGTTTTGGGTGTTGGTGGGCTCAACTCGGTTTCTTTTTATTCCCTAGATAATGAATGTGTGTGTGTGTGTGTGTGTGTGTGTGTGCGTGTGTGTGTGTGTGTGTTCTGCCGTTAGAGGCTTAAAATACTTGAGGTATTGCTTGCGTGGTAAAAAAAACCCAAAAAAAACAACAACTAACTAAGCTATTACTCATGATATAACAACCAATGATGATCCAGTACGTGAGCAGATTCAACATTTCTCATCTGTGAAAGAATATTAACAATATACATAGCATTTCCTGTTTACTAGCCAGGCCACTTGGCAAATGTTAGCAGTTAATGTTACATTTGCAACAAGTTGCATTTACAAGTAAATGCATGTACTTCCTTTGAGACACCTGAAATCAGTCACTGCATCTTTTCATACCTACTGGTAATGCTGCATCACAGGACAACTGTGAACACTTGATGGAAAGCATTATCTGCCCTCTTCCACATACATGAGCTCCTGGGCAGCTACGTCTTGCTAGTCTCTCACTGATTGACTGGGGAAAGTAAAGTCATCCCTCCCACACAGAAAGCACAGCTAATTTTGCTCTCTTTCACTCCAGGTCAAATGTGCGATCCCCTGAGATTGAATCCCATTCTTTTTAACACAAGGAAAAAAATACTTTTAATTTGTAGGCAGCGATATCTTGAGTCATTGTTTCTTCCATAAATGAATTATAGTCACTGTTGGGTAAGGTGGTGTTCTCCCAGACCTTACATTTTGCTCAGAGAAGCAAACCTGAATGCTTCTTGCTTAAAATGGAAAACGCACACCATCATGTCCTTCTCGTTTCATCCCAGTGATTTAAACTTAAGTGAGAGAGAGGAAGAGAGAGAGTGTGTATGGCGGCGTGCCTGTTGGCATGTCCGTTCCTGATGCAGCAGATGCTGAGAGCTGGTGATTTGGCGTGAGGCTTTATCAGAGCTGGCGGGAGGTGCTGAAGGCGGCTCTAACACGAGAGGGCCGCGTTGCAGGCAAATCGGATGGGGGTGGTCGCTCGCCAACTCTAGCTAAACAAGCGGTACACACCTTTCCCCTTCTACCAGCCCCACAGCAAACAGCTGCATTTACACAATCCTCTCATTTATAGTGGAGATGGTGAGATCGACCCAGTGAGTGCAGGCCCGAGTCTCGTATAAACTCTACAGTCGGCCAGCTCTGACCTGGTTCTGCTCCAGTGGATCTCCTGCCGGCTGCGCCTTTATTTACAGTCTAACCAACAGCAGAGCTTTCACCATTCTGGGAGTATTAGTGTAGGTCATTTTTTCTTCATGTAAGCTCACCTTTTGATGTTTGTTTTTTTTTTAAATTCCAGTTTTATAGCCCTAGCAGTTTTACTTGTTCAGATGTCTGACATGGGCAATGTTTCTTTTTCCTCCTAGGCTGGTTTCTGGAAGGCCAGGTGGGTTTTTCAGAACCAGACTCCTTTTGGTGATTTATTTTTAATAATTTTTTCCTGTTGTAAAGCAGTATTTATAATAGCTAGGCCTCTCCCTCTCCCTCTCCCCCTCTCTCTCTTGGTCTCTCTCTCTCTCTGCCCTTTCTTTAATCTTCCTCTGTTAGTCAGCGTGCCCTAATCAAATAATGGACTAGGGCAGAACCCAATTTTCACCTTGGTCTTAACAGCCTTTTTTGCCTCACGACCACTAGTTTACTGTGTTGTTTAAAATCAGGACTTTTTGCCTACCTCGGAAAGGAAAACATTCTTTTTTTCTCTCCATCATTTTACATTTGCATTACCAAGACAAAAAAGGAAGTGAAGACATCAGTGATTAATTAGCTGGCTGTTAGAGAGGCATCTCTCTAATTGCCTGATTGAGCACCATTAGTGCTGGACTCTCTTAATGTCCTAAGAGTTGGAAAAAGGACATTGGATTATCTCTAATAACCTCTCAGGCCAATGTTGTTGACTCTGATTGCCTCTCCTCCACAACAGAATGTCTAAAATTAGACCCATGAACATGGATTCGAATGAGCCCTCTGTACGTTTTAGTGCTTCATGTTTACTCTTCCCCTGGGTTGAGAAGTCCAAGAGCAGTTCTTTCTGAGTGGCCCAAATAGTGAAGAAGCCTGACTTGATGGCTATAAATGTGGATTAAAATGAAGATACACGTATCCCCGTGCACCTATCGCTCTTTGCATCGTCTCGCTTGCCCATCTGTGCTCTCTGAGTAATGCAAGGCCGCTCTGGTGATAAGGTCAGTGCCGCCGTACGCTCTCCGTTCCGACCTGCTCTATAGCGCTCTCCGGCTTCACTCAGTCGACCCATTTATATTCATTTGCCTCTCCCAAAAAGGTCGCCTTGTGGACGGAGAGCAAATTGCTTTAGAGACCCCATGCCTGAACCCTTAACAACATTTCCCTAGGATTTAGTAGCATCTGTGGTGAGCTGTAAAGCTCAATTTGCCTAAAGCTTCAGTGCATCAAGCGCCATCAAAAAGAGCCAGCATTACCTTGGCCTTGTAGTGAGTGGCTCGTACTTCTAGCGCTCGACTCATCTGACTTACAGACTTGAATATACACTGTCACGATCCTGTTATGCTCGTAAGCTCTTTCTGTTCCAGCTCTTTAGACAGAGCTAAATTTGCCATGCTCACAGATGGACTTCAAACATATAATTAGGGTTTACAGTTTGGTCATATGTTTAGAGTATTTTATGTTTTGATATGTACATTCACATATGGGCAGTCAGGCACTAATGAAGCACATTTCAACCTGCTTTTTTCTCCACTTTGCCTGAAGGTTTTGAAAATAGCCCTGCTGATGGACTGTGATTGGTTATTAGATACAGTAGCTTTTAGGCTTTAGCTTGTGCTAGAATTTGACTGCGGCCAATATAATGCCTTTGGTAGAGGTTTTAGTAGGTAAGTCATGGCATGTCTGCATGTGTGCATATGTCTGTGAATGTGTGGTTATATTGATTTGTTCTCAGGGAATCGTGGGAACGCAGTATAATGTCCATAACTGTTAGAATGCAAGACATGCCTTTAAATGTCAATCAATGGTTAGGTTGCGCTGTTACAGAATTGCATCAACAGATTGTTGCTGTTTTAAAAGATTTCTAGCCGAGTTTGGTCTTCATGTTTATTTTTTTGTCCTTTGTCCTTTTATTTTTTTCCTTTATCCTTTGCTCTGTCCAGGTCCAGAGGGACTTGGCTTCAGTATCACATCACGCGACGTCCCCGTAGGAGGCTCTGCCCCGATCTACGTAAAGAACATCCTTCCACGTGGAGCAGCCATCCAAGATGGCCACCTGAAAGCCGGTGACCGGCTGCTGGAGGTGAGAACGAGGAAAACTTGGCATCTTATATCATGCCACTGAACTTCCTATTCCTCATCACAGGAGCTTTAGATTCATTCTCTCTCTTTGAATTTCCTACTTCCTGGTCCTCGTGCTGGATTTTCTGCAGTGCTCCCTGTCAGAGTCAGTCTTGTTCACACTTTGCACCAAAGTTGTCCACATGAAGATAGCACTTACTTCTCATTAGCAGCTCATAAAAGCAAGCGGAACAATTTAAAAAATGCTGATTCCAAAAAAGTACCAGTTGTAATTGTATACCGACAAGGCGTTCTATTACTATGATATGAATTTGATGAAAGAATGTAAATTATTCCAGTTGATTAAAAAAAAATTGTTTAAATAGTTCTAATATGAGTAAAATTTGTAATGTTTCCTTATGCGAGTGAAGGATGTTTTTACAGCTGGAATCTATACCGCTCACTGAATTGATTGAGAAAGATAAGCAGATTTCCAGCTGAGTTTGTGCTTACAGGGTAAAGGAGTACTGTGATGTGATTGGAGTGAAGAGTGTCTTTTTGGTGCTAAACCATCAAAAAATCTGTGTGTACACTTAAAGTTAAAAAAACAAAAACAAAAAAAAAACAGGCAAAATGTAGCCTTTCTCAGTATTTTGTAAAAGAGTTTTAAAAAAGGTTAAAAGAAATCATGTAGGCCACTTTTTTATTTAGTAAAAAAGTGGCACACCTGCATGTTCTTGTGCCACTGCTGGAGCTCCAGCCTGAAGCCATGCCTTCTGCAGAGGCTGACTCAGATCTCACAGGCCTCCAGTCACACACTCACCTGGCTCCATCAACACACCGCTGTGCACACACACACCCTGCGTCAGCATCACCACAGTCATGCTGGTGTGTAAATTAGACCAGTCAGAACCCTTGCTTATGCTATGTCTGTAACCGTGTTTGGGCATGTTGGGTATCAGCAGGTTGTGGACCCAGATGCAGAAGTGGAGAGAAGAGCTTTTGCTATTTTTGTACCTTAATATTTAGTGTTCCTTAGAGGGTGTGGTGGTTAAATAAGCTTTAGATTCGTTCTAAGATAAGTTGTCATTTAGAGAAGACTCAGACAGGTGGGTACTAGCCACACTGCTTGTATGCACTCATCTCCAAAGAAGGAGAAAAGACACTGAGGGGGAATGATGGGCGAAATGAGCAATTTAGATATTAGCAATTTAGATATTGTACTATACAGTCTGACCCCTTTAACAGAAACATCTGTACACCTGCATATTCAAGCAATTATCCTATCAGCCGATCATGTGGCAGCAGTGCAATACATAAATAAAGAGCTTCAGCTAATGTACACTTCGAACACCAAAATAAGGAAAATTCTTCAGAAATCTCTTGAGTGTAAAAATAACTCGCGAGGAGAAAAGAATCTCAGAATGCACAGCATATTGCACCTGAGGTGGATGGGATACAACAGAAGATCATCATATCCACTTCCGTCAATCGACAACAGGAATCTGAGGCTACAGTGGGCTCAGGCGTCTTCAATTTTAGCATTGCACGGTCACGTGATTGACTAACTGGTTAATTGCATTAATTGCAAGCTTTCAGATGTCATATTAAACAAATCACTAATGGAGTATATTTTCATTAACCTGTCCAGTCCTGGGGAGTTGGTCTGCGATGCTGCTGCGGTCCTTGTGTCAAAACTGTATTTGTAAATTACAATGCAAAAAAGGTATATATTGCAGCGAACACTGCTGGTTAAGTTAAATAGCTCATATCAGACAGCATTATGAGAAGACCCATGTTGTTATTCGTCACATGTAATTTTTTTTTATTGTTAACTCAAAGAAGTACGAGCTGTTAATATTTAAATTTAATAAACCTATATACATCACCTCATTTAAAAATCTGTTTGCTAAATGTAACCTTTCCCCTATTTCTCTATAGACCTGTAGGCTATAGCTACTATATATAGATAAACAGGAACTTTTTGCCCAATACATTTATATTAATGGGATTTGGCGGATGCCATTATAGAGGAACAACTTGGAGAACCACTTTGAAATGTCTGTTAATAAATACATCTCGATACTGGTGCACTAGGTCATGGACTCAGTGTACTATCAGTCTAAGAAACGCTGTTGGAGAGGTAATATAGTGTGTTTTGTTTTTGTTTTTTAAATAAAGTGCTCATTTAAGTGCTCTATATAGAATACAAAGGACAATTCTATATTCCCACACATTGTGGTCAAAATATATTACAATAAACCACTAAGTCCATGATGTGGAACAGGTAAAGATGAGACCGTATTAATTTAATCAGAGTTGCTTAGACCAAACATTTTCTACAGCCTGTATTGAGGTGATATATTTTTGCTATGGTCAGATAAATTCCTTGTGTGTGTGTGTGTGTGTGTGTGTGTGTGTGTGTGTGTGTGTGTGTGTGTGTGTGTGTGTGTGTGTGTG
>JAQQZR010000033.1:23171631-23224140 GCA_030068235.1 Notoglanidium macrostoma | reverse complement strand
TGTGTGTGTGTGTGTGTGTGTGTGTGTGTGTGTGTGTGTGTGTGTGTGTGTGTGTGTGTGTGTGTGTGTGTAGGTGAATGGGGTGGATCTGAACGGGAAGTCTCAGGAGGAGGTGGTGTCTCTTCTCCGCTCCACTCCAATGGGAGGCACTGTTAGTCTGCTGGTTGTCCGCCAGGAGGACGCCTTCCTGCCTCGTGAAGTGGTAAAACACACAACATATTTACTTTCTCACTTCTGCAGCCTACGTTGTAAATTTAATCCGATGCAGAATCACGCCTCTGGACCATTCATTTGTACACGCCTTCGCGTAACTGTCTCAGAAGTGCAGTAATGAGGGTGAAAAGCATGTCATGTTAAAGTTACATGGTTTCACCCATTCTGTGTCTCACTACTGACTGACAGGTAAGATATTTGAGTGCAGTCTAAATCACTTTGCCTTACACAGAAAAGACGCAGACTCTGATGAGCATTAAAGGCAAAATGAGTTTGGATGCAGTGAAAATGCATATTCTGCATACACTGATAATCTTGGTGAAGTGCATTGTAATGAAAAGAAGCTCAGAAAGTGTTAGTGTGGCATGTTGTCTGTCACACAAAGCATTTCCCTTTCAACCAAATAGGGAAAAAAATAGATGTTCATTCTCTCCAGTTCTTTTAAACGCTTGCTTTCCTGTTTTTTTGTTTGTTTGTTTTTTTATTTCTTGCCTTTCTTTTGTTTATCTCCCAATCTTAATCTCTCATAGCGTTCTTTTCCTTGCTGTTCCACAGTCCCTCTTTCTGTCCTTCTTTTTGTCTCTTTGCCTATGGACCTTTTTTCAATCTATGATTTTCAAAGCTTTCTGTGTTTTTCTTTGAGAGAAACCGAAAGAAAGAGCAAGTTGGATGCTTCATTACTCTCATTGCCACATTAACATTCAGGGAGCTTTGGCTCTGCAACACCCTCAGTTCAGCTTTAAAGCATCTCAATAATCCATACCCTCATGTTCATAAAAATCAGATTAGCGAGACGTCATTCCACAGCTGAAGGTTATTGCAGACAAAGCAGAGAGAGTGAGAGTGGCAGTTTATTTCATCTGTTGTTTTGAAATTGGTAGAGATACGGGCACTGAGTGGGTGGATGAGTGGATTTGGGTGAGATGGCTGGATGATGTGGTGGCATGTGGGGTGGGGGGGAAGCCTGTGCTTGTTGGCTGGAGGAATGGTGGAAACATTACTGCATCAGTGCTTCTCATCTAGAAAGTTCTAAATTAAACTCAGTGCATTGTGGGAACTCCCGACGGGGGGAATATGGTTTGGAGCAGAGAGGCGGATGCTGTTGTTGGCTGTCGTCTGGTGAAACATATCAAGAGAACAACAGTTGACCTGCTCTTTTGTGGAACAGGCAGAGATAAGCGATACATGACACAGTAATTAGCACCTTTCAGACACAATGAGGTCATCTCCTAATGGCGAGTGAAGCTTTGTGTGATATATAGGCACTAACAAGAACCATTTAATATGGACTACAGCCAGCAACCAATAAATAAGTAAGCAAGCAGTCGAGGAAGTAAGTGCAGGAATACAAAAATGAGTCCGAGTTAACAAATTAGCTAAATTTTTGCTTTCATCAATAGCAAATATATCTGCAAGCCCAGCTGAAGACAGTCTGGAATTACAGAGTTTTAATATTTTATATTTTTGCTTTCCCTTGCACAGTAGTCAAATTCAGCATGTGATTGGTTGAATCTATGGTCACTTTTTAACTATATCAGTGATTAATTGGATGCTGTTGTCCATCTCCAGAAGTCCTAACCCATGGCCTTATCTTGCAAGATAACACAGGAAAAAAATATGTTTAGACATTTGTAGATTTCACCACCAGCCTTATAGTGAAGTAAAAAATATTACTCGACACTATTTACCATTCTGTGTAATAAAAATGAGCTGAGTTGCAGGTATAACTTTTTTTGCTTGCATGTGTCCTTAGACTTTCTCTGAAAGCCTAATAGGGCTTGAGGGTTTCCTTTTGCCTTCCTCGGAATGACATTAACAGCATCACTCATGATATTTATTCACCTCTCGGCTTTTGCGCTGTGCATTTGATTAGCCTTCTCCTAAGCTCGAGGGAGTGTCGAGGCTTTGGGCAGATGCTCCTCAGCACAGGCAGTGACTTATTGAAAAGGGTGTCGGCGCTAACCTTTACTCACAGTGTGAGCAGGTCCACGGGGAGATGCTGAAAAATGAGCTCTGACGCCCGCACCCGGCCCTCGCCATCTAAAGGAGGGAAAAAAGACAAAGAGAGAGAGAGCGAGAAGCTCCAGTGAACTCCAAAGAAGCTTGGATCAATGGAGCGCTGCCCTTGAAGAGGAGTTGAAAAGAGGTTGAAGGGAGGATTGGTTTCAGTCGAGGGGAGTGAGAGACCAGTGCACTGAGGACACAGCCGGGTTGTGTTGGGGAATTTACGCAAACACTCAAATCTTGGCTAAGCGAAGAGATGCTGATATGGCGTGATCCTGTGTCGTGGTATTTATAGCACTCCATTGCTGCAGTTTGCCTGTATGGATCAAGAGAAGATAAGAGAAGAATGAAGAGTGATATTTGCATTGCATAACCGAAATGCTTTTATATGCTAAACCAGTATTTATCTTGTTCCTTTTCACCTCTTTTTTTTTTCCTTCACCCAGTTTTCCTCACAGTTTAGTTTCAATTACTTTCTTGTATGGCGGAATACCTACCAATCTGGGAATGTGAGAGCTGAATTTTATATTCTACACATCATAGGCGAGTTAATCATGCTTGGATAGGAGAGCACTAATCAGTCATTTTGTGTACATGAGCTACTCTAAAGGGGCATTCACGCAAGAAGCAGTTCACGGCGATGTGGCAAGGAACGACGATGTAATGGCAATGAAATACGGTGACTTGGAGCGATGACTGTTGAAATGACTACTGGCAACGTGAAGTGGGAGGGTACCGAGTTATACTGCTCTCAACATTGTGGCGACACGATTGAGGAGACTACCAATGTTGGCGAAAGAATATCATTGACTGACCGATGATGCCAACACGGAGTTCCACAAACCATTTACCGTAAGGAGAGGACGTCCAAGACTTTGGCTCCTATGTCCAATATAAGAGCAGTTCATCACTGTAGTCGCCAATCATGAAGGGAAAAACAAAAGACAACTGCACTGAATATTTATAGAGCCAAGACTTCTGATTTATTATTTTACTGAAACATTTAGAGAGTAATTTTTTCCTTTATAAGGATTCATTTGATTTTATATACAGTACTGTGCAAAAGGCCCGAGTCAGTCCTCATTTCTTCATATTTTGCTTCCAAAGAGCCAGACTGCATTTTTTTAAATGGTAGAGAACAGAAGAACAGTTCTCCAGGCTTCCTACATACCTCGATAGAATAAAAACATGATCAGTCATGGATTGGCCTCCCCAAGCCCGGATCTCAACATTACTGAAGCAGTGTGAGGAGATCTTGACAGAGAACGGAACAAAAGGCAGCAAACGTCTAAAGGAGCTTTGAAACGTCCTTCAAGAAGCCTGGAGAACTATTTCCGGAGACTACTTAAAGACATTACAAGAAAGCTTGCCTAAGAGAGTTCAGGCTGTGTTAAAGAATAACGCTGCTCATAGCAAATATTGACTTTAAAGCTTGTTAGAATTATACAAACTCTCTTTGTGTTATATACTGTATTTACATGTATGTTTGCATATGATGCAATATATCACTCTGTCTATTGTCTTATTTTCCTAGCAAAATATAAAGAAATGATTGGGGGGGGGTCAAGAATTTTGCACAGTACTGTATATAGCCTGCCATTGTGTTTACAGTTAACTTAGCAGACAGCCTTAAATTTGTCCTAACAAAGCATTACAGAAACCAGAAAAAGTTAAAGCTTTGATCTATAAACTGTACTATCTGTAAAAAAAATTAACATGGATGAATGGTCACTGGGAACAGTCAAGCATAGTTCCACATTGGTGATATTTTATGGACTTATAGCAAACTAGCCAGCTACTACTTGTTTCACTTGGAAACATTTGGGGTGAGAAATATACCTAGGTGACCGGACCCGGGAATGTCCGGGCAATGAGTGAATCACTTGATACTGGACTTGATAGTGGACTTTCATTGACCAAGCAACGGGCACCAATAGAATTGCTTCCTGTGTGTTTGCTCCTTAAGCCATTGATTGGCTAATTTCGCTCTGGTGGACAGGAGAGTGAGAACTGCCATGTTTCCCACCCAGGAATTATGGCCAGTTATGCAGTCGTGGGATCCCATCATCATCAAGATTCAAACTCCTCAATCTCCTAATAAAGAAATCTTTCATTTTAAGCCACTTCTTGATTTTGTTAGCTAAAGTTTAAAGGGCCTTAATTCACTTTCCTGCCTCTACTTGGATGGCACATGAGCAGAGCTGATAGCTGCAGGTGAGATGATGAGAGAGCTGCAGAGTTGCTGGAAAAGATGGAGATGAATCAGAAAGAAGCCAGACAGGAGATCTTGTTTAGAAATAGATATAAAGGCAAAAGATGAGACAGCTGGGATAAGAATCTGAGGCACCGAGGCATCGGAAACTCCTGCTGATTTAAAAAAGCATCAGTCCAAAATACAAAACAAAACCAGGATAAGTGTATTGAGGGAAGGACTGCGTGAAGACAGACACAAGACACTTAATGAAATCTTTCCACATTGTACACACAGACACGCGTGCGCGCGCACACACACACACACACACACACACTAAGACTATGGCTACACATCTCTGAATTATTCATGTCCACAGAGGCAATTACCGAGCACACTAATATTGCCCACAGCATGATAGGTGGCAGAGAGCATTAAAACAACTCGCCACACAATTCCATTGCGTAAACAAGAAAGCCACTATGGGCCACCTGACCACTATTGGACATTTATCAGCACATTTTATCTTTCAGTGTGCCCTGGCGTGAATGCGTGTCTGCCACTAAACCGCAGTGACGAGCGCGCATTGCATATTGTCTGTCACATGAATGCACTCTGTCTTATCTGTTGCTCTTTCCTCTGAGAAATAAATCAGTCAATGTCATGCCTCAGCAAGCACACTGGACAGGAGGATAAGAAGGGAAAAAGAAGTGAGAAAATGAATCTTTTCATGAGCATAGTCACTGAATGCTTATTGAAAGTGACAACACCCAAGTTTTCACCTGTTGAGTCGGAATTGGCAGCAACAAGCCGTCACTACTAGAGAGAGGTTACCTCAGCCATGTCCGCTGCGTTCAGATTTGGTAATGAGCAAAAGCTCCCTATGTATCTGTGCTTTTTATATCTGCTTGAATCTCTGTCAAACCACAGATGTTTATTGCCACCAATGCTATGTTAGAATGAAAACGCTGAGAATGGGATCAGGAGGGACACGTATGGAAGGAGGCCATATGATCTAGTCGCTATTGAATGCCATAAACACGCTCTGTTTAAAAGTTGTCCAGTTCCACAGGAATACAGTACCCAGAACAATGCATGTCTCTAATATAAACCTGTTTTTACATGCAAAGCTGTTCAACTGCCAAAACCTTAGTCACACTTTCAATATTAATGTTAGAATTGTCGCGTGTTACAAAAAGTTTAATCTTTACATGTTCCCCAAGACTACGCATAATACATTTACATTCAAAGCCAAAATACAACATATATTTGTACGTATATTATTTAACAAATGTAATATAATATAATGTAGACCACAAGAGACATCATAGTTTTCCGCAACGCATACATTGAAGATGCTTACTGTAAGCTTAAAGCAAAATAAATTAGCAAGCTTTTTTGCTGATGTCCTAAGAGATCATTTTGAATTTAAAGCTTTGCTGAAACTGTGTTGCTGTGTGCAGCTGTTTCCAGAAGAGTATCATTCCCCTTAGAGCCTGGATCTGTAGGTTTCTTCTTCATTTCATCTTAGGGAGTTTTTCTTCACTACTGTCGCCTCCAGGGATTCAAATATAAATCTACAAACATATTTCTGTGAAGCTGCTTTGTGACCATGTCTGTTGTTCAATTTGAATTGAGAATTGAAAGTAGAGGCATCTTATGTTTATCATTTATCTTAGTGTTATTTAGAGCGACAGGCTACTGGATTCACTGCGCAGTTTCGGGATGTGCTCCTTTCATGCTGATACAACTGATGCAATTCATGGACAGCTTTATAAGACGGCTCAGATGTGTAGAAGAATATAACATATGTGCGAACTCCTGATTCACCATCAAGAAAATGCTACGTTATACTGATGTCTTGATTCATATAATATTTGCATTGGCACTTTGATTGACAGTATGATTTAAAAAAAAACAACAACAAAGAAACAAACAAAAAAAAGCTTTATTTAGAAACACCCATCTGCGCAGGATGTTTTCTCCTACACCAGGCTTTAGCACATCTGCATCTTTGTCGCTTATTAATCCCAACTATTTGTGCAATTCCATGAAATCGGCCGCAGATCTGTTGCAAAGCAGCTTGCCAGATCGTCGGATGACAGAGCATCATCTCAGTTCAGCACAGAGTAGTAATTAAACACTGCATTAAAGTCCTCTTTATGATCAGATCGTAGTTGTCAAAGATCCATTAGATGCCGGGGCTGCCAAGCAAAGAGAATCTTAATTGCGCAATTAATTTGAGCGTGCAATTCTACCGACAGTTGGATTTATGTTTTCCAGCGAAGCCAGCTTCAGACAAATGCCTGACAGTTTATGTTTTAATAAGGGCTGTTGAGTGTCCTAGGCTTGCTTATTGAGCATGAGCACTAATCCCCGCTGCTGGACCTGTTTAACATTTCTGAATCATATCTGTGACATGTGCAGCTTATTGTCAAGGGGGCCTTAAGAATTCTTGTCTCATATTAGCGAAGCATCAAATATTTAGACCTGCCCAGGGTGTACCCCGCCTCTCGCCCGAAGATGCTGGGATTGGCTCCAGCTTCCCCGCGACCCAGATGGATAAAGCGCTATAGATAATGGATGGATGGATGGAGCTATTATTTAGCTCAGGAGGGGAAGTGAGGTTTTCTCCTTTATGTGCTTCTGAAGTACAGGACAGTTCAGCAGGAGCTTATGAGGGTTTATACACATTAAAGAAGGTCAGGCAACATTAACTGTTGTTAAATCATCGTGCGTCCTTTTCCTTGTGTCAACTTAATAGCGTTGGGTAACCTCGCTGAAAAAAGTCATTCCATACGGTTATACAAATTTATGAAATCTCTCACAGCTATGTGAACTTTAATACAATCCTCCTTTTGTGCAATATCCAGGTCATTGCAGTAGACCTTTGCACTGCATGCTTTCCCAAATGGCTACAATTATTCACAGTAGACGATATCTTGCTTTCCTGAATAATTTTATACACGAGAAACATGCGCGCACACAACCACAGTGTTTCTCAAGAGCCAAAAAAGAAAGGTCACGCCTTAACATTTATGGCCCTAGTCATTTCCTCTGTGCTGAATGCCTGCACTGAAAGTGCAGGCCAAAAGGAGTAAAAGTGAGAAGAACAATTTATTAAACTGTGAGCAGAGCATGAGGCTCACTCTTAAACCGGCTTTTATTGGAAGTATTGATGGAAGCACACTGAGGATAACTTTTAGTGGGTGCTAAGCTTAAGGAATTATTTATTAATATTGACAGACCTAGAGTATTGGCTGTGGTGTTGGAGACTCCGGGCACATACTGTGCCATTTTTCGCAGCACACTCATGTGGGTTAATAGTAGACCTGCTTTATGCTACCCGATTTCAACAGTGACATGACGAGGGGTGATTTTTGGATAAAGTTTGAGGCGATTGGCTTTTTGTTCCTTTACTGGATGGGTCTTTACACTTCAGCCACTTCATTCACTTCTGTGCCAGCTCTAACAAGCTGACTGTGTCCCATTCTACTCTGTCCTTTAGCTCACCTCAACATGATATGCACAGGGAGAGCCAGTGAGCTGTCCACAGTGTGATTTGAGACAAAAGTTACAAAGAAAACTTAAGTGGGTGTCGTCCATTCTTGTGATGAGGCAGGTCAGAGTCTGCAGTCATAGAGAGTTGTGTCTACCCCCAGCTTTAATATAATTAGCTGTCTCAGAGAGTTATGCTTTTGAGTCTGCTGCTTTACAGTCAGGATGAGGTCATTTTCTGCAAGTTTTTGCTTACTGGGTGCAAAAAAAAAAAAAAAAGTCCTCCTCAGTAGCTTCAGCCAACTTCCTTACCTTCAGGTGTCACTTCAGGCTGAGGCCGACCTGGGCTTTAGACTGAGAGGAGCAAACCGAGTCGAAATACCAGTGAACAGGAACAGGGAGATGTGTCTTTTTGACAGTGTATGAATTAGCATGGTGGAGAAGCTGAGCTTTCTCACTCCAACTGAAAGACGGTGTGGAAACTGGAAGGCACTAAATTTAAACCTCTGACAGTCAGTTTTCTTTATTGAAATTCCTGCGAGTCATGAATTATAATACGGGGTTTTTTTTTGCCTCGCTAACAGGGTACTACTTTATACTTTTTCCACATTCAGCTGTATTATTCTACCTTTAACCTTTAAGGGTAGTTATGGGTGTTTAGCTTCCTAAAGGCTTCTACATGGAACCATTTCTAATAGTAGCTTGATTTTAGGGTTCTACGTAGAACATTTCCACGGAGGGAAAGTCCAAGAACACATATGTGTTCTGTGCTTAACTTCTATAAAAAGTTAGATTTTGTGGTATTGCGGGTATTCAAACTCACCATCTCTGGATAATAAGGGTGAAACTAGAGCTGGATGGTATTATGATAATATCTTTTGTATGTATTGTTAAGTATGGTTTTTAGTACATTTTTTTCAAATATAACTTATGGCTGGAAGCAGCTGATTTAATGAAAAAATGTTGTACTTAATCTTAAAATTTTAACATTTCTTTTCTCTTATTCATGTTTTTTTTATTTTTTATTTTTTTAAATAGAATGCAATTTTTTAAAACAAATAAATAATTGTAGTTTCCTACCATACTAAAGCTATACTATTAATATTACAACTATAATAGTAATTGTAGTATTAACTATCGAATTAATATTAGTATTATTTAATACTAAAATACTGTTGATCCGTTTTGTTTGTTGTAGAAATGTTTTGTGGATCATGATAGGATATATTTTTGTCATGTCTCCAACCTTTAGGTGGAACAATAGGCTTTTGCTTTGTTTGGGAACATGTCAAATTCGATATCAATACTCTTTCTTGTACAGTATGTGTTGTATAAAGTTTTACTTTTTGGTCCTGTTAGAAGCGGTTTGAAGCCTCAGTTAAGCTTAAACTAAACCTAAAGTGTCCTTGGACAGATGTCTTTCAGGCTCTTCCACTCTTCCAGGGAAGAGTAAACGCATGGTATGTCATGTTTACCAGCAATCACTCGCACTTTCTTCTTCCTGTCTGATTGTTCCAGTGGTCAGTGTGACATTTTCAGGTTGGAGCGCCAATCAAACCCCTCTTTCCTCTCCAGTATCTCTCATTGTCTGGTGTCCCTGCTGTGAAAATTACCCTCATACCCATCTATTCCCCATGCTTGAGATGTTTAACTTCAATTGCCTGTCTTTTTTTATTTTTTTTTCCCTCAGCAATCTTCCCCATGTTTTCTCTCCTGTTTCACAATCTACCCTTCTTTCTCATTTTGAGTTCCACAGTTTTGCAGACTTGCACCTGTATTGTCGATGATGGTTATTAGAGTTAGGAACGTGCCAAAAGTCGTGCCATGGTTCAAAGCGGATGAGCCAGGCGTTTTCAGTAATTAAGCCTACAGTTGCTAAGTGCACCGGAAGACAATGGTGGTTTGTTGACGACCATTTTTTTGTGCGCCAGTTTGGAGCTGCCACCTGTTTTCATTTAGTACCTTTTTCCAGCAGCTGTGGCAGTAATTAGCCTCACTGCTGGCATGGCATTGTTGTTGAGCACTGATAAACAAGCTGGTTTGGGCCATTTGGAGGGACACACATGGCCTGTTGTAGGAAAGCTCGTCATGGACTGAGCAGAGCTTAACCAGACAGGATGAACAGCATGCTCAGTATAATTTCTTTGATCATTTCCATTCACTTTTATTTTGTTATAGTGCTTTTAACAGTAGTTATAGAAATCCAGAATTACGTTTCGATTCATTATGTACCAAAAAAAAACAAAACCCCCTGAGAGGACATAAGGAAGGCAACCTATCATCATCTGGGTAACACTGGATTGTGGGATTATAAATGATCACAGTGTACAGGTGTAGAAGGTCACACATGAATGTTGAAAGGATGTTCACTATGAGCATGTTGTGAATAAGGGCCAAATGCGTATTTTATTTTATTTTTTTTGCACTGGTAGCATCAATTTTCTCTACTGATTTCTCTACCAAGCCTATGAAGTTCAACATTAACAGCATTTGACATCCTTGATGCAAAAACGCCCTCAGCATCCAGCTTTTGTTCCCGCTGCACTCAGGACGCATTCAGTTGAAAGCAGTTCAACTTTTGGAGCCCTGCCGAGCTCGTCAATGTCACTTCTCGCTCACTGACCAATCTAAATCGAGTAGGGGCGGGACTTATTACTTGCACAGTTTATCTCATGCTCATCCTTTCAGTGGGTGTATCTCATGACGAGGGTGGCTGCCAATGCCCGGACATGGTTTCTTTCCATCGTTTTAGCGAACCTTTCTAAAGTAAATAGAAACTTGATGCTTATAACAAAGCAGTGCAGAAGTGCTGGATGTTGTTTCTTGTAACCTAGCAACAGTAAGCGCTTGAGAGATGTGCTCTGAAAACGAGGTCGTGCAAGTCTGTAGAATTCTTGTGGATTCGGTGACTTGAAGTTTACATATTTTCAAGCCAGCAGTCTTTTCCACATCCTTTACTGCCTGGTGGTCTTTACCTGTCTGCGTGTTTAGCTAGGATTAATTTGCATTCCCGCACACATTGTGCAGCTTCTTTACGATCCTAAATAGCAGTTTCCGTACCAGTTTCACCCTGCACCCAGCTGTTTGCTTAACATTTAAATGAAGCCTCGATATTATGCACGTATGATCGTGTAAAGTGGAAAAATGTGATGCCATTAAAAACAGCAATACCCGATTGTGATTTTAAAAAGGTAATCATGACCTAGTCATGCTCATTCAGGAATAATCCCAGAATTACTTTGACTATAAGGACTTCTCTGATTAGTCAGTGTTAACAGGTCTGTGACCTTTAAGCTTTCATTCCCCCCCCCCTCACCTACATTCTCTCTTCCGCTGTCAAACCTAATTGTACCTGGAAGCCTGAAATCCGCATTAGTCCGAGGTGTTTTATATGCACTTTTTATCAGCGCTCGTCTGGAAAAGAACATGGGAAAGGAAATTCATGATGTTAAAATACTTATCATGCAAAAAACCCTCTTTGCAATTATATAGTTGACTGATTTCTTTTATGCACTTAAATTTATTTCCGGTGACCTTTATGTCTTTACCCCATTCAGACGAGAGAGCAGATGAAACACTGCTAATTGGTTCAGCCGTGGACGTGTAGGAAAAGTCTGAGAGGTTGTGTGAAAGAGAAACAATGTGCTTTTCCAGCTCAACTTTTTTTTTTTTATTTCTGTCTGTGTCTTATGGTTTCTTTTTTTTTTTCTCTCTCTTTCTTTCTTTTTTTTTAAAATTTTTTTATTGTTCCAGCACACACAGCCTAATCCAAGTTGGTCCATGAAAACAAAAGCGTGTAATGAATGCACCCAATCCTCTCTGATTATAAATGAATTCATTACTCCACCGCACAATAGTGTGTGACAGGTGGTTTTTTTTTTATTGTTTGCCGTGTGTGTAAATGGAATGTGCACTTTCAGCGGGACTGGGAGTGAAAGTGAGCACACCTTTATTAATATATACAGTGAGATCCAGAAGTCTGAGGCCAGGCTGAAAATATAGGATTTCTGTTTTTCGTATAAAATTTGGAAATAAACAGGCTTTTGAATTTAGAAATATTTCAAACAAAGAAAGTGAATGTTATATATTTTGACCATTTTAAACTCAAGATCCTGCACTATTTCTTAGTCCCTACCTAAATCTAAGCAAATTTGTGATATTGACCATGCTCAATGCCTTGTATGAAAAGTGAGTTTAAAGTTAATTTAAATATTTCAACGATTTTACTTTTTGCTCAAGTTTTTGTATGTAATTTAATTTGTTAGAAAATAATGCAAAATAGAAGCTTTGCCCTAGCCCTAGCGCTCTCCGACTCGGACCCCACTGCATGTGAAAGTGGATGGCTTTGTATTTCCGCTGTAAAAGCTGTGTGGTGCAGGACCTTGTAAAGTAGTGGTACAGAAAGTCAGAAAGGGAGTCAGAGGATCGTGTTTCCAGTAATGTTCACTCTTGACACATACACTTAATGATTCTGACTTTGACAAACCTTTTAGTTGCCTGTGTAAACACTTGTCTTATCTTGGAATAAACCACACTTAATGAGACGAAACTTAAGAAATAATTTAGATTCAGGTTTATTTTCTTTGGCTGTATATAGGTACGTGTTCATTAATGATGAAAACGTTCCCCCCCCCTCCCCCCCGTGTCCACTCTCACATTGCGCCAAACCTGCGGAATGTTTGGGGGAGTTATATTTTTCTGTTCCCATGGAGGTGCTGGCAATGACAGTACATCTGTCTGAACCTCTGGTCCTCTTTTTAGAAACTCCAGATTTAGCTTTCTTGACTCACGAAGCATGATTCAGCTCTGAAGCTTGGACCAGCATCAGGCCCTGTCTCAAATCTGACTTGCTGATCTGTTGGGTCTGTGTGATGGTGGTCTGGGAAAAACCTACACAAGGTCAGATGTGACATTTTCTATTTAGAGCATTTAAAACATAGGGGATTTCTCTTGCTTTAAATGTATTATTTTAGGGTTTCCCTCAAACTAAAAAAATAAAAATAAAGCGAGCTGCGTTTAACAATTCTTTTCCAGTTCCACTGAAAGACACCAGAACCCTGATTTTTCTAAAGGCAGCTGCTACATTATTATGCAGTATAAAGTCCGGGCATCCCTCCCCCAAATTACATTGCAATTTATTCATTTTTGAAGTGAAATGATGTACCAACTGCAGCAGAATATTTCTATTTTATCATTTTTTTTGCAAACGCTAATGCGCAGTTACGTTATATGATGAAGAAAATAAAAAATTATAGTAATTGTGGCATGTGCAAAAGGAGCAAATAACATTTACATAAGAAATAACATGCATAATTTGCTTTACCTGAAGTGCATTATCTTGCATTGTTGTTCTTAATCCACGGAGATTTGCAAACAGTTACAATTTTTAACTTATTTGTGATGATTAACAGTTTATAGTTAGTTTTTTGTTAAATAACAGCATTTATTTTAAATGTGTGTTAGTGTTAGATTATGTGGAGCATCTGTCCCTGTATGTGAGCTGTTACTATAGGAACGATAGCATTTTAAAACGAGTGCATTAATGTAAAATGTTCGAGCCAGAAAGTAGAGTATAGAGTAGAAAATAAATCTCCACATTCCGATCTGAGAATTCAGCTGTTCTGTGCTGTGCTTATAAAGGTTATTATAAATTGTTATAGCGTCATTATAAATGAATATAGCAGTGTATACCAGTTTTAAAACGTCACGCCGAAGCTGTTCATAAATGTCTTTTAAAAGGGCGTTTTGTGATGTATATCGCGTCCATTTTGTTTTCGTCATACCGCCAGTCGCTTCTAGTGTCATGCCTAGTTACGTTACACTGCCCTCTTCCCCAAAATCCTGCATGATGCATTAATGTCATCAGCCCTGAAAACCAGTGTTAGTCATGACGCTTTAAATATCATCCATTCCTAAAACCGCGTATGACACCTCATCATGGTGTCGTATACAGCACCTGACATTTCAGAGCAGCATTGCTCCTGAATCTCCACTCCAGAGTCATTGACAAAAACCAGGTATGGCAGACAAAGAGCTAAATCAATGCCTCGCCAGAGAAAGACAAACGACATTCAGGTCTGTGAGCATGCAGTAGCTTTTGACAGCTGAATCGTGGAGAAAAAGAACGGCTGAGTGTGTAAATGGTGTGCGCGTGTGTGTGAGTGAGAGAGAGAGGGAAAGAGAGAGAGAAAACGATATGCTAATGGGAGGAGGATGGCAGGCTCTCTGCCTCCACCTGTCTCCTCCTCTGCTACCTGAGTCCAGCTATTGTCTGAGAGCCGTCTGGGTTGCCATGACAACTGTATTGGAATGAGATGGCAAAGAATGGGTTAAAATGAACTCTGGGGCTCTGCTGCATCCTAATAACTCGACTGCCTCTCAAGCTTCCTTGCATGCTGCAGCTGCATTGGCCAGACAATTGGCATTCTCCTGCATGTTTTGTCTTTTTGCATGCATGTGTGCTACTTCAGTATTTGTCTCTATAAGAAGGCATGAGATGAATTTGATAGACCTGCATTATGTTTTACCAGGATTACAGAGGAGTTATTAATGTATCTGAGAGCAATGGCAGAAAAAGGCTAATCCTCAAACAAAAGTTAGTAGTTTACAGTGGAAACGACAAAACGCTTTTGAGACCTCAGATATGTGAAGGCACTTTTGCTTAACACACAGACTGCACCCCAGTCAACATCTGTGCCTGAACTCATTAATTCCCTAGTGGCTGAATGAACACAAATCCCCAGTCATGCTCCAAAATCTAGTGAAAAGCCTTGCCAGAAGAGTGGAGCTTATTATAACAGCAAAGGGGGAATATATCTGGAATGGGACATTCAATAAGCACATACTGTATGGATGTGATGGTCAGGTGTCCACAGACTTCTGGGAATCTAGTGTGTATTTCTGCCAGGATTTAGTTCTGGATGTTTGCCTTTGTGACTGAAAACGTTTGATCCAACCAAGCAGAAATTATTCTCTGGTTTCAGTCAATTTCAAACCATGATGATGCTCTTGAATGAGCTGTGCAAGTAACCGGTTACTCCTTTAGCTCTTTTAGTCTTCAGATTACTGAAGACTCATGCAGTATAGCCACTGGTCTAAGGACTTCCAGAATGTTCTGGTGGAAATTATTAGCCTTCTTTCTTCAGCGTTGGCCAGACCTGGTGTGTGATATGTCATTTCTACTTGGATGGATAAATTATAACCCTGGAACTCAAGCCCCAGGAAGAAAAATCAGTCTCTATCATTTGGAGACGAAACACTTGTCACCTAATCGGAAATACTTGAAAGGTGTCCATGTGCATCCTTTCATAACATGTTTATAGGTGGATTTGAAATATTATTTCGGGAACAATTTTTGTTCCAAAGTTTTTGACATGTTGAAGTGCTGAAGTTTACCCTATTATTATGTTTTAGAAGCAAATGGTTAGTGACGGAAATACCATTGCAAAAAGCAAGTGGTTAGTGATGGAAAGTTCTTAGGTTGTTTTTATGCTTTCTTTTTCCTTTTCTTTCTTTTTTTTTTTGACATGTGCCATTTGCTCAGAGAGATCAGCGCTTTTGGTGAGATCTGAAAGTTTTTTTTCGAGCCTGGGATCAGTCCAGAGAAATGGACTTGGTCCTCTTGAAAATGCTGCTCTGAGGTTCACTTCCACTGAACTGTGACACCACCTGGATCAGGTGTGAAAGCCACCTGTGCTTAGTGCTGCATGCTGAGTAATGTGATTAGTTTGACATTACTTCTTGTTCTAAGTTTCCTAATGATGAGGATTAAACATTCTTAAGGCACTGTCCTTTTTTTTTTTTTTTTTAGGCAATTAATGTTACATTATGACACTTGGTTTACTCCTACTTATTTTGCAACTCGTTTGACCTTTTGCTTCCGAGCTGCATTCAAAAATGGAACTTTTGGCTAATGTCAGTTTTATTCGTTTCAGTTGTTAGAAATGCTGCAATTGTTAAAAATAGACATGTTGAGGAACTTCCGAATTCCTCAATTCTGTGGTTGTGAGTGTGACCATAGTGACAAGGACACTACAATGGTAGCAGACCAGTATCTGTAGCCTGCAGCGAGGCTGAAGTCCCTTTGCTTGGATTCCTCAGTGGAAATCGCAGCTATTGTGTGCCGTATGATCCATTTGTCATAAACTAACAGCGACCTGAATGGTTTGCACTGCACATGAAATATGGACTATTGTACCTACAGGAACATTCTTCTTTTCTGTCGTGCTTAATGTGCTCTGAGGAGTTATAAAAGTGCACTTTGGTTTAATATGTTTCTCAAGTGGGATATTATGTTTAAAACATTTCTCTTTCCCCCTTTCTGTCTCTCCCCCATCATAGAAAGCCGAGGAAGATGACTTGGTGCTTACTCCCGATGGAACGCGGGAGTTCTTAACCTTTGAGATTCCTCTAAATGATTCAGGTTCGGCGGGGTTAGGGGTCAGCGTAAAGGGCAACCGCTCGAAAGAGAACCATGCTGACCTGGGCATCTTCGTTAAGTCCATCATCAATGGAGGAGCCGCCTGCAAGGCAAGTGTCATCTTTCTGAGTTGGCGCACAGACTTTCTTTTGTGTCTTTACTGGAAATAATGCTAAAAAGTTAATCATGTCACTACTGTGATGTCAGGATGGCCGCTTAAGGGTGAACGACCAGCTGATAGCCGTGAATGGAGAATCGCTTTTGGGAAAGACCAACCAGGAAGCAATGGAGACTCTACGCAAATCCATGTCTGTTGAGAGCAACAAAAGAGGCATGATCCAACTCATCGTGGCCAGGATGGTGAGCGGGAGGAATGAGGTGAGTGTATGAGATAGCGATGAAAAGATGAAACATCTGTGTTTCCCCGATATTATCTTCCATCACTGAACCACATATATTGTGACAGGCAGCAGTGATCAGCAGTGGCGTGTGAAGCTCAGACAGTTCATGTTTACACACGCTAGTGTTTAGGTAGATTGCCATTAGTTTTGGGACAGAGCTCCGTTTAACACGCCTGACTGACAGACAGAGTCCTGCGCTACGCAGAGTGTGACTGTAGGAAAAGTGAATTAGACTGAGGAGTTCTTATCAGGTCAGAGCGAGGCTGAGTGAGAGAGAGCGAGAGAGGCGAGGCGGAGGATCGAAGGCAATTCTGCTTCTGAAAATGCTCATACTGATCTGGACTGATAAGGCATGGCTCTATGAAATATCAAATATCAACTTTTATTTTCCTTTTTTTTTTCTCTCTTTTTCCTTCTTTCTCTCCTCCTTTTGCTATTTTTACGTGTTGTAGATGCCTAATCTGTCTTCAGAACAGTTCCAAGTAAACAGGAGTTACTGTCATCAGCATGAAGTTAATGATTTTCCTATAACCGCATGTTCCAAAGTATAGCCCTACTTCCAGGGCAGTGCTGACCAATCAGATTTGAGAATTCAGCAGCATGGTGGTATAATAGTGTTTTATTGCGAATATTCTGTTAAGTGTTAATGAGTGTGTCATATTTTCTGAATGTTTTGTACTTTAGTGCATGCTGAGAGGTTGAGAGCAGGTTTTGAGAAACACATGCAATCTGGAACTGTGTGTGTGTGTCTGTAAGTGTGTGTGTGTGTGTGTTGTGTCCTGGCACCACTGGTGACATACACACACTAAAGCATTCACACGTTCTTCACACAAGTACACAAGCCCACACACACTTACAGGCATGTAGCTCGCTTTAATTCAGGTCTGTTTACTGGTGGGTTGGATTTGATTGGGGCCTCTTGCTGCCAGCACTTTGAGGACTGGACCTCATGCTGTTTCTCTGTTTCATCATGTCCCTGCACACACGTTTTTGTTTTTTTTTTTCTTTTAAAAGAGCAAGGTCACCCGCCCCCTCCAGAGCTGCCAAGATACAAGGTCGCTTCTTATCTGTCCATCAAACGGTTGTTGGGTTGTTTGGTTCTTTGGCCTGGACCCCTGCTGATTATAAGAGAGGAACACAGTGAAGCTGTACTGAGGGAAAGAGAGAGGGTGAACGTGGGTGAGAAAAAGAGATGGAGTGAAAAAGTGAGAAAGATGGATACTGAAGGAAAGTGGAAAGATTGTCATAGTGGATTGCCTCGAGTGAAACATGGATATAGAGAAAAGGAATGAGAGAGCAATTGCAAAGGAAGAGTGAATTGCTTGTGGGGGATTTTTGCTTTTGTGAGACGAGGACCAGTTTGCCACAGTTACACAATTTCAGGAGGCCAAGATCCATCAAAGCTTTGCATTTTGCATTATTCAAATGCATTGTAATATTAATGAGCCTATAATTGTCGTATGCTGAGACAGAAGACTACAGCATGGGTACAGTAGGTGGCAACACTTCACACTGAGGTTTTGGTGCTGGGGAATCTGTGTGCGTCTCAGTGCTTCCACAGCTTAAACCGAGTCCAACTGTTTCTGTTCAGTCCTAAGACCTCCACCCCTTCTCTACATTATATTCCCACCTCCACATTATGCTTGTGATTGACAGTGTTACTGTGGATGCTTGTCATGATCGTGTGCATTAGACAGACGCATTGAATTTGATAGACTTCTATAAATGGACTGAGCCTGCTGTTAGCTTCGTGCTAATGTGTTCTTGTAATAAGGACAGATTTGATTTACATTGCCGAGGGCTGGAGAGGTGCTTTTATGCTAACAGCATAAAAGCATGAATGACGGAACTAGTTCTACTACTGCTGGTACAACTACTACTACTTCTACTAGTGCTGCTGCTGTTACTACTCCTACCACTGCTGCTGCTGCTACTATTTTTAGGACCATTGAACCATTTAACGTTTTTTTCACCATAGCATCGTAGCAGCACATACTGGTCCACACAGATAATGATGAAATGTATGATTGGGCCTCACAGTTTCTTATGTCGCATGATAATTAAATAAATGCTTCACGGCACCTGTGATTTGTAGCATGTGTTTCTAATAATATTACTGTCATTTGTGTCCATGCAGTTCATTTCAATTCAATTAATTTCCTATTGGCTCTTTAATATCCGCTGATTATTTTGCTGCTTCTTTGCTGCTGACTTCAGCCTTTACTCACTCATCTGGAGACTAGAACATGTGAGCAGGTCACCACCGCATCAGTGTTCATGTCTCTCCGTGTTCGTTTTTAATGGAATGGGATATTAAATGCATGTCTTCGAATGTGTAAAGTCCTCACAGTTCATCTGGTCAAGTTAAATGAAGCCTTGAGGAGCAATTTATCATATTACTCTGCAGGCCAGAAGTTAGGGCCCACCCTCAGATTAAAAAAAAAAAAAAAAAGAATAAATAAATGACACACTGCTTCATCAAACTTTTATTACATGAAATTATTAGAAATACTTAAAACAAATGTTTTCAATATTTTATAGCTTGTAGTAACACATTATTTAGCCACTAAGGCTGAAAGTATAGGTTTTGAAGAAGAAATATCAGGTCTGTCTTTAGTGCATTGACATTCACGTTGTGTTGGAATTCTATTTACCAATGTCTGATCGTGATTGGCTCTTGGCCTCTCTTGATTGGGTCTTATTTAACCAAACGATGGCCACCTGTCTGCTTTGTCCCAGATCAGTTTGTGAGAGGTTTAATGCACTGTCTGCTCCTCGTTTCCATCTTCTGTAGTATGGTATCACAACTGCTAAGTCACGATTTTTGTTCATATCGGCGGCAGATGTGGGATAAGGGCGAGCACACGATGTGTTGCTCCTACAGTGAAACATGGAGGTGGATCGGTGATGGTATGGGCATGTTTTGGGGGAGTCACAAAAACTTGTGATAATTACGGCTTGGCCTCCCCAGTCTCCAGATCTTTCTCTCATTGAGCTGGCATGGACCAACAAGTTCGAAATGAGCGTCCAGGAAATGAGAACCGTTTGCATGCTTGAAAAGGGTGCTGGGAGGGTTTGGACATTTTTGGAAGTAACTTGCCATGAATCAGTGCTGCTGTGATAAAGGCGGGGGCTGGTTATTTTGATGAAACTCGTATTTAGGTACTCGCATTCATTAAATGTGTATTGTTACATTACACATCAAAAAACCAGTAAAAAAACAAAACTAATATTTACTTCATTTGGTAGACACCCTTATCCAGAGCGACTTACATACATATGTTTGATGAAGTAGTATATCGTTAGTACTATATATTTTTTTTAAAAAGTCTTAGGGTGGGCCCAAACTTCTGGCCTGTAGTGTATGTGTGTGTTATTTTAATGTCTTGAATGAGTAGAGCTAAGCCACATACACAACGTGCCACTGCGGTGCTGAGAATTGTCCACCATCCAAGAAATACTGTCTGCCCTTCAGTGATACTATAGTAGTCCCTTTCTGATGGATGAAGTTAGAGGGGGCTGATAAATAGTATGCTAGACATGGGTGGGCTTCTGTCAGTAATTGTGAAGCTATAAAGTGCACCTCTGACCAGGTGGATTCGGTTCATTTGCGCAAATGTGTGGTGAAGAAAGAAATCAGTTAATCTCTGCAGAGAGTTTAAGCACTTGTGGAAAGTAATATAAGGAACATTGTGTGGGTGTTTTGTTAGCACAGGGCTGAAAATAACAGCATTATACAGGTAACTTTCATGTGGTATCTATAGAAACAGCACACAGTTGTTTTTGTGACATTTAAGGCCATATTCTTACACATATTGAACCTGTATTTTGTATTTATATAAATACTTGTTTGCAGCCAGACTGTTCCACACCTAATTCTCAAACTAACCCTGACCTTGCTAACTGCAACCAAACCATTTTTACCCGGTTTTCCTTCTTTTTTTTTTTTTTTAATTATTATTTATTTTTAAATACCACTTACTGTTGTTGACATCATTATAATAAAAGGCAAGGTAATTTATTTCTTTTATACCAGAAGCATTTTTTTTTGTTATGTTTCTTGAAATTCTCTTTACATCCCGTTAACAATGAGTAAATCAAATGCACTGACAATAAAAAGAAACAAATGTCATCTGTGGCGTTTCGCTCGGGCCTGCATGCCTGTCTACCTGTGCACCCTTTCCACGTGACCGGAGCCTTCCACAAGGCTAGGCAGACATGTTGCAAACATATTGTAAAGCTAGTGAGCTAGCCGACATCTGTGAATACTAACAATAGCCATGTTGTTTACATTCATTATGGTAATGTTAGTTGTTTCCTTTCATGTGAATGAGACCTGAGGTAGTTGAATATGACAACGCCACTCCTTTGTGGACTCGTCCTTCGGATATAATCAGGCAGTGTGCGTTCATATGTTTTGCAGGAGTGGCTTTGGAGGGGGTGGAATTTTTTTGTTCGATACTGGCATAATCTTGCTGGTTTTTCCGCAGTTACCTACCCTAGCTTTAATATTATCTTCCTGTAGCTATTAGCCTGTTTGACTGGCCACAGGAAATGAAGTTTTGTTAAAAACATGTTCTGTGAGTGGAAGGTTGAGGAAAAAACAAACCTATGGCTACAATAAATATACTCATATTATTCTACACATTTAAATAATTTGTCTAATATTTGAATAGTTTGGATTATGTTCATAAAATCAACCTGAAATGAGAGTAGCTGTACAATTTTTCTATACAGGAATCTGTTGTATTGATGACGGCACCTTTTCATATATTCACTCCTTTCACAGCACACTGCTGCTGAGTCGGTGTGGTGAAGCCTCATAGCTACTATGCGACCAGTCCAACACCTTGTATATCCCGACTCCCAGAAAAAGAAGAGCTGATTGATTTCTGACCCAAACATGTTGCAGTTTGTTAGAACAGCACTGTGCAGTTATATTTTCAAGCTACACACTTCCTGTGTCCTCTCTCAGCCTGTTTTCATGCAAGACACACATATACAACCCAAGCACACACATCAGTGTAAATTATGCATGAGGAGAGCGTGGTCCGTTTTTTTTTTTTTAGTCGCGTCGAGCCGATTTGGTTTATTTCTTTATTTATTTAACCGAAATGGAGATGTTGGTTCCATTGTTCCACACGGCTCAGCAGATTGAGAGCTCTCCCCGTAGGGACTGAATCATAAGTGGAGACTTTCATGCAGAACGTTTCTCTCTCTTGACCACATGAAAGGCCCAGAAATTGATAGAATTATGAAAGCAGAACCCTAGAGGAAGTGCCAAAAGTATCTGACTGAAAAGTTTTTCCTTCTCTCAAAGTGTTTCTCCAATTCTGCCCTTTCTCCCCCTAACCCGTCTTCACTATGAAGAGTCTAGAGGTATGAAAGTGACTGGCATGAAGGGCCCTGTGAGCTAGCAGGAAGTGTGTCCTGCATGACTGACAGGCCCAAAAGAGAGCCTCTGTCTTCCTTGCTGTCACAACAGAATGGGAAAAAAAAAAAAAATAACGTACTACAGATATTCAGAAAGCAAGGGAAAAACTTTCTCTGAATGTCACTGTTATATAAGAGAATATACAGCCTGTGGTGTGCATACCGATGAGGTGGCAAGGCTCATAGCTGTATGATGTTTATGCAAGTTGACACGAGGAAGGAAACGGCACGGCCGCTACACAAGGCCGTCCCGCAGAAGAAAAGGCCTGATCGATGGTGTCTGGAGAGCACCATCAATCAGCGCGGCCACTAAATTATGGCTGTATTAGTATTGAGCCGCTCCAGATCTTTGGATGAAGTACAGGGTCAGGCCTGCTGAGACACAAACAACTACTACCAGTGATGGAGAAAGACCTTCCAGTCTGACCTCGCTCATTTGATCTTCCCAACATCAGCACACATCCATCCTACCCATGTCATTGGTGTGACCCAGAAGAAATAAGAGGGTGATGGATGGGACATCATTGGACAATCGTTTATTTTGAGTCTGAGCATGTGTGTGCAGAAAAAAAAACCCTTCATGTGGTGAAATTCTGAAATTAGATCATCTAAAAAGTACCTGAGCTACAAGTAAAGTTCTAGCATTTTCATGTCTGCATACCCACAAAAGTGAAAAGCAAGAAAATCATATTCCAAGAGTTCATTCCAGCTGTGCTAAAGGAGTTTTGTTGACAATTTGACAGCAGGTATCCGATTACAAACCGCATTGATTAGGCTTATGTCCATTTCACTGCAGCATGTATGAGTAACTCTCCATTCACCGTGCGAGGAAATCACACTTAGCTAGCAAGGATTTAGACATCTTTAAGCAGACTTGGTAAAATGATTCCCTTTACAGGAAACCAAGGCCAGGTTAAAAAAGTAATAAATCATTTACACACCATTTGGTAGGTTATAAACTGAAAAAGTCGATTTTGGCCAAATATTGTTCATTTTTTAAATATATATATATTTATATATATATATATATATAAAAAAAAAGAAATGAGGATGAGGACATGCTAGTGGCCTTGGAGTCCTGAAGTAGTGTGTAGCATGTGGAGCGCTGCTACTGATCTAGGAAAACCACAATATATTTTTTTTATTATTTTGCATAGACAATGCCTTTTTCCCCTGTGCAAATTCCTGAAGTAATCTAATTTATTCTCAAACACACACTTAGTGATGATCCATTCCTGCAGCAGCACTGAGGCCTGAGCCCACTGAGGAGCCACACGGCGCGCACAGTATTAACTTTAATCCACTCACATCAGCACATGCTAATGTTCTTATACCAGCACAGGAACAAGAGCGAGAAGGATGGAAGGATAGAGGGATGTGTTTAGGGCTGAAGACGCGGCTGACACTCTGTAGGTTTTGTCCACGTTCACACAGGCTCCGTGTGTTAAGGCAGTTTAAATGATTTTTTTTCTGTTTCAATTTGCATATTTAGGCATAGGAGCAAAACTGTTTGTAAATATAGCAGTGAGATTTCTGTATGGGAGGAAAAACTTTGCCAGATGGTGTTCTTTTGGTGATGTAGTACTCTAGTTAGATTTGAGAATGCCACTGTTATACCCTATGCAGTCAGCATATATATGTAGTGATTGTTTTTTTTTTTTTTTCTTTTTTGTAAAAATGACTTTGAATGAAAAACCCGTGGCTAAAAATCAGCTGCAAATATATGACATCTTTACAATTACGATGAATGTATGAATGCCTTACATGGTCTACCTTTACCACCTCTATGAATTTTGCAACATTAAATACTCAATCCTTTAAAAACTGAGT
Organism: Notoglanidium macrostoma; assembly: GCA_030068235.1. Lineage (NCBI taxonomy): Eukaryota > Metazoa > Chordata > Actinopteri > Siluriformes > Auchenoglanididae > Notoglanidium > Notoglanidium macrostoma. Next base: position 23,200,151 of record JAQQZR010000033.1, on the reverse strand, counting down.
GCAGGTTGTGAATATTTGCATATCCTTTTACCCAATTCACACACTCACTGAAAACCGTTAATTTACCAGTGTTCTGCTATAATGGTGTCGTGTGGGAATGGGAGCAAAATGTTAAAGTGGAAATGTTAATCCGTCCCCTGGTGACCTGGTACATTAACGAGACGTTAAGGTTTTCACAAGGCCCCGGTGGTAATCGGGACCATCGGATTAAAGTTTCGTGACCGGTCGTGACGTTGCTGGCGGTGATGTAAATAATGATACAGTATTATTGCTATGGAACTACTGTAACGAGACCGGCAGCAAATTCAAAACACAAAAAGAAATTTTTTTGCAAAGCTAAAATATTATAAATGGCCTTTTCTTGAAGAAAGCAAATGCTGAGAAGCAGGAAGAGAACTCTCTCGACAGAGACGTGATGCAGCTCAACTGGGTCCGCGTTGCTAACTCACTAGCTATGGTCTCGGCTTGGGCTTTTCACAACAATACGGACTTGCTTCCTTGTGAGTTGTGTCATATCGGGTCCCGCATGTTTTACACATCTCACAGAGGTTCACACTCCATAGCGTTCCTGTGGAGTTAAATATAGTCAGGTGGGAATTCAAAACACTCGCTGCTTTACCAGTATGCAAGACTGAATGGGAGTGAAAATTTGTCGTGCTGTTTTTACCTGATGCGTTAGAGGGTTCCGTATATGCTTTGCTTACGTCTTGACCATCGTACTATGGAACTATTGGCCGCTGGGCCAAGAAAAGTGTCGAAAGAGATCCTGTGCAAATTTTCACCTTCGTCTTGGATACCAAACTTTTTTTTTTTGTCTTGCAAGAGCTGCAAATCTGCTGTGCTGCTTATTATCATGAAGCGTTCTCAGTAGACTCCGAACTAATCGTCAACCTTTTTACGATGGCACTGAGGCCGGTTATTAACAGCACACCTCAAAATGAGAAGAGTCTGTAGCGTGTCAGGAACGGCAGGACTTCATAATGACCTCGCACCAGACACCAGTATCTAAATCCACTTCCCTCGTAGTGCTTTGTCTGGTCTGAGAGGGACGATGGGGGGTGGTGTTAAGATGGGACTGGGACAAATAAACAGGCTACTATTAAACAGCGCTCGGGCATCAGTGTTAATATCATGGGTTATTTTCTTCCTTCTCACTTACAAACTAAACTTCTCAGTATCTAAAACTTTATACCTTGTCGAAGCTAATATATATATATATATATATATATATATATATTTTTTTTTTTTTTTTATCAGATGTCATTATCTGTCTGCTGAGAGATTAAAAACAGGAGACAAAAAGTCCATAAAACAAACCCCGGTTTACAATTGAAATCTCACCGAGGTCAGACTTGACAATAAGCCGGAGTGCCGTCTTCACAGTGCCGCTGTAATTGCATTGACCCCGGCCATGCGACTCGAGTCTGCTTTTCTTATGAAGCCAGCCTAGATGAGTCGTCAACTCCAGACTTCATTAAATTTCTCATCTATAATAAATAGTACAGGGGTCCCTTGGCTAATGCTGCTGCTGATGCAGACATGGAGTTGATCACCTCCACGCTGAAACTGACTCCATCATCTCCAGCTGCGTTTTACTCATGATGACTCTGCTCCTAATGCTAATATAACAGACAGACATTTTAATAAACATCCCCAAACTTCACGATAGTTATTTATGAACGTTCACTCGGTATCGGCTCATCTGTTTTCCCACAATGCACTGCTAGCATATGTGACATGGTGGACACAGTAAATGATTTAAATGATTGTGTAATGGAATAAAGCATCAGTTAGTTATCTGCTGTCGAGTGTAATGTTCTGTGTCCTCTTTCATGCTTAGCTAAAGGTGTTAATTTATCCGGAGTGCTATCTCATTTGAACCGCTAATTAGCGTTATTAGCGTTAGAGCTAGGCGATAATTAATTTTTTTATACCAATACTAACATTTTCAGCTATTTTTATCAGTGTTAATACAGAAGATTCTATATTCTTAATAGTTTAATTGCAGCTACCGTATGTTCAGCCCTCTTTAAGCATCTTTTTTAAGGGGAAAAAAGAGATAAGAAGTCCCAGGTAGTCTGGAAATGAAGTAGTAAGATGAAATGAAGTTATAAGATTTACTGTTCACTGAACTGCAGGCTGCTGGTAAATCCTTCTGCTTAATTTTATTAAATATGATTAATGTGTAAACATTCAGTAGGACAGGTTATGTGTAAACGTGAATAATAAGAGCGTTCGTAAGAACATTGTTTCACATACTCATTACTGAGCTATTTGGCTAAAATATTAATCATAATTTACTTTTCCATATTTCCCAGCTCTCGGAAAGTTATAATGTATTTTAACAGTTTTTTGTGACTTGCACACTGTCCTGACTGTATATTATACCGCATATCCATTTTTTCCCCTTTTTCTTTCTTTCTTTCTTTTTTTTTTTTTTTTTTTTTAATAAAGTAATAAAAGACAATGGGGTGCACTGTTTTAGGTAAATAAGCAAAAATGGGTCGCTGTGATGAAAAGCAGGCAGGATGTTACAAATGTTACAGCTTTTAGGTAGCAAAATAAAGAAAACTGCTTTGCCTTGTACCATTAGCCCCCCAAAGTTGATTATTTTCCTATAACTACACATCCCAAGGTGTAAATAAACTTCCTCTTAGAGGAAGCCTCGCCATATTTGTGATCATATGGTTTTCTTGTAAATAACAACAGTTTTTTTCTTTTTTCTTTTTTTTAACAGTTAATTATTCGAGTCCAGCATACAAGCCCCTTCAAATGAGCTGTTGCCATGGAAATGGTACAATGTTAGAATGATTGCATTGTTAGTGGTACTGTTGTAGAAAATTACTCAACAACTTTGGACCAATCAGAATTGTGAAGGCAACAGTGCTGTGTTATTAGATAGATTTCTAGGTGTTCATTAAATGAATTCTAATAAAATATTATTTATCAAACACTATCCTATTTCTTCTTATTGTAAAGCCCGTCCCCCCCCCCCCCCCTTGTTTGGGTCTTTCAGCCATGTTCATGTTCACTACGCTGCTGTTGTGGAGTTGTTCTCACAGAGCAGCAGGTGGCTAAAGGCCTTGCAGGTGTTGTGATTGGTGTCAGTCAGGAATAGACCTATAGGGTTGCTCTGTAGTGTGAGTTTACACGCCTCACCCTGCCGTACTCTTACACAGATTGTGTTTGAGTCCCCGTCTCTTCTGCGTTACGTCTCCTAGTCTGAGCTGCATCTATAGGAAGCTCTGATTATGTTCAACTATTCACACACAGCTCCAATGAAGATGAAATGAGAGCAGGCCACTTTTTCTCGCCCTGAGTCTTCACATGGATCGCTATCGGGATTTCACAGATGTTTCCATAGAGGAGCATTAAATATCATTAGCAGGCGGTTTTCCGGTGCTGTTCTCTCCCATTGCTGCCCTCACACGAGGGAATCTCCTTCCAGAGCCAACAGATTCACACTGTGGAATGGAGGGCAGCTTGATTTTGGAGTGTGTGTGTGTGTGTGTGTGTGTGTATGCACTCTCACTATTTCACACTACACTGGGGTCTGCTCAGACCCTGTTGATTCCCACCCACTCCATCTTTTCAAGTTATTGAAGTTGCCAGTTTCTAGAGCCAGTCCATTTCCACCTCTCCCTAGTGTTGACGTAGCATCTCTCTGTTCTTATACAGTATATTACATCGAGTCAGTGTCACGTCCCTTAGCAGGGGAAAGTTACAAAGAGCATTTTCACACTTGGCCTGAATACTTGAGTTCAAAACCAAGATTGATTTTGGGCTTATTTGGGGGAAAGGTTTTATCCCAGGTTTATTTTCACCACATAGACAAATTCCTCCCAAACCACTGATTCTGCAGTGTTACTTCTGCTATACATGCCACCAGGTATCTCACTGTAATACTTTTATTGATGTTTATTTAATGACCGTATCATTTATTTAATCCACATTTCTTTACATTTGCTCCAGGGTCAAATGAAGTCGTTTTTTTTTTTGTGTGAAAGCTGTTCACTTGCATACAAAAATAATTCCATGTTTTCACAAGTGGTAGTCACATGAACTTCATATATCTTTCTACAGTATAATATGTGTCAGGAATCTGTGCTGCATACACCAGGGCAATATGGCTGCCTAATAAAACTCACATGCTTGTTTTTTTAAGACTGTAAAAGTAAAAACCTTCTGACATTTAATGTCCCCCCCTTAAAGCTTTTGCCACTGTAATGTTGAGAGCGGCCTTTGGAAAGTCACTCCTTCTCTTCCATTAGTGGAAAGTGATGGGTCTTTTTCTTCTCACGTCCTCGAGGTGTTCACAGAAGACTGACGCTTGGAGAAAGTATGCTGTATGCTGGAGGATCACTAATGCGATACAGTGACCTCTGAGCAGCCTCTTTAGCATGACTGCTGAGAGGAATCGGCCATGGGAAATCCATGCCGTCTTCGACTGGAAGAGTGCTTTAGTTCATGTTGTCTAATAATGGCGAAGCAATATAAGACATCCTCCCAAAGGTGTGGCATGCCCATGGTCTTATTGATGTTTAGTGATATTTACAGGGGCATCTGACTTTGAGCTGAGTAGATGATGTTTCTTTCTTCCTTTTTTTTTTTGATTCCTGACTTCCTTCCTCCGTCCTTCTCTGCCTCCTCCCTGCCTGACTGTCTTTCTGACTTCCTTCCTTCCTTTCTGATCTCCAATCTTCTTAACAACTTTCCTGACTTGCTTCCTGGCTTACTTCCTCCCTGACTACCCTTCAGACTTCCTTCATGATTTTCCTTCCAGACTACCTAGCTGAGTTCCTTCTTTCCTGACTACCTTCTTGAATTCCTTTCCTGTCTTCCTGATTCCTTCTTTCCTTCCTTCCTCACTACCCTCCTGTGACCTTTCCTGACTTCCTTCCTTGCTGAATTATTACCTGGCAGAAAATTGCTTTGCATCAGACCATTACCACCTCAAAGTTGATTATTTTCCTCTAACAGCACGTCTTAATTCAAATTTCTTTGATCATGGTACGAGCCCTTTGTAGAGCACCATGCACGCACACACTCGCATACTCATTCACACCTTAAAGTCGCATGTTTGTGGGAGGTTGGAGGAAGCCCGCATGGGGAGGACGCGTGATACGCTACACAGATGGTAACCTAAGCGCATGATTGTACCAGGGACAGCAGCGCAGGTCCTGCTTTATGTGGAAATGTGCAATATGTATTATTATTTATTGTTTCTGTTGACATTTGCTTTATTTTATTTACATGTTGATCATTTTCAGGAAGTTTCTTGCCCATTCATATAAGCTGACATCTCAGTATTGGACATTTTATATAAAAGTGTTATATGTATGGTCATTAAAAAATAACTGTTTCTTTTGTGTGTCTGATGTCTTAACAGGACGGTGCAAGAAGTCCATCAGTGTCTGAGGTGTCACTGAACCGCTCTCATGAAGATCAAGAGCGACGCATTTCTCACTCTCTCTATCCTGGAGCTGTCGAGGGCTTGGACGACCAAGTCAACACGCGCTCTATGATGGGCAGAATGATCGGTGAGGAAATACACACTTCTGTTATTTGTTCATTCTCAAAAGCTTGTTCACACACACATATATATATATATACACACACACACACACACACACACACACACATACACATATAAATACATACAATCATGACCTATATAGGATATAATGTGTATGCGCCTCAATCTTTTCTGTCTCTCGTTAAGACTTTTCTGTCTTTTTTTTCCTAATACATGCACACACTTCTGTTTATTCTGCCCTGCTTGCTTCAATCGCTTCTCCTTGACAGGCACTGACACACACTTTCAAAAAAAAAAGCCTGCACGATCGTAAATATCTCCCGTGTCAGTGTGAAATGTGAGTTCTTATAATCGTTCTCGCATTTGAAGCGTTCAGGCTCTCAGCTCCAGCAGCAGACGGCACGGGACAAATGAGCTGTGCGGAAAAGTTGGAGGAAGTTTGACTTGGGGAAGAAGGGAGCAGTCAGTATCGACAGGCTTGACGAATTGTCACATTTCCAGTGGCGGATTGGCATTATTTATTTATATGTTTATCTATATTGATGCTGTATGACATCACATTTAGTAGAACAGCAGGCTGCACCCTGGTTTAAGACCAGTGTGTGTAATGTAGTGGTGTGTCAGAGAAAAGGGGACAGATGCACCTGTATTACAGTGTATATGGAGTGTTCCTAACATTTCGGAAGTGTCTCTTGCCTGTCACTCATAAATAAACACGTTAAAATAAAACTATCTTGCTATCTAGTTAACGTTTATCTCACGGAATTGGGGGGGTTATCCTCATTACAGTACGGGAAGAAAAAGAAAATGCTATTGTGCCTGACTACTACAATCCGCAGCTTGAAAGAGAGCAGGTAGCTGCGTTAACAGTCCTATAATGGTCGATGGATGGTGGATGCCTGTTCAAGTTCAGCTTTGTTCCACAATTTTCAGGATTACCGAGAAGTACATAGGGAAGAAAAGGGAGAAAATGGAGCGGTACTGTTAGCGGTGCGATGGACGACGCGAAAATTGCCGCTCTGAGCTGTAAATGCTTTATAGGCTATAACGCCGTAACGGTTGAATCAAATTTTCTACGTCGCAGGAAACGATTTCCAATAAACACGTGTATGAACTGCTGGGATGTACAGTGTTGTGTCATTTACTCTGGCGGTTATCACAGCGCACAAAAAAAAATCTTATTGGTCCTGAAGGATCGAGAATACAGAGTTCAGTGACATTTGATGATGTTATAAGGGATACAGGTAATACCGAGGCATCATGGGTTATAAAAAAGGTGTCATCTGATGGCATCGGTGATAACATGTGGAAGGTGTCAGTGAGAGAGTTACTGTTGTCAGAGGATGAGATACGGCTCATTATTGATCCAGAGTTTCTATCGTGGTGCTGTTTAGAGAAAAAGAAGGCAGGGGATAAAGCACGCAGTCAGTCAGGTGAGCAGGGTTGAGTGATGGAGGAGTCGGGCAGTTAATCTAGCTCCAGCATGCCATCTCATTGATTAGCCATGGTCAGATTGATGGTTGATGTGTTAGACGACTGTCAGAAGGATGAGCTGGTGTCTGGGAAAGTGTGTATATATGAAGCGCGCGCACACACTGTCTACCGCTACTATATCCACCAGTGAAATTGATATCTGAAGCTTCAGCTGATTAGCAGAAAAGCTAGAATTGACATAAGGCAGCTGTAGGGACCTCCCTTTTTCTGTCTCACCCTTCTTCTGACCTTGCATGTGGAAGGTAAATTGTTAACCATGCTAGAAGCAGAAGCAGAGAGATCTGGATGCGCTCCTGTGTCCTCATGCTCCACAGTGCCGTCGGGGGCATTAGTGCGATCGCAGGCTGTGCTCACGTCTCAGCGCGTAATTGAAAAGAGCAACTTGAAGCAGGATGTCACACTGGGTCTCAAATTGAGGACCCTGTCGATCGCTTCTAGGCATGCTGTTCAGTTAAAAGGTAAAGGGGAATGCAGGTGGAAGGTGGTGAAGGATGTGAAGCTCTCAGTCTCCAGTTCTCGACTCTGTTTTATTCCGAGAATGTGGGGGAATGAGAGATGAGCAGGTACCCGTGTATGTGTGGGTGGGTGGATGTCAGGAGATGTAATTGTCACGTGTATTTCTTGAGGATTTTGTCCTGTGTTTCCCTGTCTGCAAGGATTATGCTGTATTTTTTCTTCTTTATGATGTCCTGTATAATAACCCCAGGTAAGATATGGCATCTGAACTGACATGTTGATGATGATTTCTCAAGATTCAATAATTTATTACATTTTCAACGAAACCTTGATTGGAATTTGTCTTGGTGTGTGCTCTAGGGAAATAATACAAATGCACAACGGCAATACAAAACAAATACGCAGCAACATAAAAACATTCTCAGTGTGAAAACATTCCAGGAAGCACTTTTTCCCCCCACACCGAAACCAAAAGTACTGGAATGCAGAGCAGTAAAATAAAGATGACATTTAAAAGGAGTTGTCAAAGAAGAGACACTTACGGGTTTTCGAGCTTAAGCTATTGATTTCTCAGCACAGGTATTTGACCCTCTAATGATCATGTTCAAGCTGCATGTATTACAAGTTGCTATAACAAGTCAAACATTGTATTATAATGATTTGAAAATGGGTTGAAAACCATAGGTACATCATGCATACAGTCCCGTCTCCGTGATCTCCTGCTCCACTTAATATACATATAACCCGAAATCTTATCCTGCATAAAGAACACCACCTATATGATTTGATCTTTTTTTTTTTTTGTTTCGTTTTGTTTTTTGTAATATATACAAGGTTGTTCAGAGATACACTTTTACAAAAGTTTAATAATAAGTACTTTTGTGTGTGTGTGTGTGTGTGTGTTTTTTTAATATGGTCGATTAATACTGTGATAACTATGAGATTTTTTTGACACTACTTTATCGTACAAGGAAATTTTCAGACCATATCACGGTAACCTATCTAATGGTTAAGGAACTTTTAAAGCACATCCAATGTTTCTGATATTAAGAAGAAAAAAAGAAAGCGCCCCTGAACATTTCTAGTTATGTAAGTGTTCTATGAGCCCAATGAAAAATTATTCAAAAAATGAGTTTAAAATAAGATAAATGGTGGTTAATCTGCAAGATCAAGAAGAATCTAAAGTAATCAGGCTAACTCCATTCAAACGTCAACCCAACCATGGAATAATAAAGTCGTGAGCACAGGAAATCACTTTTAAATTGCCCATTTAGGTCTATATATAACTTCTCTGATTGAATTTTGAAGAAATTGTATCATTAAGCCATCAGATGTAAGAGGCCCAGATGATTTAACCAGCCACAGATCACAGTTTTAACAGAGGTTTCCAGAGACTCATCGTGTTTGACTTAATGTCATCACTAAGGCTGAGGGTCTGATCCTTATTTCATTCTTTGATATAAGAATTTATACCCTAGCGCAGTCAAATTCTGGATTCGGGCCGGTGAGAAGCTGTTGTTTAATTTTCAGTAACGGCAGCTCTGATGGCAGTGCCGGTGTAGTTCAAATCACAGCTTTATTTTAATGCACGATCTCTAAGATATTACCGTCTCTATAGCAACAGCTCAGTCCCGGGGACCCGTGTTGCGGATTATCCAAATAATCTAACACAGAAACATGTTATGTAACCAAGAAAAATATACAATTGTTTCTATTAAAGAGGGTTATGGAAGGGCTCTCGGGTGTCCGTGCTTTGTAACGGTCAGTAAGTTTGTGTTCATAGTGGCAATAACATATAACATTCCAATAATAGGAATTCACTTGTTTTGCAGACATTCCACTAAAGTGTAACTATAACCGCTTTCACATATGAAATCCGTTAACGTATCAGGTAAAAGCGACATGGGATAAAAAACAAATTTTCACTCCGACTCAAGATGTGTAAAACATGAGACCGGATGTAAAGTATAATTCACAGGCCAAGCTGAGACGTTAGCTAGTTACTTAGCAACATGGCACCGGTCGTGCTGCATCACGTTTCTGTCGAGAGAGTTTTCTTCCTGATTCTGAACATTTGTTTTGTTCAAACAAAGGCTATTTATAACAGTTTTGCTCACAAAAACATATTTCCAGGATATGAAGTAATTTGCATGCAGATCTGAAGGCAGATGAAATATATGAAACCGACACAAATTTCCTTTTTGCAGGGTGGCCAGGGAAATCTCATGAATATTCATGAGGGAAGAGCTACTCAATTGGCTGGTGAATGGAAGTCTCATGAGTATTCATGAGGAAAGTGCTGCCTTATTGGTGGAGAAGCGTTAAGGCATCCACCGGCTAATCAGGTAGCAATTTACTCATGAATATTCATGCTGACAGGAGCAGAAGATGGAGAGGCTACTTGAGATCAAAAGCAAAGGTGTATTTAGTTTTTCTCTGGCAACAGAAATTTATGCCACCGCCAGCAACGTCACGACCGGTCATGACACGCTAATCGAACGGTTCCAGTTCATCACTAGGTCGCTAGTGGGTAGATTAACGTTATCGCGTTGCTGTTTTTGCTCCCATTCCCACACATGATAGTGATAAACAGTTTTCAGTGCGAATGGTATGTTAATGACTGAAGAGTAGGAAGTGGTGTTGATTATTGAATAAAAAAAAATCATTAATTGCTGTGGTGTCAGAGGAGTGATACACTTTGGGGCATGCTGTTATAATTACAGCTTTGCATTGTTCCACGTCGCATCCCATGATTATTATCCTAGCTGATTATTTTCCTGTAACTACATGTCCCATCATGTTTTATTCCTTGCTAACCGGTATAGTTCATGTGCTATAGGTTTTGTGTTCATTCATGTCTGTTCCAGAATAATAATGTTTTCTGAAAAGGACTTTTATATTTACACCGCTTGTTGATGAAAATGTGCCGTCTCCCGAAATAACCCATTTGTATGATGTCACATTCGTAGAATATTAAACCGCTATACATCTGTAGCATGTGCTGGATGTGTTTCTTCTAAGTATTGCTTTCTCTCTGAAATGCAAATCTGTGCCATTGATGCTAAGCCCATGCAGGCAATGAGACAGTTTAAAAGTCAGATTTAATGTAGTTTGAATGTCACACACATAACACTGAAATTGCTGAACACAGAACACTGAAATGAGGTCATTGTGCTTTAGTGTTTCATGTCTGTGCCTTTCTTCTTTGTGTAGAAATCATGCTGATTTCCCTCGAGCAATAATAATTTTGTATTATATTGTGTTATTTTACCCTAAGTCCTTGTCTCATTCTGTTTTCCCAACCACATGAAGTCACTGTGGGACATTTATGAAGCAGTCTAGATATGCAAACTTGTGAATGCTGATTGCTAGTCCATGGGAACTTATGATTAATGCCACATGTTGGCTTTTTTTTTTTTTTTCCTTTCTTCTACAGCACACTCCTGGATCATTTAGCTCGACCTTGTAAATGAAGAGATTTTTGTGTAAGGCTTAAAGGGAAGCAGCAATGACAAGGCTCAACCAAGCTTGTTAAATCAGTTTGTAGGTTAGTTAATGTGATCTGGAGCATCGCTGTGTAGGTCAGTCGAAATGATTCATACGCAAAGTGATTTGTCCTCTCAGCAGCCTGTCTTCTCTATGATTGCTAACTAAACAGACAGGCCTTATATCCATGACAGAATGGCTTAGCTAATGATCTCCGAGCCATTCTCTCACTGCTCATTGAGGACTCTTGTGGACATTTGGGGGAAAATCTCTTCTGAAAACTGGAGCTATAATGGTGCGGACTATCAACATGGGATTCAGAGATTCAAGCTCACCACAAATTGGCTCATATCAGCATTTGACACTGTGGTTGTTATACTTCTCTCATACTGTAGTTTGGAGAGACACACCGGTTGCCTGGGGTCAAATAATAGCTCCCTGTTGAATATCACTGCTACACAAAATGTTTTATTTGATGTATATTTTAAACCCTAACATGTTTCAGGGGTTTTTTTTTTTCCTTCACATTTTGGCTATTGATAAAAATATTTTTTAGTACTCTGAATTATTATTATTATTATTATTATTATTATTACAACATTGACTAATTGCCCAAGATGCTCTTTATATATAGCCTCAGGTTAATGTTGTACTTTTATATAGTACGGAATGTAAAAGTGAACAAACCTTTATTTATCCATATGACCGGTTAAATGCACAGCCAAGTCTATTACACTTGACATGAAGAAAAATGTATAAATCTTCCATGTTGAACTGGCGTCCATGAGCAACACCTCAGTGTCGAGCTCCCTCATGTGTTATTCACATCCAGTAGACCTTGACATTCCAATAAGGGCATGAAGGAAAAGGTCTTTCTGTTGCAAATTTATCTGAGCACTAGTGAGGACAAACAGGATGGCATCAGCAGTCGGATAGATTTTGGACGGTTTCCGTAACGCCACGGTGCCCGAGTCCGTGTGAAAACACCAGGAGTGTGTTTGCTGTTACTGGTGGACTACATGAGGGGTCGTTTGATTACAGCGTGACAAGAAGCAGCAGTAGAGCACAGGGCCATCTGCACATGGTGAGGAGAAATGAATCTAAAATAACATCAGTTACAAACACAAACAGCTCCTTCATCACACCCAGCAGTTCAGTGGAAATTGCTTCTGCTTTTCGGTACTATCAAGCCCAAATCAGTTCCCAGCCTACATGTGTGAGGCCAGATTGGGGAAACTGCAATAGTATCCAAATAGTTTTTCCAAATACCCCCACACAACCGCTTAGCTCCCTGCCTGCCCTCCACAGCCACTTTAATGGGCAGAAAGTAAGATGTCCATCCTCCCACTCCTCCACTTCATCCAGTCCGCTTGCCTTCTCTGCTGTATGAGCCGGACTGGCTAATGGATCTAGACAAAGTGTAGAGGAGGTGTCAGAAAGATTGGTCAGTCTCTAGCATTCTGAAAGTCCCCCAGAAGAGAGAAAGTCAGACAGAGCTCTTCCTTCAGTGAACACTGTCCAGCTGTATCACTACCAACTCCACATCTGCATTTATTCAACACTAAAAATGTGCATATTTTGTCCTCCTCAGTAAAAATCCCCTGCTTTTTGTTCATGTTTGAAATGAGTTCAGCATCTCGTAACTTACAACAGGTACCTTCTGTATATCTAGTGCTGTAGCAACAGTACCACACTGTCTGATGAAAAATAAATACATAAATATCGAATAGTGTAAAACTTGGTATCATAGATGCTTCTCTTTCAGGAATTCAGCATGAACCGCCTGGTGAGTTCAGTTATTCACCCCAGTCATGTTAGATCCTTGAAGAGGAGTGTGCATGCTCACTAGCACGCTAATTAGACCCTGTTATAGAACTGTGGCCTCTGCAGCATTTTCTTTTTCTATGAAATGACTCCTTCGACTGGCGTTGGAGTGTCCCTGGCTATACCTGTTCTCATGTTATTTGGCGGAAGCAAGTGGAATGCCGTCCTTTAGCGAGCCAGGCACTCGGGTCACAAGGCTCGCTGGGTTGAAGTGAGATTTCTGTGATCAGAAATGAAGTCAGTTAAGGTTGTGTTGTGCATGAGCTAAGATGTTTTTCAACTATTCCCATTCTTCCAGAAGTTGCTTTTGTTTCTCTGTAAAACCCTGGACGGGTTTGCAAACCGACGGTTCTGTGAACACACTTGCTAGCACATATATCCATTAGCATGAGAGATGAGGAAAGTTCAAGCGCGTGTCTCTTGTCAGGTCTCCATCATTAAAGGAAGGAGACTTTGATCCACTGAAGTAAACACTGATAAATATGGTGGGGTGTTTGATATTCTTGCTTTCATCACTTGAAGAATGCGTCCTCTGTAGGTGCATCACACAATTGTTTTTGTGAACACGCACGCGTTAATCAGCATGTCAGATGCACATGCCTCTTGTCAGTTCTCCATCATTAAAGCAGCCTGACATTACAGCAGGAAGGTTTTGATGCAGTGACATCGGTGTGCTGAAATTCTCCTATCAACAGAGACACTTGGACAGTATTAAGGACAAATATTCAATTTAGTAGCGTGAAATCTGACCGCAAACTATTCTACAATGTGAAAGATCTATGATCTTATAGTGATGAAGACAAGAATATCGAACATCCACAACTTTCTTAATGTTCATGATCTTCACATTAACGTATATGTACGGAGTTCTCCAATATCTGTGCTCTTTCTAGTCTTGACGAGCGTCATTGATAAAATCAAAGGAAAGTTTGCTACTATTTCTTGGCTCTAATTAGACCCTGATGCATAAGCTATTTAAAGTTTCTGTTCTCAGTATGCTCAAAGTTGGCCTGTGCAGTTGCTTGTGCACAGTATTAGTCTTTTAACATAGTAACTTAAGTCAGACCTGTGAGTTGCTGTCTGTCACCATAAAATGGACTGGAAATTTGCCTTGCTTGTCTTGCAAGTAGCTGTAATGATTTATTAATGAACGTCTGGAGCTGCTGAATGCTAATCACAGTGCTGTTAATTCCTCTGCCAATCTCATTAGGATGAGTTAAAGTTAACAGACTTTCGCTGATCAGAGCTGAGCGCTACTCGGGTCCCTGAAGGAGACGAGTTATTGAATTACCTTTTGCACTGTTAGAACTTTGGTAAGGAGAATCATGTGACTGGATCTCTGGGTCTCTCTAGATTATTGCGAGCGTCTTGGAAGATTGACAGACTTGCGTATTTGATGCAGCGGTTTCAGCAGCAGAGACGGGGACAAAGGGAGAAAGAGTAAGAGGATGAGCAACTGGCAGAGTCAAACAGCTTGATTAGCTATGATCATGTGCTGAATGTTTTACTCTGAGTGTTGCATACATTCATGGACTTGAAAATGCTGTGAACAGAAACGGACGTGTTCTGGCAGGAGGAAATGTGTAGAAGCTCTCGGAAAGAAATGCAAAGTTAGTAGTAAGGTTCACTTGTTCTTGTGGGGAAACCCGTAAATGTTCCTTAGGAAGCTACAGAGATGTCAACATCTACCGTTTAACCATAGCGAAACAACTGGAGCCACCTGAAAACGAGGCCTTTCAGCGTCTTAGCTAAAGTAGTGGTCAGAACGAACACACGTACATTCGCAGGTGAGAAAAGCTCATTCATGGAAAATGATGCCAGATTTGAAAGAAGCACATTTGTGTCTGGTAGCGTTTAACGTTACCAACTTTTTCTATCAAACGTTGATGTGTAAATTCACAAGCCTTGGTCTTGTGAGCCAATAGTGAATAACAAGGCAGGGCTGTGGTCGCTTTGGTTGGTTAAATAAAAAATATAGGCACTGCTTATTATTAAGTAGAAGCCTAAACCAGACTTTTGCCTGACTGTTTTCTTAATTTTTTTTTTTTTAATTTTGCCTACATGGATTTTCTTGTTAGCAGTGTTGGCACTAGTGAAGCTAATAACCCCTAACTATCCAGAGGACCCTTGAAAAATTTTCTGAAAGTGCATTGTCGGTTATTATGTTTCACCTTTATGCAGTTTAATAATCAACACCTTTGCAGTTTTCAGCTGCAGCTATTACCTGTTCTGAAGTCCTTCTCTGAAACCTAATTTGAAACTTGTTTACTTTGCATTTTCACTCTAAAACTAGGCAGTAATGACATGAAGGTCGGCTCCTGCAGCCCTGCTGTCCCTTGTGCCTGGAGCCAGTCGAGGGGCAGATTTGCATGGCTTATTAAAGGAAATAGTCATAAATTGAAGGCACTGAGATGTGAAATGAAGACTCTGAAAACTCTGACCTTTCAACAGCCACTAACAACTTTCAGATTTACTTTTGTCTTGCAGTTGACAGAGTGAGGACTCTTTATTTCTGTGTTTCAGCAAGTGCTTATTAGAGTTTTTACCCCAGGAGATGTCTTTAACTCTGCCCTTTTTACTCAGTATTGCAAAGTATTAAAGCTACTTCATTTTCATTAAAAGTAAATTTGTCACTCTTGGAGACATTCTGAAGTTGAATACGAGTTGTATCCGGCTAAGAGGAAGCCCGAGTAAATATCTTTCCCCCCCTCTGGTAGCAATTACATATAATTGCTCTTAAGCTGGTAAATTGACTCTGATAATGAAAACAAACGCACTTGCAGTGGCTTTGAGGAAACCTGGAGATTTCAAGTTTTAACAAACTCAGTACTTGTAACTGCAAATATGTAACGCACTTTCCAGTAAAGCAAGTTGTGCAGACCAAAACTGAAGTTGTTCAGGCATGAAATTTGGTGAATAGATGGTACTCAGGCAAGACATATCAGCCTGATCGGTCCGTCGGTGGTGCCGTAGCACAGAATCGTACATTTTGGCTCCTATCTTGAGAACCATTAGTCCTAGTTCCAGTTTCTTTCTTTAAAATTCCTTGTCTTGAGAACAGATTTGGACCATTTGCCAAGTAATCCTGTGAACTTTTTAGCTGTGTACAAGATCTACTTTTATAAACTAGTCAGAATACTCAGTAGAGTTTGAAAATCAGTATTCAGCAAAACATGTTGAGATTTGTTGAGGAAAAAAAATGTCCCCTCCATACTAACCAATCCTTGATTGCATGGATTCACAGAAAACCTGAAAGGCATGTTCAGTACAAGGGTCTGAGGACGTCAACAAAGCTTAGGAAGTGAGCGTTCAGAGGGGCCAGGATTAAATATAAATAACGGTTTCCCTGGAGCTGTAAGTCTGGTAGAGCTGAAATTTGGTGATCTGCATCGCTGTGCTTATCTGTAGTTGTATTTCTAGTGCTGACTCGGTTACTGTCAACCAATCAGCTGTTATCAGTTTTAAGAGTAACAGCTAGTGAGCGTGTTCAAACGTCGCTGTGCATGAGCTCGCTGAAACTACGGTTTGACTTAGAAACCTGATGCACATGGATGTTGTGGCTCTTACGTGCCATTCAGTAGATTTCTCTTTTAATACTCCAGATTTACTTAAGATGGACTTGAGCAATGCCACTCGCGTTGTCGATGCTTTTGCACGCGCACGCAGTCATGCATCAAGTATAAACCTTAAGTTTATACTTAAGAATCGTCTTCAATTTACGCCTGCAGTTACCGTGTCTCTGCTGCTTCTCCTGCAGCCGTCACTTTACTTGCTTCTTCCATCACTAGAGAAACACTACTGAGCTTTTAGTCCTCATCAGTGAACAGCAGATCCTCTTATTTCAGCTCTATCACCACTCCTTCTCCCAGACATGCAGTTCTTTACTGTTCCAGCGTACAGTATGTGTTTAACACTGACACACTTCCTGTGCTGCTCTCTCCTATCTGTCTCAGGTAACTACCAGCTGTCCCCCACTGTGAACATGCCTCAGGATGACACCGTCATCATTGAAGACGATAGGCCACCTGTTCTTCCTCCTCTCCTGTCTGACCAATCATCTTCCAGCTCCCATGATGACATGGGCTTTGTGATAGAGCCACCTGGCTCCTGGGCCACAGATACCCCGAATCAAGATGAAAGGTAAGATTATTCACGATAAACTCAATGCAGTTATTGGGATAGCGAACTAAGAATCATTGTCCACACTCGTATTAGATCCACCATGAAACAGGACTGAGTTCTGGCAAAGATATGTTCCAGGTGATTCAAGTATTATGCTCTAAGAGAAATGCTGGTGCATTTTTGATGCTGGCCTTGAAAAAAAGAAGTAGACGTAAAGAGCAAGGTGCGGTTATTAAAACTGACTGAGATATAATTGCAATAGAAAACAAGCAAATTTTCTCATCTTTATGAAGTGCGTCTTACAGAACGGGTAGAAAGGATACACTTCTGCTATAACCTGTGTTTACTTCCAAGGCAACTTTTAATCTTGAGATGATGTAATCAAAGGGTTTTAGTTTTTATTCATTAATTTTTATAAAAAAAAAAATTAAAAAAAAGACAGAAGAATTCCTGTTAACTCCATACCGTCTCATCATGTCTTTGTGTGTAAGGCTAATGTGGGTTCTCAGGAAACCCTTGTGTCATGTTAATCTCTGCAAGAGTTTATTATAGAGGAATTGTGTGCTTAGAGATGCCGTCCTGAGAACTGTGCTAAACTGATATTTCAGGAAGGGTTTTCTATACTTTCAAAACGTGCAGTGACTGACTTTCACTCTGTCCTGCTGAAGTCATTTAGTGTTTTGAAGTTGTAGGTATATTGACTTGTTGTTGGATTTTACAGGATGCCGGACAGAAAATCTAGAACGAGCCCTGCAATAAAATAATGTGAAAGCATATACGTTCTGAGACCGCACTTTGGTCCTGAGCTAGTTTGTTGCGTCACCTTCCTTACAGCTGCACTCACTGGTCATTTCAGCAGCTGACACTCGGCTCATGGTGTGTGTCCCCTGACTTGGCACCACACTTCTGTGACAGATTGATACACACATGATAAAATGATTATAGCATGGAGAGGAAAAAAAAAAAAAACGCTCCCTGATGTATAAAAACCACCACCTGTTTGACACCCTTTATGAAACACCGTAGAGCTGCCACTTTTCTGAGTTCTAGTCCTTCACTGGAAATGAATTCAGATTTGTTAGTGTAATGGTTTTAGTAATGGATATTGATATGATGCAGCTTTATAGAAATTTGGATGTAGATTTAGATCCGGCGGCGCGGTGGTTAGCACCGTCGCCTCGCAGCAAGAAGGTCCTGGGTTCGATCCTCGGATCACCCAAGGGTGCCTTTCTGTGTGGAGTTTGCATGTTCTCCTCTGGGTGCTCCGGTTTCCTCCCACGGTCCAATGACATGCAGATTAGGTCAATTCTACAGGCTACTCTAAATTGCCCATAGGTGTGAATGCGAGCGTGTGTGGCTGTTTGTCTGTGTCGGCCCTGTGGTGGACTGGCGACCTGCCCAGGGTGTACCCCGCCTCTCTCCCGAAGATGCTGGGATTGGCTCCAGCTTCCCCGCGACCCAGACGGATAAAGGGGTATAGATAATGGATGGATGGATAATATATCTAAATATACACATATCTATATGTATAAATTGATATATTATATGTCTCTAAATATGATTACAAGGTGACTTCTACTGCAGTAGATGACAGATGACAAATGAACAACTAAAGCATTTTTATTCATAAATTGGTAATGACAGTTTGGTATATGGTTTAGCTTACTTTAATTTAATGAATATCATAAAATACACTGTGTTTGTGTTACTAAATCTCCCTCTGCATCAGTATCAGGTGGTATTTCATCTTTTTAGGCCACTCTCTCCCTACTGTTTCTACTCATCATCATCGTCGTCGTCGTCGTCATTATCATATTAACAGCAGGAGCAACCATTTGCCAAGATATGTAATAAATACAGTAAATTTAATACATAATACACCCAAAAGACAGCACACTCAAAGCATTTTTTCTTTCCAACTCATTTTCTGTCTATAGACTGCCATCTGCTGGTAATAAGATATAGTACTTTGGATGTGACACCAGTAAACCTACCTTGTGTTCACACATGAAAAACATAATCACTCAAAACATCAGCTACGTGATATATTTTAGTATATATTATATAAGATTATTATATTAGAAGAGGATAATAAATATATAGTAGAAGGTTTTTTTTTTTATTCTCAGATGATTGAACCAAATTGAATATTCCT
Organism: Notoglanidium macrostoma; assembly: GCA_030068235.1. Lineage (NCBI taxonomy): Eukaryota > Metazoa > Chordata > Actinopteri > Siluriformes > Auchenoglanididae > Notoglanidium > Notoglanidium macrostoma. Next base: position 23,181,078 of record JAQQZR010000033.1, on the reverse strand, counting down.
AAGTGTTGCTATGAATTAAGAAACGTAATATTTGCCAGTTTTATGGTCTTTAAAAGGCTGCGTGCTCAGCACGTGGTCTCTTGGTCAATGTTGAATATGAGGTAGCAGGTCTCCAGGTGGTCGGTCCCTACCATGTTCTGGAACTGTGGCTGAAGGTCCTCTGGTTTCAAGCCATTCCCAAAATGTTCACTGATCTCCTCATAAATTAGAGGACCAACATCCTCTGCAAAATGAACAGACAGAACAGGCCTTATTTCACAACTGCAGTAAATCATCATCACATGTGAAATTATTCAAATCCTGAACTTCCTAAAGAGCAAACCTATCTATGAAAAACACAAAGAATTCAACACATCAGGCAAAATCGAGTGAAAAGAACAAAAGCAAAAGAGCAAAGTGTCAATGTTTTTCATGACCTCAGTCTCCAGACCTAATTTTTAAAAGGTAGTGTATGACAATTGGCCTGAGGGATGAAGATGCAAACTTCAGAATAGTATCATTTGCAAAAAAAAACATTTGCATACTGACCAATGTACTTCTCCCTCAGAGTTTTCACAGTGACTGATGGACCGCTGCTATCTCTCAGCTCAAGAGAATCACCCCGTGAAAGAGTCTGCATGGCATTTTGAGCGCAGCTCACCACTTCAGCCAATTCGTCCTCGTCCTCAAAATCATCCGAGTACTCAACATCCACGTCTTCATGGAGACCTGAAACATGTACCATATAGTGCACAAATTTAATTTAGCATAACACCCTGGTTGGAAATCAAAAATAAAGATGTAAAATGTTAGGACATGTTAATACTATATAGCCATGTTCCCTGTCGTCATGGTTTCGGTGTATCATGGTATTTGATTAGAACTTTTAGCGATTAGTTTCCAAAGAGGATGTAAAACTTGTGTAAGAGTGGAACACGTCATGCTCACGTAATGCACTAATCAAATCTGGCACTTATATAATGTCAATTTATCCAGCAAATGTAGTTGAATTGCATGTTCTTTTAGTTTTTCTTAGAACTGTCACACTCTTTGTTCACACTTTGTGTTGGAAAAGTCTGTGATCACAAAGTACAATTGGATTATAGGTATCTGACACTTTTTGGGTCTTAAATGGTAGAATGCTAAACACAGCTCATTTACTCCCATAATACTCAAAAATACTTCATTTATTATATGATTTCTTTTTTATATTTGAGGGCATCACATTGCTGCCTCAAAACTCCCAGTTCAATTCAACTAATTGCCCCTAGTTGTGTATATGTCTGTGCATGTCTGTGTGTGTGTGTGTGTGTGTGTGTGTGTGTGTGTGTGTGTGTGTGTGTGTGTGTGTGTGTGTGTGTGTGTGTGTCACCCTGTGATGGACATTAGTGAAGAGAGATAAACAAATATTTGAATATACTGACTCATCCCTAGATAAGAAGATAGCACTTAGCCTTTCAGTGGTAATGTAGTATTAGAGTTTGCTCTGTTTTAGCCTATAAAGTGTGATCCTGTTCTGTTTTTTTTTTTTTTTTTTAATAATGGTGTGATCAGGTTTTAGATGTTTTAGATAACAAAACAACTTTTGACCACTTATCATGGTCCATCTTTCACACAGCATGCTAGCTCATATCTAAATGAATGGACATGCTGTTGCATTGCAGTCATGTAGACAGGTCCCGGCACATAGCAACGTATGCCCTTGCAGATATGTAGCCTTTGTTTGAAGCAATAAAGGGTTATTACGTGGAGGGAATCTAATCTAACTGATAAGCAGAACCAAAAATTATTTTTTCACGGGTACCCAGTACTTGGACTAGTATTTTTTATTTGGTTCCAATTTGATGACCGTCTGCCATCGACCAACCTTAATCTATACGAGTAGACCCTAATGTCTAACTGTTTCACATTTTCTCATTAAGCTATACTGTCATATGTGATTACACACCCACTTCATAAAGATGATAAACTAAGTATGAAAAGCTTAGATGCAAAGCAAATTACTCAGTGGGTGTCTCATGTGCAAATCACCTCTGCTTACCATGCAGCTCTTCTGCAACTCCTCCATGCTCTAAACTAGAGGAGGAGGAGGTCTTCTTTGAATAATCTTCAATGGATGACATGCTGTCATTTTCATCAAAGTCTTCTGAATATTCAGACTCAGACCCAGCATGTGTCACCTCATCCTCTACAGTAACAGGTGCTTGACCATTTTCTTCCATATTCTCAGCTTTATTCAGATCAGGCGCTTCAAGGCGTACAGTGTCGTTCCAGGTTAATGTGACATCTTCACTCTCAGCAGGTATGGGATCAGCATGAACCTTTGTCAGTTCTGTCTCCTGATGCTGAATAAACAGCCCCAAATGCTCCTGAACATAGGACATGACCAGGATGCAGCTAGAACTCGGTCTGTTCTCAGGAAGCAAGCACAGCATCTTCTCAATCAGTGTGTGAAGGTTATTCGAGTAGCTAGCAGGCACCTGGCTATATTCACCTTTTAGAATTTTATAAAACAAACTCAGTAGATTCTTAGCAATAAAAGCTGGTTTAAGTGCACAAAGCTCATACAGTAAGCAGCCAAGGGCCCATATGTCCGATTTGGTGCTGTACGGAATGTCCTGGCACAGCTCAGGACTGAGGTAGCTGGGTGTCCCTACGCATGTGGAGGCCATGTCCAGGGTGTGGTTCATTATCTTTGATATTCCAAAATCTCCCAACTTAATCACCCCCCTCTTTGTTAACAGTACATTGGAGGGCTTAATATCTCTGTGCAGAATTCTTACAGAGTGAATATAACTGACCGCCATGACAATCTGCACAAACCATTTCATAACTGTAGGCTCTGGGAAATATTCTTCTGCTTTTCTGCCTTTAATCTGGTCATCCAGCGTCCCACCATCACAGTAATCCATAGCAATACAGATGTGCTGTTTTGTTGGATCAAAGAAAGTGTTGCTCCATGTCACAGTATGGGGGTGTCGCAGATTCCTCAGGATTTCAGCCTCTTGCAGAACGTTGTCCTCCGACTTTGTTTTTCGAGAGTTGTCAACTTCTATTTTCTTTACAGCATAGAGCTTCTTTGTTTCTTTGTGTCTCATCAGCAACACTACACCGGCTCCTCCTCTGCCAAGTTCAAGAATTTGCTCGTATGCTTCCATTTCTTACAATTAAAAACATATTTGCCTTTCATTGATTCATAAATAACACTCTTTCAATACAATTAGATCCATCCGAATGTAATTTGGCGTTGCTCTTCTAACATAACTTTCTAACATAATTAGCTAGCTTAAATCCATTACTGAAGAAGTCACATCCATCAACGGTTTGTTGTGGGTTTTTGCGAACCATTTCCATGGCAACAGTCGTGCGCTAACAAGAGGGTTTTTCATTGGTCCACTCAGAGGACACTACAGCGACACAGGCTACGTCACTACCGCTTTATCACATTTTAGTGAGTCAGATCAGTCGGCTCGGCTCGACAATGAGAGTCGACTCTTTTGGCTCCCAAACGTCTCGTTTACGATTTTTCCGGCCAAAGTTGTTGGTCTTTGCCTGTATATCACATAATTGATTAAATATAGTCTCACTCTGCAGTTTGATTAACAGCATAAGCATCGGGTTTGTTAAAATAGATTTAAATAAATGAATAAAATATGTGCTACATATTCGGATTGGCAATACATAGGATACGCATAGGTAAGTATTAACAGGAAGTGATGTACCTGCTGCACGTGGCTTTAACTAACATCAAATTACAATTCGAAAAAGATCCGTGTACATTTATCCTGATAACCGTTCATTTTACAAATACACTACATATTATAACAAATCAAAAAGCATTTGGACCCTCATACTGGCTCCAATTAGCATCAATAAACTCGTTAGAATCGAGAGAACCATTATATTATTTTGTGTCAAATAACTCAGATCACATTTGTGATCGACTAAAAGAGCTGGGTCAAAGAGACACTAGTAGACTGGATGGTTGTAAGTTTAAATCCCAGCACAACCAAATTCTCAGAGATGAGTACTTGAGCACAGCTCTTAACTTTCCCAGAGACACTAGGCATGAAGCAAGGACACACTCTGAGTGTATCACAGGGCAACATACACCCACACACTCACAGACTCATTCACATTGTACAGACATCCTACATCATGCACTGTAGAGTAACCAGTCCACCTACCAGTAAATTTTTGGGAGGTGGGTGGAAAATTAAAGAACTCTAAGGAAACCCATGCAAACATGGGGAATACATGCAAAACCCCAGACAGACAGTAACCCGTGCTCGGGGTTGAACTGAGGACCCTGGAGCTGTGCGGCAGTGATGATACCTGTTGCGCTATCATGCCACCATGACTTCCTTATTTGTTACCTGCCTCATTATTTGTCAAAAGTAAATGTTAATGATTGATCTAAATGTCATGTTGTATTATTTAACAATTTGAATCAATGTTGCATTAGTAGCAGCAATGTAGAAACAGCATGCAGCAGACAGACCCAGTTAGACTTTTCAGATGGAATTTTTCAGAACATTTTTGGAATGTTTGTTGAACACAAATATTGTGAGAACAGATCTTTTCTTTTCCCATATAATTTTACAGGATTTGTTTTTACAAACAATATTTGCGTTTTGTCATGCATTATGGTTCAGAAAACATTATCCATAGCCTTCCTATTACTTACAGATGATCTTGTGGTAACCCGTGATGGATTAGTGAAAGTTTGCCTAATGTTATGGTAACTTTTAGTAAAAAGGATCTCTTTCAAACCTTGTGGTTACACTTCGAGAATGATCTCCTAAGGGTAGCAAAATTATCACTTGCTGGAACTGCAGAATACAAAATTATTTCTGTGATGCAGAATATTAATTCATTTTCATCTGCAAAATATTTTAAACCATTACTAATCTATTGTAATTTCCTTGTAAATGTTTATATGTAGTAAATGGGCCATCTGAACTCAGAAATTCGTATAAAAAACAACCTTTGATAACAGAACAGTATGGGAACATTTATGCAACATTATTTCGTAGTTACAAAAATAATACCAGTTTGATGAACGTCCTGTTAAGAGACCATGAATGAATGTTACAGGAACATTACCAGAATGTTACTTTGTGGTTACAAAAACATAGTACCTAAAAGAATTTGGCTAGGGCTTTGGCTTCCTTTTCAGTTGTTATATAACCATAAGTTTTAAATTTCCCAGAACATTTTGGTTAACCAGAACAGGAAGATCCCAGAAGGTCCAGAAATGGTTCCAAATAAATAACTATATGTGAACCAAATAAGTTTACTGGATAGTAAAACTGTATTTGATTCGATCCTGTCTCTTTTTACTTATTTTATTTTTGATGCCTTTAATAATCCTGTAAGCGATGCTTCCTGAAATATATTTAAAAAATGAAAAATTATAGTAGTTAAAAAAATAATAGTAATGATTCGTCCAAAAAGTGGGATTCAGCACCCGCATTTGGCAACCCGGGTAAGGCCTGGGCTGAGGCGAGCTCTGTGTGGAGGTGCAGGGAAAAGTGTTAGCTAAGTGCTAATAAAAATGCCACCAAAAGGAAAGGGTGGTAAGGGGGCAAAAGGTAGGATAAGTACTATGATCAAACCATATCTTTAGAAGTCGTTAGCAATGAATTATTTATCGATTAATATTTTCTCTCACAAGCTAAATGCCTTCAGAATCTCTAGATAAATAGCTAGCAGGCTAGTTAGCTAGCTAAGCAGCTCGGCTGGTTCAGATTAGCACTGCGTGTTCAATGGAAATTAGTTAGCTGAATGAAGATGTATAGCTGTGACTTGTGGGTAGTGGACATAGCATCTACAAAGCCTTAGGCGCTGCAAATAGCTAGCTGTTTGAGTTGAGCAGGCAGGTGGCAAATCATTTTAAGGTTATAAAAAGCCAGTTTGTCTGTAAGATGGTGAAATGTGTGCTGTGTAAGCAGGAGGTGCCTCGGACAGTGGAGATAGTGACAAGAAGGAGAAAGCTCAGAAAGGAGGCACTGCAGTAAAGGTAACTGAAACTACACTCACTGGCCAGTATCTACCATTCAGTACATGTGCACGAGGTGTACTGTCACTGACTGTAGCCTGTCTGTTGCTGTACACAGCATGTCAGTCATTCCTCTCTCCTGTCCATCAGTAAAAACTGAGCAGCACTGACCAGAGGTTATTTGGGTGGTGGATCATGAGCACGCCAATGACACTGACATGGTAGTGTTTATTGCTGGTATTGTTCACTTAAATAAAAATAAATAAATAAATAAACAATTTTCTGTTTTACTTGCCAATAGTTTTTAGCATGCTGGTGTTCTTAGCCCAGGTCCTAGTGAACCAGTATCAGAATATATTTACCGATCGAGACTTCAAAGCTCTTATGTAAGTGACTCTGGATGATGGCATCTGCCATCTGCTGTATAAAATGATGTGTATTAAAGACACAGTCTGCTAATCCAGCAAACAGCAGCCCTGTGGTCCCATTATCACACATGCGAAATGGTTTATAGTCTCTAAGAATATTATTGAAATACACTGCTTAAAATCAAAATTAGTATTTTGAAGTGTTTTGTACAAGTCAACCGGTGCTATAGATGCAAAAAATGACAATGTGTTTTGTATATATTCTTTTATTACAGTAGATTATTTCAGAGGAAAATGATGATTCATACAGCTTTCAAGAACTCCATGGAAGTGGATGTGAGTTCAAGATGCTAATTACAACATGGTGTGCGTTCAAGAGGTCTTTGTCAGACAAAAATAGACCGCATTGCCATGCTAAAAGAAAAGGAACTGAACCGTTAACATGCAAAATGACCACTTTAATCTTACCATCTGCTGTCGACATCACATTTATATTGGAGGCCAACGTGACTTTTTATTTTTATTTATTTAGTGACACGCCTCCAACTCAGAAAAATTTAAGTGTCTGAGTTGTAATTACAGCATTGTGATGGCATCTTGATCTCGTCTTAAACATGTACGACCGTTGAGGACTGCACTAACTAATGCACTGAGGCACACTGTTTAATATACAGTTTGGATATGCAGGTATGCTAAGCCACTGTTGAGTCTGGTTAGATTTGGCAGGAGGTGTCGTATATGTTGAATACTATTGGCTGTTGTGGAAATCAGCTAACCCTGAGAAACTCCCTGACTTCCTCTTTCAAAAGGAAATTCATCAGCATGCAGAATAAAATCCCATCTCTCATGTCATTTCAAGGGCACGTTCACAATTCTGCAGCAACTCTACAGTGCCTGAAACACAATATAATGTTACTGTCATTACTGAGCTGAGAATATTTCACCACCCAAATTACATCTGATCAGCGCTGGTCATGTGATGGTGCCTTTCCACCAATGGATGCGTGCAGAATTAGACTGATTAATCATGTATACAGTACAGACAGTAACTATATATACCTGGAAAGTGTACCTCTATGTTGGGTGATTTAATGCTTTAGTTCTTTCACTAGTCTGCTAATCAGTAAAACAGAAGACAAATTTTGGTGTGGCTGTTTCATTTTGATCCTTCCAGGTACGTCATATTCTTTGTGAAAAACATGGAAAATGCATGGAGGCTATGGAGAAGCTGAAGTCTGGAGTGCGCTTTAGTGAAGTGGCTTCACAGTACAGTGAAGACAAAGCTAGACAAGGGGTAAGCCCACAGATTGTATCCTAGCCCTGATCATGACCTCACAGTTCTAGGTTAATATCTATCTGATATCCATCAGGTATCCACAGCATATATAACTCAACACAGTTAAGTGCTGCTCCTGTTGAAACACTTGGTTTTACGTTTTCATGTGAATGACCATGAATCAGTTCTCTCTTTTTGATAACTCCTCGATCCTATATCCTTCAGTCCATGACCTGGAAATCGGTCAGAATCTTTTAATGGTGTATTATTTCTTTAAAATTAATAAATAAGATTAAATGTGTTGAATGTCAAATGAGAATCAGGTGATCCTGAATTTGTACAGGCTAAAATATTACTGTTGATATCAATTCCTCTGCCCACGTTTCCTTATATTTTGTTCCTTTCTCTGCATTCTGAGAGGGGGAGAAGTCATGTAATTATGGAAGCATTTGAACAAATCTGTTTATTTTTTAATTTTTTTATTAAATTTGGCCTCTTATGCTGGATACGGCCTCTTAGGCTATGTTTCACGCATTGTTGCATTTTTTTGTCATGTCACATGCAACAGTTTATGTAATTTGTTGTGGTTTAAAAGGTCATATGAAATTAAGGAAAGGGTGAAACATTAGAAACTTTGATTTACCTTTAACAGGGTGACCTGGGCTGGATGACCCGAGGATCAATGGTGGGACCATTTCAGGAAGCTGCGTTTGCACTACCTGTCAGCACAATGGATAAGCCTGTATACACAGATCCACCAGTGAAGACAAAATTTGGCTACCACATTATCATGGTTGAAGGCAAAAAGTGACCCTTGGACCTGAGTAGATCACATGGGTCATCATGTATTTCTTTTTCTGTTTTCTTTTTTAATGGTGTAAATATCAATTAATAAAAATAAAAGAGAAAAAGACAGTTTTTGGTGGATCATTTCCCCCATATATTTATTAGGTGTACCTACTGGAAAATGTGAATGTGTGTGCACGGTGCACTTGTGATTAACTGGTGTCCTGTCCTGGGTGTGTTCCTGCCTTGTGCCGTGTTTCCAGTATACGATCCATCACTCTAGATCCACCACTACCCCCAGACCAGGACATGGCGTCGCCGCCATTAAAGCAGAGGGGGACGTGTCCGCCTCACATTTCATAATTATTTGTTTGGACCCCTCCACATTTAACATGAAATATTAGTTCACCCAGCGCTGTTTCTATTGCTATATGAGAATACACACACCTCTGAAAATCCAAATTTCACTCCGGAACGGGTTTCCTGGGTTACCTAAAACAACCCACACGCAGGTGAAGTGACTCGTCAGTGCAAGACACAGACAGTAAAGCTGCTCGGTACTGGAGGAGGTAACATCAGACTCATTGCCATCTCACAATGTCCAACTTTTGCTAAAACCTTATTCTTTTGTTATATGCCCTCAAAATTTATCCTAGGCCACGTTAAATTAATGTTCAACTAAACAATGAAAGATTAGGAGTAGCCTACGCTTTGCCTTATTTACTGTAAGTAACAGTAGGGGATTCTTGGTTGATGATCAATTGTTTGCAATATTTGCTCCCAAGATACAACGGACATGAGGAAATTCTTTACAAAGAAGCGGAAAGTAAGTCAATATTTCTCCACAGGACAGGGCTTTTTCCCAGTGGAAATGTTAGTATGCAGTTAGCTTGCCAGTCAATGTTAGGAGATGTATCAGCTAGCTTAATGTTAGCTATCATTCCATCCAAACCCAGTAGACTACCATATTGTAATGCCAAGAATGAGGCCAAGTCCGCTCTGATGATATTTATTGATTCCCTGTTGTGACTTGAAAT
>JAQQZR010000033.1:23151010-23164812 GCA_030068235.1 Notoglanidium macrostoma | reverse complement strand
ACAACACTGAAACTGATTTAATCAGTTTAAACTGTTAAACTTTCTCCATCTGGATGTTTTTAACACTCTTTGTTTTCAGGGACCCAAAATTGTGTTTGTGGATGCGATGCCAAAAATGTAGAGGGAGGAAAAAGGAAAACCAGTCAGAGGTTCCTGAGAGTTATCTGCCCCTGAACTAAACATACATAAAGACCTGCGCAGGGACTACTCACCCTACCTCACTTACGAGCACCATTTTATTTTGAACTTTCCACACACTTATCATTAAAAGCTCTTTCCACTTTCAGAAAATCACCTGCTCTAAGTTCACACAAATCAATTTTCCACAGATGGCCTTTTCTTTTCCCCTCAATCATATATATTCTCCTCTCCGTCTGCTCTTGCACGCTTCAGATGTGCAGTATCTACTTTTTAAACGAGTCTGAGAGCTTTTTCAGAGATTATGCAGAATTTTCTGCATGCCTGACACTCTGGATTCTCTCAGATGTGAGAAAAGGGGAAAATAAAGGAGGATCGGTTCCACGTCATGCATGGGGCTATGAGTAATCACCTAACACTTTATAACCTGTTCTCCAGTGAATATGACTGTCTGAGACAAAAGCATGATATCCCATATCTGTGTGTCTATGTGTGTCTGTCTGCGTGTCTGTCTGTCTGTGTCTCTGTTTTGTTCCTCTTTGATTTGTTTTTTCTGTCTCTCCACTCTTCAATGATTTGCATGCTTCTCCTGACCTTTGGAAATGAAACTAATGGAAAGTCAGTTTTATAATGCAGCATGGGAACTGGGAATGGTGGAACGTCTTGCACTAACCCAACACAATTGTTTATGCCTCTTTAACAGTAGCTGACGAGATTAACCTCACACCCCGCCCAAACAGGACAGAAGGTAAGACAACCAATCGCTGACGCCCGTCACTCCTGCACCACAGTAGGATTGGCTTGTCTGTCTGTGCTTGGGCATGCTAGTGCTTAGCGGATGAGCCGGGGTGTTGATGTTTTTTTTTTCCCACATTATAATTTGCTCAAACCAGAGTTTGCCATGGTTTATGGGGACATGCTGTAGTTTTTCAGTGTAGAATAAGTAACAGTAATATCTCTATTAATGGATTCACTTCTGAAAGTCTTTGCCAGGTTGATTTTAATTATCACCACCATCTCCTAAATGATGCATTTGTTTTTCTGTGTTTAGGAAGACACTTGAGGTAATTGGTGTCAAATTATAGATATTTCCTCTTAAATTGGAATGAGCATTGTGGTGTTAAATAGCATTTCTGGCTGCAGTTTAGCGGAAGGCAAGCCGCACTGCTCGCTCTTCAGAGACTAAGATAGAAGAAAACATTAATTAGCCTGAGAGGTGTTTTCAAATGGAAAGAGGAAGGAGATGGAGAATGAAGGAGGTGTGTGAATGTGTGCATATATGGAACGTAGTAGGGGGCCCTGCTTGGATCCTATTATGAAATAAAAACTGTCAAATTCAGGCAAGCTTGTTTGACTGCAATTAATCCATCACTGTCAAGTGGCTGAAGTTATGCTCTGTAGCCACAGCACTGGGAAAACATGTGTCCTGGCCAGCAGGAGTCCAGGCAAAGCTCTGGGTAGAGTTCAGCCATGCAGAAAAGTATTCTGTAACAAACATATAGCACTGCCAAGAATGGTGGCTGAGAACCAAATTAACTGACTCTAGTGCAGGCCATGGTGCTTAAATGGATGGTGTTTCCGTATATAATTTAAAAAATAACGGGTTTCACGTTGAAGGAATTGAACTCGGCTTCCACACCTGGAACTTATTCCCTTTGTTAAAATATCTTGGGCAGCATTAAATGTCCTGAACGCTCACCATAACCACAGAAGGTTCTTCCCTAGAGAATGTTCATGTAGCACCTCTGGTGTCCTGGCTCCTAGTTGTATAGCATATAGAACACCTGGAAGTATTCAGACTCCCTCACCATCTCCACGACCCCGTACTAGTTTATGTTCAGTTGTAAAATTAACCGGCCCACAATCGCAGCAATGAATAAGCCACCACAACCCACGCCATGCTATAAGCTAATGAACTGTGTGTCCTTGTGGTTTGGTAAGGTAAGTGAATCCACATGGTTCAGTGCAGTTGCTGTACAGATTGCAGGCCAGGTTCGGGTTTGCGAGAACAGAATTCAGAGGGACGCTGCGAGCATGATATTATTAGATGAAATTGCCCTGCGCCGATTGAGCAGATCCTGCCCTGTCACTGATGGCATTGCAGTAACGGTACGTAGGAGTGTTGTAAGTGATTGAGCTCAGCCATCAGAAGTTAATTAGGACAGGTGTAAAGAAGCAGGGGGAAAAGCTGTTTTCTGGTGTGCTAATGATTCTGAGCAGGCTGGCACAGCAGCTCGGGTGACCCCAGGGCCCCTTCACCCTTACTGGGATATGGGAACTTGACTTCCCTCTGGCCAACATGCAGCTATTCTTAGCCTAATCAAGCTTTTAGAGATACTCTTAGAATCTCAACTGGCTGAATAAATTACATTTAATGGATCGTGTGTCCATATATACACGCACACCATGTGAGCATTACGTATTGCCTTGAGTAATGGCCTTTAGAAGAAGCGTCGGAGTCATGCTAACGAGGCAGCAGCCGCAACCCTTACATTAACCACGGACAGATTATTCATGAAGCTTTTGATACCTGCTTTTAACATTTAATGATGATCATGCTTTCGGCTGTGAATTGTCCTCGTCGCCTTTGTGGGCTGACTGACCAAAAAGATGTGGAGAGTATATCTTATCGTCTTATCTCAAGTCTGCACTGCATTTTTATTGTGACTGTAATATTACAGTTATGCTGCTTTATCTAGGATCGTGAAGCCTCTCTGTGCAGTGCAGAGATAGAGAAGAAAGACATGTTTGGGTTGGTGAAACCTTTGTTTATTTTTTATTTTTTTAGTTATTTTTCTTTCTGCCTTTCCCATGAGTGACAGGAAGCTCTGTATTAGATATGTGATAGGACTCATGAAGTATTCCTGCCTTTTGAGAGATGCTTGTCAAAAGCCTAATGGCTTCAGATGAAGAGAAAAATAAAAGGCAGCGAGAACAATTACCAGCTTTTCCTTCGTTGATGCTCTTCACTCTGACGTGACAACGCTGGAGCTCCTGGTGCAGAATGTCAAACGGGCTCAGTGGGACGATCATTCCAAGATTTTAAGCAAAGCAGATGCCATTTGCTTTTTTTTCAAACCGTAGCAGCCGCCTTGGCTTCATTTGCTGCATCCTGTCGTGTTTAGCACGCATGCTGCTCCCATGATCTGGAGGAAAAGGCCTGCATGTAAGCTTCAAAAGTGCCCTGTTTATGCAGTATTTAGAGTATCTTGATTAAGGCTGCTTCTCTGCCAGCATATGGGGAACAATACTGTTCGGATGCAAGCCGGGGTTTCTTGTGCGGATTTTCATTTTCTTGCAGTTATAACAACACGGATGCTGCTCTCCAGTATCCATCATTATGAAAGAAAGATCCTTTGGAAAATGAACGAAGGTCTATGCTTGTGCAATTGTGTAAATATGATTTTCCTATAAAATGGCTCAGTAATTAAATGCGCTCAGTGAAATGGCTGTTTTTTAAAGGCTGTGTTTACTGAGCACCATGTTGACCACACTGGCTGTTTATTGACTTGTTTACACATGCTCGTTTGGTATGTTTAAAATATCAGGATTTTATCCATATTAGAATTATTTACATAAAACTGCACTCAACCTGACATTGGAAACGGATCAGATCGTCAAAGCTTATGAAACCACTTTAAGAGGACTGAGAAAGATGTTTTTCCCAGATGTTATACATTTGTCCTGCATCTGACAACCAAAACTCCTTCCAGTTGTGTCACCTCATTTTTATGCACGATCCATGACCATCTAAGTTGTTGTTAAAAACAGCAAAATGGTGGGCTTTGATTTAGCCATCTCAAGAAGTTGCATATCGCATGCTGAAAGAAACCCCGGTCAGATTTGAGTCTAGCTAACTGAAGACACATTTGACTACAAGTGTGGTAAGAAATCTTATCAGGATGCAATCTAAGTACAAGGTCTGTTAAATGTCCAGTTGTAAATGGTGATCATCAGTTCTTCAGGTGCATTATGACCAATATTGATGAGCCTTCATTTTACCCTGACTGCTTATCAGAGAGAAGCATCTCCTTGGCTGGCACTGACAGTGCTACAGATGGAGCTCAGGGTTGGTGCACTGAATCAATAATCCATACCATTTTTATATCTGCTTTATATCTATCTTTATTGTGATAGAAGACTGAGCTGATCTTTCCGGCGCGAACACAGCAATATTTTCTATGAATCAGACTGACAGAAGGCAATCCCAGATTCCACGTCTCGCCTGAGGTCAGAGGTCGTCTTCACACCCTCTGAACCATCTTTGTTTGCACTGACTTCCTCTAACCATTTGTGAGAAGCTTCTGTGGACAAGCTGTTACTGCCTTCCAGCTCTGAGTTCTCTCCTTAATGCAAGAAGAGCTGTTGTGCTTTGGTTCTGGTTCTGGTTTGCTTGGTTAAAGGATCAAGAACAGATTAACTGCATCTAAAGCTGCTAAAGCTCGCAAAAGAATGATGAACGGTGACCGTTCCAACATGGATTAGTCCACTTCCCCGGCATGCTGATTCCTACCTCCAAAATCACCAGCAATGGTTCTACAGTACCTTTCTAGCTGACATCTACACTACAGTGCTGCTGAAGTGGTGTTTGAGCAGACAGAGGAGCTAATAGATTTCAAATTGTTTTCACCGGGTGATTGGGAGTTTATTTTGCAAGGCCGATTTCTGTTTTGCTCCACGTCTTTCAACCTGGAGATCCGCTGCGAGCTCATCAGCCACCGAGCATGCTCCATTTAGCCCACTGAAAATGAGCCGAGACCCTCGGTGGAAAGGAAGGCAAAGCAGTTTGGGGGGTGCGAAAGAAGACCATGTGGTGTTGAGACGGGAGAGAGAGTGATCGACAGCTCTGTTTACACAGAATGTCACCATATGTTTGATGACGCTATACAAACGTACTTTTTAGACTGAAATCCAGGCGATGTTTGAGAGCCCGAGCTCCTCATGGCTCACGCTGAGGAAACACTGGCTTTCACCAAATACCAAAAAACCAGCTTTTGATGGAAAATAACGATGGATGACCAACGGCATGGTGGTTATGGGCTGTTGTTCATAAGACACATACGAACCGACATAATGAAATACTGAGGTCTTGCTTCACTAAGCTACTCTAAACAAAAAACAGCAGCTATTGGGGAAAAAAGTCATTCTGGCTGTCTGGCAAGCTGTGCTGGCCTTAAATAGAAGAAATGATGGCTGGAGCTGCAGCTCTGTAGGCCGTGTGGGATTTCCTACATCAACAGCTCTACTGTTTGACCTACCATGCTTCATGGGAGGAATGGCACTTCTATCAACTCTGTCAACAAACAGAAAGAATAGGCCTGGCTGCGGTCCTTTGAGTAGAAGCTTTCCATCATTCATGCCATGTATATTTATATATTTATATATCATTTGCATGTTAATTATATTTGTGCGCATAATGAAGATCCATTATGCTGTACATATCAATGAGATGTAGTCAAACGGACCAGTAGCTCTGCCCAATTCCTGCGCCTCCTTGAGCTGCGTACGCTGTTGAACCTTTTGTCTTTGTGTGTATTTCTTCTTCGTTTTGCAAATTTGCGTGTTTGTGTGAGTTATTGTGTAAGCCCTAAACATTTATCTTATCCCAGGCACACAGGTGGCTCAGGGAATGTGTGTTTGGCAACTGCTCCGTTTACGCCTACCTGTACCCACACCTCCCACACACACCATTCATACATAGACACACATACACACCAATCGTGGATCCATCCAACCAAGTAGTCCTGCTTGCTCATTGTGTTTCCCTGCTCAGGCATCTCTGCAGAGCAGGATTAATGCTCTGCCTCTGCTGGAAGTTGTTGTAAGCTGGAGCATTGTGTTTCCGAAGGGCTTTTGGTGGGCCTGGCATACAGATCGTGAAGCAAGTTAGTAGTTTGAGAATGTTATTAAGCAGAAGGAACAGGGAGGGAGGTCTCAGTGTGGATTTGAATGGGCTAGATTTTGACCGTTTAGTTTGTGCTGCTCTTCTCCTTAGCTTCTAAAGCTCCGTATCCCTTTCTCTCTTTCCCTCGGCCACCCACCAAAGATAATGCGCTTCAGGTTTGTGCCATACATCAGTGCCTGTAGTCTTACACTTTGCAATTCTCCCTCTGTGTTCTGCCTCTCTGCAGCTGCTTCCCTCTCTGAAGTGCTTATATACTTTGCAGCCTTATAATATGAGCCAGGCATATTTACAAATTAAGATAAAAGGCCCTAAAGAACCCCAAGAGCTTGAAGAAAAGTAAGCATAGTGATAAGTGAAAATTCCATATGCTCTTCTGTCGCCAGTCAGGAGAGTAGTTGGTTTAAAAGATGTCTTTTTTTTTTGTAATGTTCCTATTTTAAAGATGGAGACGCACTTTTATTGCTATTTTGGGTTGAGCGTATTCTCTCTTGTCTTAAGGTAACTCGACAAGAGATGTCGGGCCCAATCTGGGCCTGAAGAAGTCCAGCTCTCTGGAGAGTCTCCAGACAGCCGTGGCAGAGGTGACGCTCAACGGGGACGTTCCCTTCCACAGGCCTCGTCCCAGAATCATCCGTGGACGTGGTTGCAATGAGAGCTTCCGTGCGGCTATCGACAAATCCTACGACAGACCTGGTATTAACGTGGTGGGTGACGAAGAGGAGGACGAAGGCATGGAGACGTGTAAGTGTTGGGACAACAAGTGTCTCTCTTTGCATTTTTGACATGATTGTTTTAGCTTCTTAAATAGCAGTTTTTGTTACTGTTGAAAAATGATACCATGATATCCGATTTTCAGTAATTTAAGGTCTTTTATGTCAGATGGCACCGTAGCCACCAGAAGAAATCATTACAGTGGTGAGAGGAATTTCTCCATTTCTATCTAGGTCAGGCTTCCCCTTACAGAGTCCACAGCCAATCAGAGTCTGCTTTACTCCCTTATTACCATTCATACCAGCGGTGTCCGAGTGAGCTCCGAGACGTCCCTGCTGTCTTTTTTGCCTCCACTGGGGACTCCTCATTCTCATCTTCCTCTTAATGCTTTTAGACTTGAAGCAATTGGGAAACCTTTGTTCTGTTTACTTGCCGAAACAGTTTGTCCTTCATTTCTCCTTGCAGTCCTTAGTGAACAGAGCAGCAGCTTTTTTTTTATTTTTTATATTTCATCTATTATGGATGTCCTCCTTGAACATTTATCTTTATGTGCTGCTATAAAATTTTAGCTGTACTGAAAGTACTGTGTTCTGAATGCACGTCTGGAAAACAGTTCCGCTGATCCTGAAACAGCCATTGGCAACTCATTGCCCTCCTTTTCACCGAAGTCTGTCCGATCTGGTGTTTCATTACTCACAGTCATGTTTTGGCGGGGAGACAGAGCTGTCAAACAAGCCAGACCAGGTAATAACAGCACCTTGCCGCAGGAGCCTCATTGTTCTCCATTAAACGCTTCTATTCAACAGGGTAGAGACATGACTTAAAAAAAAAAAAGGAAACATTTTCCTAAGCTGCTTTGTTCTGCTATGTTGTTTTTGCATGCCACTAAATACTGTCTTATCTTTCCCTGAGAGAAATAAGGGGCAATAGATTCTGCCACAAAGGTATATTGCATTTCTCCCTTCCTGATATTCAAATAAGTCAAATGCGTTTTTCAATTTAGATAAAAGCAGCCTGCCTGTGTCTGTCCCCGAGGTTAATAGTCAGAGTTGACTGATAAGGGCAGGCATTCTTTCTTTACTCTGACTTTTATTTACATAAAATCCCACGTCATCTGGGGAAAAAATGTGTCAGCAGCAGATATCCTGCCAAGAAGAAGAGAAGATTTGAGCTGGGGATTTTCTCTGTTGTGCACTTCTGAAAGAGCGAACTTCAGTGTTGCATTTCAAGCGGAATGACAATTTCATGAATCCATCTGTGACTTGGGAGGGAAGAAATGAACACCTAGCAGGATCAAAGCGAGGAGGCTAATGATGGGGCGTCAAAACGTTTATTTCTCTCTTGTACAGCGGGAAAGTTTTAATTACTCTAACTTTTATATTGCAGTCCAATAACACGCTGAGAATGGCGGCTTAACGTGCTGCGATGGCTGTTCTGCTAGAAACACCATTGATCTGTTGAAGCTGCATTGACTTCAGTGTTGCATCTCTTTGTTAGGCTAATGAGCAGTGTTTGGGAAATGAAGGGTCCAATTTATACCTCTCATCAGCTTCTCTCTGTTTTCCCTCCATTCCTTTCTGCTTTGGTTCCATCTTCGTGAAGACCAGATTGAGTTTTTGTGGGTGTGTGATAATGACAGTCTCAGTGCTTGCCTACACACACACACACACACATACACTCATCTGGCCCCCCAGGAGGCCTGAGCGATTACCATCTCCTGTGTGTTATCTGAGACGGCATCATTAGGAGCTGCAGAAATTAGCATGCTCCTCTAATCTCACAGCCCGGTTTTAATTGCCAGATGCAGCTCATCCGTGTAGCTACACCGCCTTTGCACTTAGCGACGCGATAAGCTTACACACACACAGGAAATGAAAGAAACGTGCGATAAAAATGGTATCAACTCAAACATAGTTAGTTTTCTCGTCTTCCAAACTGTTAAAGAGATTAGGGGCAAAAAGTAGTGCGTAACTGAAAAGATTTCTGCCTGCTATTCCTGTCATATAGCATTACACGGCCAGTTTTCACTTCCCCATGGGAAGGGTGAAGAAAATGCTGGAAACTTCAAAGAAAGAAAGCAAGCGCGAACAACACTGAACAGCGCGCCCTCTCTAGCTAGAAAAAGAATCCACCATGGCTCCCTCGTTGTTTTCTGATATTGGCGTTTCTTTCCGCTTTTAATCTTTCTCCCTCGTGCTTTAAATACTAATAAACCGCAATCACACATGTCTAACACCAGGTGCGTTGTGATATTATATCGTCTCTAGCACTGCTAAGCATTATGCTAAAGCACTTAGCATAATTAGCAGCTACATTTTTCTCCCCCCTCCTTTGCTCATTCCGAGTTGATTTAAACTTACAATTACTGACAGATTAATTACATTAGATGCAGCAGGGCACCCAGCATAGAAATTGCAGCTATAATCAGACTGATGGTGAAATGAAAATTAGCTAATTTACTTCAATCCGATTGTGATTAAAGCGGTATTTTCTATACACCGTTGTTGGATGGAGGGAAAGAATAAACATGCTAGTTAGTTTAGCATACGGTCAGAACATTTTGTCATTTTAGTGACTTTATCAAGCCCGGGACTGTATCTACTGGATGTTTAGATAGACGGGATGCTCTAAAGCATTAGCGTATAAGACATACGCTTTTGATTCAAACCAGTCTCCATTGTATTAAAAAAGAAAGAATATTAACAAAGCAGTTCTGCCGTACCACCGATGTCTTCAAAGAAGATGCCTTTGGGGATTGCAACATATTACCGCTTCTTAATTGTGTTCAGAGAGCTGAAAATCAGTCAAATGAGTTACTACTGGAGTAGAACTACACTCTAAAGAATCGCACGGACCTGCTTCGGCTATATAAATACACATAAGCTATAAGAATGGAAGGAGAAACGGTGGCTTTGTTAGCCTGTATGGGGCATTTTGCTGGCATGGTTTTCACTTCTCCCAAGAAACATCACTTAACTTTGTTCAGTGAATAAGATGAGCTTAATATAGAGCTAAATTCAAAGCTCAGCTTCTTTTTATCTTTTAATGAGTAGGAAAGGAATGCAGCTCTGCTTAAACACTCCAGAGAGCCATTCACCTTCTTACCCTCTGACCTGCCGACTACAGCTGAAGTGTCGGTGAATAAAGACGGACTAGATGCTGTCACTTTTTTGTGAGATGTACAAGTTGCTTATGTAAAGGCTGAGTAATACTCGCTTATGACGTACACAAAATAGCGGCCGCGCGTATCCTGCGGTCGTTTCTATCATCAGCTGTGCACATCCCGACAAATGATAACTACGTTTCCATTACCAGCGCAAATATAGTGAGGGCATTATAGCGCCATGTCACACGGTGTTCGCAGCTAACTAAATGTGTACTAGGGTTGTGTAGCAAATCACAGGTTTGTGCATTGTTCAAGCCTGTTATTGAGTTCTAACACGAACTGTTTTTTTAATTTTAAAAACCTTCCTCGTAGTCTTCAAATCTACCAAAAGGTCTGTTTTTCGTACCGATCTTCCAGATTTTCTTGATTTGAATGTAACAGAATGTTAAGATTTGTTAAAATGGCTGTGTGCAGTGTGAGGTTTGAATACCAGGATGCACAATTCTGGAATTTCACTGTAAGCAATTAGACTCCACTCTTTATATACGTAACCAATCGGCAGCAATCTGTACTGCCTGCCGCACCCTCACATGGTATTAGTTCCTCTTGGTATTGATTGCAAACAGGTACCAAAATCCAAACAGCTGGGCTCATTGGTACCGGACTGGTGGCCAATAGAAAAGTAGTTTTCGGATGTAAAATGGTCTTTGTACAATACGGGTACTACGTACAGTGGGAAAAGGCCTCATGTTTATATAGCTGTGAGATCAGGCTGGTAAGATATCTTGTATTTCGACAGCACATTATAATAGACTTCCTCTAAATAAACATGACTCCAGATTAAAACCGAAATGGCATATTTGGGGTTGAATCAGTGCCAATTCCCCAGTCTTTGTGAAACTAAACAGCCAACAGTGTGGCCTTGAGTAGCATCTTCATTTTTTCCCTCTCTTACCATCTTCCTATTTTTTTTTTTCTCTGTCTTTCTTTGTTTCCCTGTCTCAGTGGAGGAGGACACGGAGGAAAGCTCACGCTCCGGCCGTGACTCCGTCTCCACGGCGAATGACGTGGCCTTGCCTGCTGGAGCGGCTTACCAGGACGGCCATGTGAACGGCGGACGGCCCAAAGACGAGCGGAAGAAGGAGAAAGGAGGGAAGGAAAAGAAGGAAAAGAACAAAGCCAAGAAAAGTGTGCTGAAGGGCCTGGGTGACATGTTCAGGTACAATTAACCTAAAATGAGTGGCTCTCTTCCCACCTTGCCCCTGTGCATTGGTGAATCTGTTCCTATGGTGGTTCTGCAGGACACGCTGAGCCCTGACTTGCTGCGTGGCGCTAAATAGGGCTCACTTACCTTTAGCCAAAACAGCCAGGTACCCCGGGGCAGTTTAAACACATGGTTTATAACAAGCGAGTATGTTTTATTTATTCTGTAGCACAGCCATGGCTGAGACAGAAAACACACAGGTGAACACACGGTCTGTCTTGTATAAGTACCTATCAATTTGGAGCCATAAAAACGTACACAGTGTTCCTCATGAACATAATGTATAGGCAGAAGCATGCGCAGATAGGTTGAACTTCTGTGATATAACTTGGGTAACTTTCAGAGAAAATGATGCAAGGCCAAGCAATGACTTGTGTGAAGTCGGCAAGTCTGTCAACTCGAGCTTGTGAGGAAGCCTGAAAGCCTTCATATCCCGTATCCCGACATCAGCTCCAGCGATGCAAACTCATCAGAGAGTGACATGCTAGTTTTTCTTTCTTTCTTTACCTTTACATAACTGTTGAAGATTTATCGAGTGTAATTCCGCGCAAACTGCCGTAAAGTTCCTGCATTGTGAAAACTGCTGAAAACAGGCTTTTTATTTTTGTCTTTTGGGAGACGTGGAAAAGAAAATGTGAGATAGGATGTGCATGTGCGGTTAACGCAATTTAGTTCTATTTTTACAGACTGTTCAGAGTTTCAGATCTGTTTCACATCTTGGAGGCATTTACATACTCACTGGCGTTGGCCCATGGTTTCACTTAACACACAGCAAGGGAATCCAGATCAAATAGCACCGTGTTCACTATGTGTGCAGTCTGAATATAAAAATGTGCTTATGGTATCTTTGCTATTCAGGACTTTGGAAGTTCCTCATTTTTGAAGAAAAAAGTTCCTCCGTTTTTGTAGCCTGTTATGGCAGAACCCTTGAAAGTTCATACTTGTAGTAATTGTTATTCATCTACCAACATAACTGAAATGTTAATATTCCCAGCTTATTTGTTGCACCCACTGTGTTTACCTTGACTTTATTAAAGATTTAACTTCTAATGCGCCTAGTATCCAGCTAAATCATTGTCTTCAGTCATCGGCTAGCTTTTTCAAGATGCCTAGCAATGGCGTGTTCTCAAATTTAACCGTTTGAGCTGTGAGGATATCCTGAGTTTGAATGCACCTGTAAAGCCAGCTTTGTAGAGAGCTCATGTTAAAAGCTAATTCATAACTTACTCACACCAAGAGTAAAAAGAGTCTCAGGAATTCTCATTTTTATACTTTGTGGCAAGTTACAAAACACAAAGTAAGATGGAAAAAAGTCTGCTTGTATTGACAGGTCAAACATTGTGCTAATCGGCTAATTTACCACTATGGGCCAGTTAATGAATATTAATGAAGACGTGAGGTCTCTCTGAATATTAATGAGCAGTGGGTGTGGCCAGTGAAAAGCACTGTACTATATTTACAAAAATACACAAGCACGATTTTCCGAGTAAATCAGCTTGAGATGTCTTTCATGTACATCATCAGACTCAAAGAAAAGAAAAGAAAGTTTTAGTGACCTTAAATATATCAGAAGAACAGGTGTGAGAAGTTAAATAGGAGACTGGGTTGTGAGGTAGCTTACTAACTTTAGTGTAGCTTAAATCTGGGCTCTGCTTTAGGCCTTACGGTTTATAAGGCTGCCTTCAACGCTGCCTCTGCCAAGCTAATTAAACACAGGCCGCTGTTAATTATTTTGATTTGGTGCTCATTTGAATGCGGGATAAATTAGCTGTGCTCTTATCAGTGCAGTAAGTTGTTTCATGGCGGATTAGAGTAATGGGATTAGTTAGCGGAGCAGCGCACCGTGCATAGCGCTGTAACGAACAATAAAGATGACAAGTGTTTCCAGGTCATGTTTCAGGAACTCGGAGAGGTCGCTTATCAAGGCCACTAATTTGCGCTTTGCTTCTCGTTTGTATCCTGTGGAGCAGAGGAAGTCAGTAATTATAAAGGCACAATCGCATGCGCACACACACACACACGCACACACACTTCTGTGTGTGCGTCTGTTGTGTCTGTCTTTTGAAGAGAGTTTGATTACCAAATGAAAATGAATGTGCTAGTCTGGGGTTAGGTGTGTGTGTGTGTGTGTGTGTGTGTGTGTGTGAGCACTCTTGGTGAAATGAGTTTGAGGATTGTGCAGCTCCTGGCTGAAAGGTTGTGAGAGTCTCCCCCCGGGGCGGTGGGTGGTTTGGCCCCTCTCCCTCTGCATCATCTCTCTTCATTAGAGTCGAGTGGCAGTACCACTTATGAAAGAGAGGCGGGGGGAGAGACACACACACACGCACACACGCACACAAACACACACCACCATGTACACACTTTCTTACTTTTTCCTTCTTTCTTTAATCCCTTATTTCCTGCCTTGCTCTTTGTTTGTTTGTTTGTTTGTTTGGGTTTTTTTTGCTTTTATTCCTATTTTATTCCTTTCTTAATTATTATTTCCTATTTATTTAGCTTTCCTTTTATTTTTACATCCTTCTTTCTGTTTTCTTTTCTTTCTTACCTTCATCCCTTCCTTCATTTCTGTGTTCAATTTCTTTTTTTTTTCCTTTTCCCCTCCTTTTTCACACACACACACACACACACACACACACACACACACACACACACACACACACACACACACACACACACAC
>JAQQZR010000033.1:23107231-23150910 GCA_030068235.1 Notoglanidium macrostoma | reverse complement strand
ACACACACACACACACACACACACACACACACACACACACACACACACACACACACACACACACACATATACACACACTCAGCCCTCACATGCTCTGTTATTAGATCTGCCACTCCTCAGAGACTTACTCTCATCTCTTATTTCCATGGAGAGTGTATACACACACTCGCATGTGCGCGACACACACTCCTGATGAGAGCAAAATCCTGATTGCTGGTCCTTACTGTAGCTCCACAGCATTGTTTATATTTTATTTGTTTTTTGTTTACTCATGTATGATATTAATGATTCTAGCACGGACATACACACGCTGAAGTATGCAAACACATGTGAATACACACTATTAAGGCCTATCCATTTCACTTTTATGAAACACACACACACGCTTTGCCTGCAAGGTGAGATTTGCGGCATTGGCAACACACTGCAATTTGAGCTCATCTGAACGCCTGGCTAAACATGCTCTGATGAGCTCTCGCCACGGAGCTTAATGCGAACACTGATTGGACAGCAGAGAGAGCTTAATGGCTAAAGCAAGGAGGAGAGAGGGATGAAAGGATGGAACAAGAATGAGAGCCGGACAAAGAAATTGAGTGCATAGCTGCGTGGGCACAGAGATTTCGAAAGATGAAGAGGAAATGGAGGAAGATGAATAGCGGTTCAGAAAAAGCAATAGAAAATGTAAATGGGGACGAGTGGAGCGAGGAGAACCGTGAATGTGTTTATAAGGAGATCAATACAGCTGATGAAATACAGGACAGAAGATCTTAACTAATGTAATATACAAGTGTGATGGAGTAACACCACTGTAGTGCAGAATACAGTTAGCGTCAAGCATGATTGTGTGAGGAATCCTTAACAGAATATTATGTAATGCAGGATATGTTTCATTATATACAACATGTTTATTTTTTTGTAATCACATTTATTGTTTGGGTTTTTTTTTTTTTTTTCCAACAAAAAGGATATGTCTACAATCTAAAATATAAAATTTTTCATTTAAGCACAGAACGCAGAAAAACAAAAATTGCAAATTATTTTACCTTGTAAAAAAAACAAAAAAAAACAAAAGTATACTCAGTGCGTTGTTTCTTTTTTGTGTTTAATTAATTAATATTATTGTTGTTGTTAATTTAACTGTTAATAGCTATTTTAACTGTATTAGTCACAGTCATGCTCACAGGGATAATACTATAATAGAAAATCTGTAATTGTCAAGATGCTTGCACACACAGATTAATATCTCATAGTATTTGAGTATGGATTGTTTATAAATGTGTATAGCTCAAATATTTACAAATGTGACACTTAATATTAATATCAGGGTTGATACTAAGCTGAAACACCGGACCTAAATTTTAAACATTTAGTTCACGGAGATCTTTTACACTGTAAAACAGTGTACCATGATCACACTAGTGACAGTCTCATCAGTTACCGTGACGACGTCAGTGACGGACTGACGATATCTGGTATCAGTATGGTATTGAAAATTAAGTATAAAGATTGCTGCAGTCCTAATCTAAATGTAGATGATGGTCTGAAAAGAACAGGCACGTTAGCCTTGTCTTGAGGACAGTAGTGTGTTTTGAGATGTCACATGATCATTGATTTGTGTTCAGGCTTATGAAGTCGTCCATGCTCCACCTCAGCATCTTAACATGCTCATTGGAGCCACATAAAGCCGTCTCCTCTCCAGACAGTCAGGCAAAAGCCTCCATTTCCACTGGTAATTAGGTATCGTTCATCTTCTGTATGACAGACTGCCCACCCTGCTACCCATCACATTTTCACAGTGTGCTCATGTGTGCCATTCTTTGCAAAGCTCCTGGAGCAGTGCATGATGGGTCAGGGTTGATGAGTGAAGGGGATGCTTGAGGAGAGACAGAGAGAATGAGCGAGTAGGGGACGTAAATGAGTGCAGTGAAGTGAACTAGGGCACTGGGAGGAGGGCATAGCGAAGAAGGGATTTGTTTGTATCACACTTGTGGTCACGGCAGCATTGCCTTGCGGGTAAGATGCACCTCTACATCTAGCATTTGTCTTCCCTGTTAATAGCATGTAATTAGTAGTGCTGGAACAACAAGCCTCCATACTAGCGCCACCTTTATATGACCTCTAAATAAGCAACCAGAATGATAGCCATCACATCACACCTCGAGTAAGAGTGACAGCAAGACCGACCGCCTGAGGAGAGGCAGGCAGGAGCAGGGTGAGAGAGAGTACCAGAGCATCTTTGTTATTTGCAGAGCAGCAGCTAATATCCCCTTGAGCCTCTGTGTTCCAGATTTAACCTGTATTTCCAGAAACATTGTCTGCTCTGAGCGCACCTTCATGTACATTCGAGTGGAAAGCTTCCATACAAAGCTAACACTCTGTTCTCGTGGCGCTCTTGTCGTTAGCACGCGCACGTCCATTTGAATTAGCCAAGCTTTGCACACATGAGCATGGTTTAATCAGGAAAAGCCAATCATCAGAGACCATACCGTATTAGCATTCTGCCTTCATTTACTGGATGGATGTGATACGTAGAAATGAACTTTCTCTTTCAGTGCGTATCTGTACGCTGTTCTTTTTTGTCTCATGCTGAATAACCAGGCTTGGCAAATACAATAAAAAAGAACAAAAAGAAAAGAAAATATCAAAAGTGCAGCAGAGGAATATTGCCGTGTCCTTTAAATGGTGTGACAGTCCGAACAGAGGTGAGGGGCGATATTGGAAAGCAGTCTGCTCTTGAAATGTCAGCTTCCCCGTCTATACATATTACATATGACTCCTCAGTGCAAAGAATGTGTAAGATAATCTAGTGAATTGATGAAAAAATTCAATCAATAAGAGATAAAAATGCTTAAGGACAGGGTTATGTAAATATTTTATCTGTTTTACGTTTGTCTTATCCCTGGTGCATAGTGCTGAGAGGTTTAAGCACTTTTCTCAGAGAGTGAGGCCGGTATGTCCAGCTTCATCCATCATTAGCATCCACCAGACACAGCAGGGACTTCAGTAGTGAAACACTTCAGCTACTACAGAAGATTGCATGCAAATATAGGGCACAAACACAAAGCAGGGAGTAAAAGTGTGACCAGAACACCCTTTGGTTCCTTCTGATGCTCTCCTTCTTGTTGGAGCTTCTACGCTCACCTGCTCCTTGTGGGTAGTTCTGTACAGATGGATACCTTAAAGAGTTGCACTTTATAAAGAAGGAAAACAGCTCATGTCCATGTCTCACCCTTGTTCAGTGGGTAGTTTCACCTGGGTACTGTAGATTTGTACCTGAAAACTGCTGCTGTAATCATGATCACATTGTCATGTGCTGTCACACTTGGTACTGTTGGCCTTGACTCTCCACCAGCTCACTATGTGCTGTCACCAATAAGAGGATGGGATCCCATTTGAGGCTTCTTTTCTTCCTGCTTTTCTTCCCGGCAACGTGGGTGTCGTAGTAGCTCGATAAAATCAGCATAGGCATTGAGCTTGAATTGTAAATGACTGGTCAGAGCTTGGAGCATGGAGGGAGACTTTTTTTTTTTTTTTTTTTTGCACCATGTTTCCTCTCCAGATCATTTCTATTCACTCTCTCAGCATGCGTGCACTTGGGGACAGCTGGTTGTCCATCACTTTCTGGGATTGCTGCTTTTGGAATGAGTATCTCCCTGTGCACAGCTGTAGCCCCTCAGGGCAGGCCAGAGGTTGTAGAAGTGTACGGCACTAATTGAATCTGAAACCCTGTAAATGAAACAGGATCCACCAGCATCTTTCACTGAGCAAGCACGCTAAAAATGACCAAATCCTGCAGGGATCTTGTTAAAGAGAATGATTTAATGTTGGTGTGTTTTCCATGAATCTCGGTTCTCACTAGGAAGCATGCGTCGTTGTTTGGTTGTAAGGCATACAATCTAAGAAGACACACACTCACACGAAATCCACGTTTCTGGCTTGTGAAAGAATCCAAAACACCAATTATTCCTCAGATCAGCAAACCACCCTGCCTTTTTCGTTTTTTTTTTCCCCCTATAACTCTATTACAAAGTGACACACTTTTGAGGAGCAGAAAAGGCCCAGAGCCATTCCTTTATCTCCCAGGGGAAGAGCCGAGCGTTAACGAGACAACACAA
Organism: Notoglanidium macrostoma; assembly: GCA_030068235.1. NCBI lineage: Eukaryota > Metazoa > Chordata > Actinopteri > Siluriformes > Auchenoglanididae > Notoglanidium > Notoglanidium macrostoma. The sequence goes on along the minus strand of JAQQZR010000033.1, from coordinate 23,146,795 downwards.
AGGGCCGTGAAAACAGCATGGCCCCCGTCTGCTCAGACAAATAGCATTTCAGATGCTGAGACTGTGGAAAATGAAGATGGTGATGTGGGTGTGTTTGGTGCTGTTTAACTGGCATGAGTAGAAAACAAGCATGGACAGGTGAACACTGGGAGTGGGATGTGTTTGAATAAAAGGATACAAGATGGAGAAATTGCATGGCTAGTGAATGGGTGAAAACATTGTTGATGCAATATATGAATGGCCAATGGAGAGAAAGTCATTACACACTCCACTAGGAATGCATAGGGACCAGGAATTTAATATATAGGGGGCTGCGCATGAGAGAAATCCTTCCTCGCACACACTTTGTGGTTCCACATTTCAGTTGTACAAATGAGCGTCTATAAGGGCAATTGTCATTGACTTGTTTTTGCATTGCGGGTAAAATAAATGAAGTGTGTTACCATAGGTACACACACTGAAACCTGCATGACATGAAGATGTTTTGTGCGTGTGAGGGGCAACGCTCGACTCTTGTCTTTCCGCCGCTCCACTCAAGATGTTGTGAGAGAGAGTTTTCCTTCATTTGTCCTGCAGACAAATTTAATTGGGTGTATTCTGGCATTGTCTGTACTGTCAGAGAGAACGAAGGATGAAGGATGAGATGTGTCACTAGGTCAGGTCTCAGCACTGTCCTGGTCTAGGACATACCATCTAGATGACTCTTAGCTTTTGTTTGAATAAATTGATATAACTAACACTTAAAAACAGTCTGAAGATTGTGCTTTTAAGGGTCTGTGGCTTTCGTGAATGCGCCTGCCCCGATGATGTGGCTTGGAGCGTTTATTGGCACACTCATTAATCATGAGCCAGAGCAGCTTTGTGAAGGGCAGATTTGCCTCAGACAGTGTACTCACTGCAAGATTTACTTCACAGATACTAAAACTTTTGTTTCTTTCCTCGAGCTGTGTATCATTTTGAATGGCACTGGAAGGATTTTAATCCACTTTATAAAGTTCTCCAGTCTGTAAAATTCTCATCACTGCCGCCTGCCATGAATGCAGTCTTGGGAAATGTAGAGTTGCACTTCTTAAACGTTTCTGTGCAGAAATACATGCCACAGTGTTTGCCTATAAACCCTGCTTTACAGTGCCATATTAGTTGAGTAAATTGCTATAAATGTTTCAGGTTTTCTAATTGTCTGACCGTTTCTTAAAAACGACCTATGTCTGTGGTTTAGCAATAGTACTGGTAGTTCAGTACTAAAATGTTTCCATAACAGCTGGCAAACATGATCTACCAATTTGACCCAGCTCAGCCTCGTGTTTTAGCCGCTGGTAGCTGCACAGGCCAAGCTGGACTCTTATTCAGACTTTTTATGCAGCTAAGAGCTCTTACGTATCCAGTGAATCCTTAAACAACCATTTCTAAAAGTGTACCAAATACCAAGACAGTATAGCTCAATTTTAAATGCATGATGGGTACTAGGTATTAAGACAAAAACTGTTACCATTAATACATGTCATCACACACATCCCTGGTTAATGTATACACTCTTATAAAACAGTATTCATGGTTTTTCCAGGGTTCATTATTATAATTAAGGTAGCCTCCTGAAAAAGTTCTTCTCGGAACCTTTTCTGATAGGGAACCCCTGTTGTAGAGTTCTGCATAAAAAAACTTTAAGAGATCCCCCAGAGGAATGTAGGTCTGTTATAGCATTTATTTCTGTAATTGGAAAATAAAGACCACTTGATCACTTGTTCATTCTGCCATAAAATGCTGTAGAACAGTTGGCTCGGGCACTGTGACTTTCATTAGACTGAGATTATTCATTGACAGTGATTCATTATCCAGCTATAAGGTGAGTTTAATTAATTAGCCATAGCTGTAAATGATGGAACCGCTGTAATTATACCCTTTATCACGGGAAGTACGAAAAATCAGAGCAGTCCTAAATAAGGAAAAATCTGGTTTTGTTGTGTTTGCTCCTATGATGCAATGCTGTTTAGTACATAGACTCAGAGTGTGATATTTCCAGCAGATTGAGCTTGGGACAGTGTGTGCAACAACATCTTTCACCTTCTTAAACCCTACTACATGAGCTTATTTCATTCATAATGCATCTGACCTCTGTTTAACCTTTTTATTTTATATGATTTTTTTTTATTTTATTTTTTTTACAAATTGTACAGTAATACAAAGAGCCCTGGAACAGTTACGGTGACTATTCAAGTTCAGAGAATGGCCTTTTAAAAGAAGCTCATTTACATTAACATTTGCAAGTATTTGCTTTGTCTTTTATCCATTCCAACTTGCAAGTGAGGCTGTTAAGGTATCAGACTGGAATATAAATGACTAAATGCTAAAGTGCTGTGTGAAATCATTTATTATATAGACTGATGTGTATACAGCACTGTACAGAGCAGTACTGAGGGAAACACTGGCCTGAATATGAGGATTTACTTCACAATCAGATTGTCAGCAGTATTAGGTAAGATCCTGAGACCCTTTCATAACAAAACATATCGAAGTAAGAGAGTTTAGTGATGATTTTAAATATGAAAATAGTGTGTTAAGTGTGATTTTCTGTATTAAAAACACAACTAGCGTTTAAACACAAGGCCTACAATGTATTAGCCTTTGAGAAAAGAAATGGATGGGACTCGTACATGTTATAGGAAATATGATAAATTATCCAGGGAATCAGACTGGAATTTGGGCAATACAACAAAACGACACCCAAAATTGTGCACTACATGGTAAGTTCGGAACAAATTCGGACATGGCTAGGGTGTCGTCCAGCTTACCCCGAGGCCATGGTCTAAGCATTTGCCTTCTGATCAGAAATTTGAGAGTTGATATGTATTTATCTCTATTTAAATCTCTATATTTGTATCTCTATCTATTAAAGGATTCCAGTAGAGCATAATTGGTCCTGCCATCCTGGTAAGAAAAATAGCTCAGAGTTACTTAATAATGGAGTTTCATCATGCTACATGAGCAACAGGTCAAAAAGTTGTGATGACGTCGTGTGTGTTGGTGTTGGCCTTGACGCTCCCAGGCTGGTGGCCGTGATGGAGGAGAACAGCATGGCAAGTCAACAAGGAAACGGTCCCTGTAATCAGATATTGCTGGGATGTTTGGGGCTATGTTTTTCCTCCATCTGTTTTATCATAGACTGCATGAATCATTAAGCAGGAAGTTTGATGGTTACCGTTGACACTCATTATGAAAGTGAGTGCACATCACACCCTGCCTGACTTATTTATGGATTGGAGCATAACAAGCGACACCCATGGCATGTTCATGAGATCAAACTGTACCATTATGTATTCATGATGTAAGGTGGCATATCTAGGTCACCTCAGTGATCCATTATTCCTGTGGGAGTTCCTTCCTTCCTGTTTTCTTTCCTCAATCTCTGTCTTTTGTTCATGGCACACACAGTTCACGCAGACGCACTGTTCCGAACTCTGAGCACGCTGAGGAGAGGTCGAGCGTTATAAGCCTACACAATAGACAGTAAACCGGCTGAAATTGCAGCTGATGAATAACATCGAGGTGCTTTATTTACTTTCGGTATTGCTTTACCGTTTGTTCACTATCTCCGTACATTTATCTGCGACACTGAGACAGGGACACAAACAGAGTCATGTCCCTGTGTGCTCTCTGTTTACCTTCCAGCATGCTGCTCTCTATAAATTAGTCAGACGTGAAATGATTAATCTGCTGGCTAATATGTAATAGACTCGACTGCCGATGTGAAGATTACTGAAATTACACTGCTGTATGTATCCTCAGGTGTGTTTGTGTGTTCCACATCCAAAAGAACATCTCTGATTTATGAGTGTCTGTGGGTAAATTCAATAATTTCCACATGTACCCCCCCTCCTTACACCAAGATATATAGCACAGGGAGCGTATATATGACATTAATGTCAAATCTCGTCACATGTTCCGGTCTCTTGCTGGTCTTATTTGTGAGTCGGAAAGGCAATATGGCAGCAATATCATATGGCCATACTAGATATCTGTCACAATATATAAACAGATCTTTAGATTTTCTACAACTGTAGTAACACCCTAAAATCTATTACTATTTGTATCCAGTTTAATAATAAATCTGCTTGAGGGCTAAAACCTGCTAGCAACCTTTGCTACTAGTTTACACAGTGCAGTAGTTAGCCTAATTTGAGCTAGCTTGCTAGCACCCTTGATTACTGATTTATGCATTGTAATAATTAGCCTAATGTTAACTAGCTTGTTAAGGACCATGGTTACTGGTTTAAATAATGCAATATTCTAATATTAATTAGCCTGATAGAGACCTAACGTTACACTGTTTGCTAGCAAACCAGGCTATTGGCCTTATGTTAGCATTACTGGTTACACAATATTAAACTGTGCATTTATTTGTAAATAATGATGGGCTATTCAAATACTGTTAGGCATGCGTATGCATTTTTTGTCCTTCCTCATGTCTGTTCCTTTTTGGGTGGTATATTTCCCCCACAGATCCCAGTTTGAATCCGTGATTAAAATACAGCTGTCTTTTGTTTGTGCAGAACTTTGCATGCAGATTTGCAGGGTATTTTCCACCTCAAGTAGACGCAGTGTTGGCATAGACCAAGGAGAGCCTGTAATTTTTGATCCAGACACTTATCCCTGGCTTTACGGAAACTCCCTACGCACCATTACTATAGATGAAAGCCATCATATCCTGACAGTGAATAACCCAACTGCAGTCACCGAGAGTGAGAGTGGGTCAGATTTACACACTTCCATATTTATTAGCTCCTGGGTTTGATTTTGAAGCCAATTTTCATCAAGTAAATCAGGGGAAAGAGGAATGAACAGCTCTCCATCTCTGTCTGTAAGATTAAAACCGTGTTAGATACTGTTGCTAAGTAATTCATTTCAGTGGAGTCAACCCACCAAGAGGGTGATGCCGTTTATGTTTCTGCCTAGTGAGGCATCTAGGCATCTGCTCTGGTTTCTTGTGGTGGCTCAACACATTACTGAGACATGTTTTGTCCGTCTCAGAACACTAAACAATGTTGATTCTTAAGGCATATAGGCTACTCCAGCAGAAGACAATATATGATTCCACTCCTGACGGCCAAGTATCGAAACCTGAGGTTGTACATGCTACAGGTTTCATGTGTTGTGTGTTCTGAGATGCTTTTCTGCTCACCACAGATCTAACGAGTGGTTTTTGAATTAGTGTAGCCTTCGTATCAGCCTAAACCATTCTGGTCGTTCTCCTCTCTCGTCACTAAGGCATTTCCACTTTCACTGAATGTTTTTTTTTTTCTTTTCTCCATATTCTGCCCCATTCCGTGTAAATTCACCTGTAATTGAGCTCACCTTTTCCCCATTCTGATGTTTAATGTGAACAATAACTGAATCTCTTGATCTGTTGTGCATGATTTTACACCCCGTGCTGCTGCCACGTGACTGGCTGATTGAATAATTAAACAATTAAGCAAGTGTATAGGTGTTCCTGTATTCCAATGACTGATGAGTGTATACATGAGTATCATGCTGACAGACGTTAGCAAGGAAACACAGAAGAGTCTGGTTTGTGGGATTCTTGTGTTCTCTAGGTTTTGTATTCTGAAGTTAGGAAAGTACAGAAGAGGAATGCTAATGACCCATTCATCTTGTATTCATAGCTTTTGCAGAACAGGAGACTTGGTGCTGTTTGCACATAACTGATTCCATTTTTCCATTTATTTTCTTGCTGTGTTGACCTTGGGCTTCTGAGCTGAGTCGAGTGGCTTTGGGCTACTGACGGGGTCTATAACAGTGGGCAGAGTTACATGGGTGAGGACAGACACAAATGATGCTATGTTCATCTCTTTTTGATGAGGATGAAATGCAGAGAGCTAAGAGAGGTCTCCGGCAAAGGGGTGTGCGTGTGCGTGTGCGTGTGCGTGTGCGTGTGTGTGTGTGTGTGTGTGTGTGTGTGTGTGTGAGAGAGACTGTTCTTATCATATGTACTGGTTATAGAGTCTGTGTCAATAAGTATATATGCTCTGTCTTCCTGGAAACTTTGTTGTAAACGTAGCATATATTATGTGAGCCTGGAATATGTTGTAGTGTTTGAAAGTGTGTGTGTGTGGCAGCTCATGCAAGCAGAACTATATCACATGTTTGTGTGTGTTATAGGGCATACATTTGGGTCAGTCTTTGAATCCCATCAAAAGCCCGTTCTAGATTCCTGAAGTAATGCCGTGAATGTATTCATCATACATGCACGCACACACACTCCATCTCAGCTTGGAGGACCCCCACTGTCTCCATCTCTTCCAGCTTTTCATTTGCTATTTCATTTTTTCGTGTTATTACCGCTGCAAGGCTCTGGTTGGTTGTCGCCCTCCACAGCTAAAAGGAATGAAAAACCATTTCACTTCTGCAAATATAAAGCCTCATCTGGAGTCTGAATTTTTTCGATGCCTCATCTGAGAAGCAGTAAAGTGCAGTGAGATCCTGAAGCCTCACGCCAATCGGCAACACCGGAGCATCACATCATGGGTTCATTCTTCTTTCTCTACAGCCAGCCGTGTTTCTGTATAAAGCCAGAATTGACAGCCAAACGCAGGCGTGACGTTGCGAGTGCCGGATAATGAGCTCCACAGGGAGTGAGGCCTAAATGCAGCTAGTGGGTCATAACATCAGCAAATGTGGCGAAGGCCGTTGCCAGGGCAACAACGTTGGCATCGTAACGCCAGTGCTTAATGATATTCTCGTTAACGGAGTCTAACTAGCAATGACTTGGAAATAATACAGGGAGGTGCTTACAACTTATTCATTCTCTCACTTAGCTGCTCCTCCCTGCCTTCTCTCTCTCGTGCAGTATTGTCTCATGTTTCTCCAAGCTGGCTATTTTTTTTTTTTGCTCCCTCTGCCCTGGAGGAAAGAACCTCTGCTCACTATGGAGAGAAAGGGAATGAGGAGGGGGTGCAGGACACATCCGACGTTTCCTCCCGTTCTTCTCCTCTCTTCTAACAAGATGTTATTAAAGTTACATGCTGCTGTCTGGGCTCCTTCTCTGCTCTGCTGCATAATATGGAGACCAGAGCACATGGGTTTAAGGCGTGCGCACACAGAGAGAGAGAGAGAAGAAAAACACTGGTTTAATTTTTTTCTTCAACAGTTCTCAAGTTACAGTAAAACATCAGTTGGTCACAGGTGAGAAGTTAAAATTGGTACACCACAGCACTGTTGAATTCTGATTGGTTAGAAGGTATTGACTAATGTTCTATAACAGCAGCTCTCACACACTACACTGCTGTCATTAATTAATTTTCTATATCCTCACACTCCCAGGTGTTTAATTCCTTACTTATTGAGACCTTATTGGGAAATCGCAAGTTCCACCACCATCAGAGCATATTTGACCCTGAATCCTGTGACTTTTTCTCCAAAATCCCATCCTATGTAAATAAACACCAGCCATCCAACCAAGATTTATTCCTTCCTGAATGAGAGATCGCTGCATGTTTGCTGAAGCGTTTCCTGTTTTCGTTGTAGCACAGTTTTCCCTCTACATATTACATCATTACCTCAGTCTGCAGTGGGTTGGTTCTTGGCCAGTTCTTGGCCAGGTTTGCTGGTTTCCCTCCTGAGTTAGTAGTTGCAGATCACTTATAATGTCTCTTTGTAGGATTGCTAAAAGATTAGCTGTCTTTCCCCCAGCTGCCTTCACATACACCATAAACTGGTGGTTACACTATATTGTAATGCACCATAATGCACAAGTTGACAACGCTGCAGATGGTAATGACCTGCTCAATCATTAAATGTATTCTCTTGTTGCAGTACCTATTTACCTATTGTGAAATTTGTTTCCTGCTTCTTCAGCCTTCCTGTGATTGTATTCCAGTGTAACCGCCATGTTCAGCTCTCTTTAACAGTTATGCACCAAGCTCTCTGTGCATCACAGTCCTGGCCATTTTCTGCAGGAAGGGACTGAGTAAATAAGCATTAGTCATCCGGTCTATCCTCATGTGTGAACACACACACACACACACACCCCTAGCTTTCAGAGCTAACGCCGAACGCTTATCGTACTGGCATTATGTTCCCTCTGAACACCCCCCAATTTAAACCATTGTAAATCCTAATTGCTTTAATTGGGCCTTTGCATAATAGAGCAATATCCTGTTGTAGTGTCTGGGGTTGGTCTGCACGGCTGTGGGAGTTGATAACACCACACACAGATCTGCGCTGTCTTCAGACGCACGCTAATGTCTGTCTGCCGCAGTCTTGCACTACATTAGTAGCCCATAAATCAATGCAGATAAAATATGGCATGTTGAGAGGGCCCCCATAAACCGCTACGCTGCCCGACGATATATGTTGATGTAAAATATTGAATGTTGAACGTGTTAAATAAAACAGTATGGCAGTTCAATAACAGGTCCTTAAGCAATTTGATGGAGTAGGTCGTTGAGGTCACACCCATTTGATATACTGGGTATCAAGTGTTCTTTATGGGGGAAAAGGGGAAATTTATAAGCACAAGGTCTCAGCAGTTTCTTTAGCTTTTGGCAGCACATATAAAGCGTAAAGGTTATTTTATCCACTGTTAACATCCACATGTGCAGTATTGAATGTCTTAAGTGTAAACAGGGCATTGGAATGCAATGCTTTGTGCGGTGTTACGTTAGCCTTGACGGTGACATGCAGGTGATTGAAGACCTTGCCTTTCTGAGCGGCGCATGTATAATAGCGTAGTCCTTTGGGAGTGCTGGCGTTTTGCTGTGCATTAGAGCGTAATTGTCTCCTCCTCAATGGCGGCCATCATTTAAATCATAGGCTGCCGCTGAATATCATTTGCGTATGCGGATGCATGAATGCCTCCATATATTTACGGCCCAAGTGTGTGTATGGCAGAGAGCGGCCGTTGTGTGCGAGTCCAAGACGACTAAACCTGTCGCCTATTCCTCAGGCTGTTGTTTTGAAGCCAGTAGATGTTTTGCTATTCATTAGTGCTAGCTGTCAGTATGGCTGAAGGGTGTGATGCTCAGTGATGGCCCATTAAACTGTGTTTTTGTGCACTGGAGGCTGCCACACACTGTACTTTATGATGAACTGAATGGCAGGGTGTGTGAATGAGATATTAAGGGCTACCTGAGGAGACGTGAAGAGACATGCTGTCCCCTGAGGGCCTCTCCAACACACACTGTTATTTTGAATACAGAGTTCTTGCCAGTGCTTGAGAACTGGCTTTCTTTTTTTGACCTTTAAGTTTTTCTCAATCTTTACAAGCTCTGTCAGACTGTTAAATATTAAAAAGCGATTTTTTTTTTTTCTTGAGCACTTTTAGGCACCCCGAAGGTGAAAAACACTCTAATAGGAAATCTGGGGTTTGTGCTAAATGACTAAATGTATTATAAATGTTTTTACTAGCCCCTAATGTTCCAGTATTTAAATGCAGACCATGTGGCTCTGGTTTACCATGAGAAGAGGAATGCACATTTCCTAGTGTTTCCAATTAGCATATTTATCAAAACTTTGTCTTGATGAGGATGAAAGTATATTCAGGTGCTTGTTTTCTCTTGCCTAATGACATGTTTGGTGGAACTGCCAAGTCAAGTAATTTATTATTTAATACATATAAAGAGTGATGGGTGTGGTAGACATTTTGCTGTCATGGTTTAGGTTCACTTGTCCTCCTGGCAGAAAGCATCACTGCAAATCAATACAGCGTTCTTCGGACTGATCACATTTGTTCTGCGATGAAACATTTTACTGCCCCATGCACAGGCCATGAGTGATCCTCTCTTATACACTTCCATTCATAGACCATGGGAATGCAAACTTTTGCACCCAACTGTTCTTTAAAACAAGTTTTGCTAGACTTGAAGCATTTGATGATGTTATACCTCCTTTGACCAACCTTCAGATGTAACCAGAGTGTATTCAGATTTTAGGTTTTAATCTCATATAATAGCAGCTTTACATGACCACATGACCTGCGTTAGCCTCTCCACTTCTCTAGTGTGTTCACTAGTCATTCACCCTTTGCCAAGATTGATCAGTCTCTCATTGTGTGTGCATTCTCACTGAGTTGCCAAAGACCACACACACACACACACACACACACACAACAACTGTACCAGGCGAGTGTGTGTGTGTCCTAGCCTGGCAACTGAGAAGAAGATAAAGCCAACCTCACTGAAATAGCTTATTCAAGTGAGGAACAAAAGGCGATGGCAGTGTTGGCAGCTGATGATATAGTTTGTGCTATGAAGGTTACTGAGCATTTCTTAATCTACAGGGCTTCACTATTCATTCTAAATGATTCATGCAAATTTTTTATTTAAGTGAACCCTGGCCAAAAAGGCAGCCCAATAGTTACCACTAGGGCTGTAAGACTCGAGTCTGGGCCCCAAGACATTTTCTGTTATTGGCATTTGTTCTCGGACTTGTATCGGTCTTGGACATTGGTTTAGCTAAATGTGGTTTGGTCTAGTCCGAGAGTTTGTAAAACTGATGCTCGTGTTCTCTCTTTTGACTTGCACAAAGTTTGACAAGAAGTAAATCTTTCTTCTAGAAAACATCATCTAATCACTGGAGCAATGACCAAATTAAGCCAACTAGTAGAAGTAAAGGCTTTGCCTCAGAAAGGATTTGATAGTTTTTGGTGTCAATCTTGACTTGGCCTAACTTTCATTTGGACTCCGTCTTGACTTGGCGTTGATCCCCATAAGATTCGGTCTTGACTCGATCTCAGGTATGATGAACTTGACAATGGCAAACTTGAGAACAGCCCTAGATACCACAAACTACATTCATACACTGGATATAACACAGGAAATCTATCATACTGAAACAATTCTCTTATAATTAGCTTCAAATTTGATAATGACATTAATTGCAGTTTTAGATGATTCTGTAAGTCATTCCATGAGATGAGTGCTGTAACTAACAGCTGTCTTACCCAATTCAGAACAAATCCACATGACTATAATAAAGCAGATTGTATGTCATGCAGATAGATACGAAGAAAGTTGGCCAGTAACTGGTGCAGTATTTCAGCCACTTGATAGAAATTACAATGTATCCTTAATTTCAACTAACTGAAAAATCATTTAATCCTAACTTGCTAATATTGTTTTTAACAAATATGCTAGTGGGAGATAGATAGTATTACTTTACTTGTACTTTTGGATGTTAACCACTCTAGTATGTGAGATACATGTGTGTGCTTGTTCAAATAGGTGTGTGTGAGTGTTGTGGAGGGAACTGTAGAGCTTTGCAGGTTTTGCTGACGTGATTTCAATGATGACTGCGAGTCAGGGGTCACCACGAGCCGTCCGGTGTCAATAGACCTCGGGCTGGTTGTTCATCAGACGCACTCTGTTTGGTAATCGCAATTAAAGTCTGAAGCCATGAGGAGATGAAAACAGCCCCATACATGCTCAGTGGGGACGGATTCCGTCTCGCTTTATTTCATCTGTAAATTGATGTCTGGTCCCTTAGGATTTCACAGCAAGGGTTAAACTGTTGTAAATATTATAAATTATAAACCAACAGTGCTGCTTTCCTTCATTGCCCATAATAAAGAAAGAAACTTCCTTCAATTTGTTTATCTGTTATCTGCGAGTCTTAATGTCTGCGCCTGGGTGATATAAGAATTTTGAAAGTCGTTCATCTCACTGACTTATTCGTGATAATAAAAAATGTGCAACATCTGCGTCTGAAGAGAAAGACAGGGTGGGTGGAGGAGTCAGATGGTGTAAAGGAGGATGCAGTGAATCAGAGTTAATGAAAAAGTCTCTGGGAAGTATGGCAGGAAGCTGTCACAGGATGTGGTGATAGATTAGGCTGTCGTTATTAGTATTCACATGGAGGACTTCTACAGCCTGACCAGAGCCATTTGTTGATTAATTAATCAGATAATGTAGAGCTTCAAAGGGTGGAAAGCTGCAGGTTGGAACCTTGGATTCTTACATAAGCAGAGAGAATAGGCTGTCGTCCTCTCAGCCTGATCAAGACCACCTCCCGTCAATGGCAGAGCCAGGGGGAAGTCATTTAGCCAGTGGGGTTGCCAGTAATATAAAGTAGACTAACCACCATATTTTGGGGAAATGGTTTTCTGTTTCATGAATATATTCAAGTCATCTGTCTCTGAAGTAATTCTATCACGTTTGGCTAGAAAGTTTGCATTCCCACCATCTCCACAAAGCCCTTGGAATGATTATTAACGGGGGAGGGAAAGACTAGTTTACAGCTTGGCTTTAAAAAGTATGCTCTCTGGCATATGGCATACCTACTTCTCTGGATGAGAATAGAAATAGATTCGTGTTGGTGATTTAATCTGATTTTTATAATTAAAGTGCATTCTTGCCATACGCAATTCCAGAGTGTCACAGGAAAGCTTCAGGATCGATAAGAATGATTAGATTTATCGAGTTTACCAATTCATACTCCTACTTTGCAAATCCATACGCATTCTGTTATTGCCTTGTCTGTACATAGATTTCATTATGCCTGCCAATAATCCCTTCAACCTCTAAATGAGATTCACTCAAATACAAAACCATGCACTCCGAGGCACACGTATAATCACAACAAACAAAATCCATAGTGCTGTTCCAATCCTGGCCACAATTGTGATGACTCTGGCAGTGGTATTAAACCTGAACGCATTCATCCTTTCCTATGCTGTCTGTCCTGCATTTCTTCAGCGATTCCGCTGCAGTCAGTGTGCGAAAAGCCTGGAGGAAATGACATCAGTGGGAAGTCCTGAAGGAGCAGTGCATCTCTAGTTGACTCTCGGTGTTCGTGTGTGTGTGTGTGTGTGTGTGTGTGTGTGTGTGTGTGTATGTGTGCATTGGCCTGAAGGCCAACATCAAATAGCGTTCCTGTGAGTGAGCAGCCAGTCTCTATCGCATCCTGACCTGAGACCAAGGACTCAGGAAGAAACAGTGATTAAGATGCAAATCAGTCAGGAACAGAGTTATAGTGCGTTACGTGGTGTGCTTGCTTTGGGGATTACTGACTATAACACACATGCATTAATTAAGCCAAAAACACGAACACACACACCCAGCAAATATGTAAATATAAGGAAGTACTCATAAGCTGCTGGGATTTTTTTTTCCCAACCTTTTTCAATCCTTGTTTGTTCTATGATTACGCCTTACAGTTTGCCAAAATGATACAAATCTTTTTAAAATAATTTATCATACCTGTATTGGTGTCCCCTCACTTCACTATGTTATGTAGATTCCTGATATATAATCCCAATTATGTTCGTTTCAATTCCAGGCTGTTGCAAACAAAATGTGGAGAAGTTCAAATACTTTTGCAAAGTCATGTAATTTAAAAAAAAGAAGCGTTACAGATGTTCCGTAGTTGCAAAGGTCATCAACTGGTGGACTACAGTCTGAAAGCAGATCGAACCATGTACTCGAAGACAATACTGAAGCCGTTACAATGTTAGAAAAATCGTCCATAGTTCAGAGACTGCAGATGTTTTTAAAACACAACCCAGTTTGGCTTATGTAGCAGATCACGTAAAGTAAAGTATTTAGCTGAAGACCGCTCGATGAGAATGGAAGGCGTTTTCACAGAGATATTTAATAGATATTTTTACTTCGTTTACCCGCCCTGGTCTGATTAGTAAACGCTTATTAAAAAGGTCAAAAATAAAAACACTATGTTTAATGATGATTGGACAGAGAATCATGTGTTTAAGTTCAAAACAGATGTCTGATCTATTCCGAGTTTATGGTGCTAGTTAAAAGTGATCACCTGAAGCACCACCGTTGCCACGTCAGATTGATGCATCTGGTTTATAGCCATGGACTAATTCTCAATGCCATTAAAAGGAAACTACAAGGAATTTTGTCTGGCTGGACCTTCACATATTTTAGTGGAATACTCGTAGTTTAAGCAGCAGCTGCATCTTACATCTGGTTGCTTGGCTGCTTGCTTGATCCTCCACCTGACAAGTTTTTGAAATCCAACATCATGGAAGGATGTCTGGACTATAGACTTACAAGCTGTAGATACGCCTGTGCAAAGCCTTTCTTAATAATTCACACAGCTTGCCAGGTTAATTTGTTTCCACCAGAAAAAAACTTGACTCCTTTGCATCCTAAGCCAAACTGTGCATATGGCATCTCACGGTCACGTCTAAGTGCATTTCCGTTTCCTGTGTCCCCCTTTCAGGTTTGGGAAACACCGAAAAGATGAGAGAACAGGCGACAAGATGGAGCGCAGAGGCTCAAGTAAGAACAAAATGGATGACATGCAGGCCACAGAAGAGGAGATGCAGAGAATGCGTTTGGAGAGAGAGAGGTGAGGCTTCCTCTGACTCCCACTGCTGTGCAGAAAGCCTCACAATTAAACAGCCAGTACTAGAAACGTACCTAATTAACTAAATTGGGGGAAAAGGTAAAGTCTGTGAAAGTGTTGCTAGTGTGAGTGGTTAGTGACTTTATAAGAGTGCATTAAATTGATCAATTTTAGATTGTTTTTCCCTTTTGTGCTGCTGAACAGGTCTGAGTGCTAATTGGAGCGCTCAGCCAACATGGGACCGTGCGTCGAGTACGGTCTTCTCGTTGTGAGTGTTTTCATAGCCATTAATTGTTGCCTTTGGAAAAGGTAACTGGCCATAGGATTTCTTCAGTAGTTTTCAGCCAGTTATGCTTCACATAAGAGCGACTGCTGATGGGTTCTAATTGTGATTTGTAGTAAAAGTGGCACTTTCAAGTCATGAGCTTATTATAGGATTTAAACTCGGGTGTGAGACTGTTTCACATGAAACCATCACGTTTTTAACTCCGTTAATTGCCATAGCGTCTACATTGATTGGTATCTGTTGGCAGCCTTTATGTTAAAAAAGCTCAAATACCTGCCAGATATTGCGTTTATTTTCACAGCCTTCTTCAGCCTCAACAGTGCCAACAAGCATTGTTTACACTCAGTGCTTCTTTCACAACAACACAAATCCCTATTAATTTTTCACACACAGGAAGAGGACAATATCAGTTGCTTTCCCATACATGAAGAGGACTTGCAACCCTCTATTATACCACACAAACCAAATGAAGTCAGTTATCAAGCCACTTTTACTAATGGAGCATAATTGAATCGTAACAATAGGGCCAGTGCAGGCCTCCACAGAGAGAGCACCCAGGCCCGGCGCTGACAATGAGGCCGGCCTCGTCAATGAAACATCTGGAGCCCATTATCAAAGAGGCCTGCCTTGCCTGTGACGCTTTCCACCATGGGCACTGGAAATTGGGCCCTGGCCTGCAGCCCAGAACATCGCCAACTCTATGCTCCAGTACAGAAAGAGGGAGAATGCGTTTGCCAGCAGCGCTCTGTGTCTTCGATCAATGCCCCAAGTCAATCAAATACACATTTGTCACATCCCACAACTTCATTTATTTCCATGTGTTTACTTTCTAAGGAGGGTTCATAGACACACTATCCCAGGAAATCTTCATGGATTTTGTTTGAGGTCTATCGGGTTTGCATCTTGAATCAAATCGAGATTTGTTTTCTCCTTTCCTCCCGCCCCATGCTTGAGTTTTCCTCCACTTAATGGAAGCTAGTCCTTTAGGGAGATTGTCCCAGCAATAATAATCTGCTCAGCCACCACACCGTGAACATGATATTCAAAGCACTAGGGAGACTGACAGCTCTTAAAAAAAAAAAATCAATCTGTATTTTTTGTTTTTGTGCCATTATGCAGTGGAGCACATGTTGGACAGGCCCGTGTATGTGTGTACATGTTTGCATGTGAACCTGTGGCGAAAGCTGTGATTAATTACACTAGGTGCAGGGACAAAGCTGTTTCTACAATATTAATGATATTTTGGATCAGGTGATGGTAGGTGTTGACTAAGAGAGGTAGTTTAATTCTACTTTATTAACAATTAGTCTGTTTGCCAAAGGTAATTGATACTTTTGGCTCATTTTCAGACTGTTCATTTAAACGAATTAAAAAACATCAGGTCTGAGACCACCTTGCTCAGGCGCTCTCGTACTCGCACTTTGGTTCACAACCAAATGTGAATGCTGTTTTCTCATCAAACTAAAGAAACCACTTTTCCACTGTTCAAACCACAACAGGGTTCGGTTAAAACGGATTAAACCCAGCATATGTGAATGCACCCTTAGGTGCTCATCAGGATTGCTACAACTCCAGGCCGACAAGGAAGACAAAATCCATAGTTTAAAAAGAATCTCAACGGGTATACTGGATCAACCATCATACTAGCACTGCAGCAGATTTAGTGTACTTGGTCTCTAAGATGTTCATGAAACTCTCTGCTTCTCAGGAGCTTTAGGGCTTACATTGCTATATTTGTGAATGACTTAAGCTCCCTAAATCCTCTTCTGTCACTGCTATATGGATGACAGCCCCCGCAACACTGAACGAAATAAAAATAAAGAAAAAAAAGAAAGCTTTGAAAGCAGGCAGAGTGCTATCAGGCTTGATGTGGGCTGAGGATGATGGAGTGTCGGCATCAGTAGCATTTGTTTCGCCACAATTGAGTAAATTGTAAGCAGCTGCTGCCCAGGGTCCTCTGCCGGTGCTCCAGCCGCCAGCCTTTCCGTGCCTCATCAGCAGCACAGCGACTCTTCTGGTGGGCTTTGTTTATGCCTGTGGAGGTTCATGGACCCCTGCATGATTTTGATTTTTTTTAATTGCTTAGACTTCAAGGACCACCATGGCAGAGCTCCAATTAAACATGGGGGAAGAAGCAGGCTGGGTACAATCTCTGAGGAAGTCTTCTAGGTTTTGCAGCCACCCAGCTAGGGCAGGAAGCACAGAACAATGCGCATGACTTCCTCTCATCTGTATCAGTCTGTTAACGAATACAAACGGGAAGTATGGTTGTGGATTTCTGAATATAACGGCTTGGTTTCAGAGCTCAGTACTGACCAGTGGACGGAGTTAAGAGTGGTAAACATCGACTTCCGTTTAGCAGATTAGCTACACTCTTATCTGCCTGCTCCACTGGGCTGCTAATCAGCGGCTAGCACTCGTCCATCTCCTGGTTTCCTGCTCCTTAAGCTTATGGCTTCCTTTTGTTTGTTTGGCTTCTTCCTGAGTGTCGCCAGCCTGAGACGCCTCCGATTCTCAGGCCTATTTCTACTAGCCCCGCTATCGCAGCTAGCAGCTTCCTTTCTTCCCAGGGGACCACACACCAGCTGGAAAGCTGGTCATAAATACATGTTTGATTCCCATCGGTCCCACTAGAGGCTGCTTTTCGGTCTTCCCAAAGATTGATTTATTGAATTTGTTCTTGATGTTCCGATTTTTTTTCACTCAGTTGATTTTTACATTTATCACACCTGTTTCCAGAAAAGCGAATTAACTGCATAGACACAATGGCCAATAAAAAGTATGCATTTATTATCTGAAATTCTGCTGATGTTTGTGCTCCACTTAACATTGTAGCTGCAGTGATTTCTGAGTCTTCCCAGACCATGCACATATTTTCATACTTTATTTGACGCATTAATGCCTGATAATCATTATCACGGGCCAATCATTCCCCCTGTACTGTGGCAGTAATTGTGTTACAAAATAATTAGCTCATTATGCTCAGGAGCGTAATTGTAAAGCCTTTTGTAACATTTTGCTGTTTGACTAGACTAATTAGCATGCCGAGTTCAAAGGCAGATGACACAGGCTGATTGTGAACCTGATTGTGTTTGTAATTAAATTGATAGTTGGCCTGTGGCTTAATGTGGTTCTTAAGACTTTCATATTCTGCAAATTTTTTATAATTATTACACTCTGGGCAGTTCTGGCACTACAAGCATCATCTGATGGCCTCATGGTTATTATTATTATTTTTTCCTTATCAGTCATGGCGAAGTGGGAGCTTGTTCAGCTTTATCCAGGTTTACTATGTGTATAGTTGGAGAGACGTACACTAAGTGTAAAGTATACTTAAAGTTAAAGTGCATCTGGAGAAAATAAACTCAAAACTGAAGCAAGTTTACTTACAAGTATAATTGTTCACCCGAATTATTAAATTAGAACTAGTTTAATAAAAAAAAGAACATTTTTGTATTGATTTGCAATCAATCCCCTCTACAAGTGCATTCAAATCATGCCAGTAAAATAAATAAATGCCCCCCACAGTATAACAGAGCCACTGTTTTTTCCTTTAATTTGTCACTCGTCTATATGTACTTAATGCCATAAAAATGGCCGACTTTAAAATGTGCAGAGGGCATAATTGTGTCGTTCTGTGTAGGAGCGATCTGTCACATTCTCTTGACTGTCTTAAGCATGTCGGAGGTGTTGTGGGTGGAGTGTGTATTTTAGCATGCCAAATTGAGCAGTGAGATTTAGTCGGTGAGGAAAGGAAGGACCGCAGGCTAGCCAAAGTGCCATTCGTCACCAACACCCCCCACTCCAACTCCAAGCACCAGTGAGCTTTATTTTCTGCCTTTTGTAAATAGCTCACAAGACAAGTTAAATGTGTAATTTATCATACAAATCCTTTTCTAGGTGTTTGGGTTATGGAGCATTTATTTATTTTTTTTAGAATATCACAGTGTGGTTTTGACAGAGAAAGTGCTTATGCTGATGGCCATCATGATCAAGAAGTGATATGAAAGGTACTTGGCTATACTCGGGCGGCTCTTAATGAGGTGTTGTGGATATGTATAACATCTTGTGCATATGTAGCTTCTAATGGTTCTCTGAAGACATATAGGCCAAAATGTTAAGGAGTGTTTCTTTTTCTCTTGACGGTTACCTAGAAACCTAATGGTAGGCATAGGTTTCAGCTAAAACAGCATCATTCTACTGACAGAACACCTACACACCAACAGGCAGTGCATATGCAAGCTAATAAAAACATTGAACTCTTAATTGGTCACACATCTGCATACACACTCACACACAGGAAATAAGCATATTCGTCTCTCTCTCACACAAACACACACTCATACACAGAGGAGCAGTTGGCACTAATTATCTTTGAATGTGGGTGGGTAATGATTCTGGACCAATGCCACGCGAAACACCAGGAGTTGCGACAGCCTTCACTCAGGGAGCGACAGAGAGAAATTGACAGAGCAGTAATCACGTTCAGTTTAGCCACTTCTGTCTTTTGGGCTAATGCCACAACGGGACATTAATTGTGTAATGAAGTAAACAAGATACAGTGGACTCTCACCAAGCCTGCCCAAGCTCATATCCACACACACACAAACGTTTAAGTGCAGAAGCAGACCCGCCCGGATACATTTCTAGAGTATCTACATTCTATGGTAATGATGGATGGCAGTCTACAAATGTAAATCATGCCCCTGTAGGAGCACTTACAAACTCTGAGAAAAGGTAAAGGTACATTTCTTGTGCATACAGTGTACCTTTACAGCTTGTTTAAGGTACAAACTGGCTCCTTAATGTCTAATTAGTGCCTTTTGAATGTATGCTATGATCATTTCTGCAAGTTAAGTTCTTAAAGGAGTTACAGAAAGAAGTATGCTTGAGGGTACCGCTCAGAGTACATACAATTAATTCATCATTTCCTGTAAAAAAAATAAACCTAGTCATGACACCTCACATACAATGGTCTATCTCAGTGGTTGCCATTTCAAGGTTATGTGCAAGTGAAGTCAATGTTGAATTTAACTGGGCCTTGAGTGCAGCAAAAAGCATATAAACCAAGTGTTGCTCAATACCCTAGGTAAAGCAGCTCCACTGTCTCCATCGAAAAGCAATGGCATTGAAGGCAAAAAGCAATTTTACATCTTCTCGTCTATTGGTTGTCTTATTGTATAACCGCAGGGCCAGGTATGGCCTGATGCTTTCACTCATACTGGACATTATCTCACTGAGACACACATTGCCATAGCAGATCCTATCTGTCTATTATGTGCAGTCTGCCAGAGGCATGGATTTACTTTTGGGTTTCTGGAAAACCTGCCATAACACGGAGCAGGGATGTTCCGGGCAGCGAGGTGACATCAGTTTTTGAGCAAACGGCAGGTGGGCTGACGTCGCTCTCCGCTTACGTTTCACCTTGTTTATGCCCCTGATATTAAATCAACAGCCTAAAACCAGCAGGTTCCAAAGTGTGGAGTTCTTTCGAGATTTCAAGCCAAGAGTTTCATTAAGAAAAATGCCTGTTTGTGCGAAGTCAGAAGATTTGGGTGTACAATGGCATTATTGGTTTTACAAACCCCAGCCGTTTTTCTCATTACCACTAGGTTATTAACTGCACATGACACGGATATGTACGCAGTTCTCACACAGTCCTCTCCAGACTTAGATTTGCACAGGCGAGAAAGGGAACAAAATGAAGCTACAGTAAATGGCATCGTAATCGCATTAGGCTGTCACGGAGAGAGAATGTTCATTGTTGGGAAATTAGATTGTGCTTATGAGAAACTGTGGAAACATCTAATTTTTCTTCCCAGGGTAACCCATAGTTGGCCCTAAGATCGCACAATGGAGCCGTCAGTCAGAGCTGTGACGGACAACTGGCAAAGGGCAGAGGTCAACCGCGACCTGGGGTGCTGGTGAAACAAGGCACTCTCAGCAGTGTGGATTGGGTGGGGTATGTGTGAAACTGAAGAGAAGAAACAGACACAATTTTAAAGCTTGTGTGGTTCTAATAAGGCGGGCGAGGTTTGTGTGCCATGCGTCACTCTATAGGGAGCTTACCCTGAATGCAACAACTCACCTTGGCAAGCCTGCACCATTCCTATTCCAGGAGATGCCCACATTCCTACAAAGATATAAGCCCAAACATGCTCACATGCTTTAATCCAAAATTAAAGACCTTATTCACCTCAGCTCATTTGTCCTGAGGTAACTGGTTTCTTCACGGAGGGGAAAAAACAGAGAGAATGCAAGTGAGGAAAATAAGGTAAGGGGCAGCTGGAGGAAGATTAGAGAGGCCCCACTTTTCCTGAAGACGCCTACAGGACGTATTGCTCCACTCCTCTCCGGAAGATCTCCCACTGGCTGTTCTAGCAGCTCTGTACGACGTCAGCCATAACAGGCCTGCTCTGACTCTGCTCTCTAAGAGGAAGCAGCCGGAGAGGCACTCTGAGGAGAAAGGGCTTAACCTCTGTAGAAAGCTGATTGAAATGTACTCCCACTGGAGGTTCTTGAAAGAATTTTGTTTCAAGGTTTCATTGAGCAGGCCGCCGTAATAGGGGTAAGGGTCCAAGGTAAACACAGGAAGGGAGGGTGGTGTATGAGTAGCCTATTAACCCAGTAGGTGCTCTGAACTCAAGCAAACATCAACACAGCAAGGAGTGAGGACAAAAAACATTGATCATATACCCAAAGTTCTTTATCTCTTATAACTGCAGTTCATATTTGCAGTTTTTGATGTTGGGTAGGGCAGATGTTTTTAGGATTTAGTGGCCAAACTCTGACAGCCTGATCCTCAGTTAAAACTGGCAATTACTTAACCTATTATTTAACCTTGAGTTTGATTTTCTATTCTTCTCCTACTGCCCCACTACACCTGATTCAACTAATCAGGTAATCATCAAGCCTTTCATTGGCTGAGTTAGATCTGATGTTACAGGAAAAATAGCCAAACTAAAAATAGAAACTAAGAATGTTATGGCCCACCATGATGGATAATTGCTTATCCGCATGACCTACTTTGTCTACCAAAAGTCCAAGAATCCAACTATGTGATGTACCGTATGTGTTTACAGGATCCAGGCCAAGACCAGGGAGCTGCGGGAGCGACAGGCCAGGGAGAGAGACTATGCCGAGATTCAAGACGTGACCCGAGCTTTCAGCTCTGATGAGGAACACACCTACGCAGGCATCGGCTCGCTCGACTCGTCCATGGACAGCAGCCAGAGCCTGAACCAGGAGCAGAGGCCTCACAGTCCCAGGGATCAGGGCCTAGAGAGTCTCTACGCCCAAGTCAACAAGCCACGCAATGGAGGACCACTGTCTTCAGACAGGTAGGGGGCGATACTTAGACTCTCTGCATTCAGGGATAAAACTGTACTGGTGTTTTTTCATTTAGTGTGGCATCATTTGGACGAGATGGTTTGAAATCAGGTGTTCCGAGTAGAAAGTATTATTACAGTATTATAAAGTATAAAATATTATAAAGCTCATCATCACTACCTGTCCAATAAGTTTAAGGTGCTTGTTGTGCATTTGAAAATGATCCTCTACATGCTCGTGTGTCCTCTAGCGTGTGATTTAAGCTCGCTCTCACTGTGCAAAAGCAAAAGTCAAATGCAATAATCAGGTTTCACCAACATGTCCTAGTAGCAGGTCTTGCAGTGAAGGAAGATCATCAATAATGCTCAAGGTGCAAACATTTAATAACCAGAAGCTTCCTTTATTATAGCGGATCACGTCAAATCCTGTCTCCATCTCAGTCTTTTCAGCGCACAGCCAATCTCTGGAAATCCATCTATGTCATCTAGGGAGGGCAAAGTCATCTATATACAATGAGATTGTGCCATGTTAAGGACAAAACAGATGTCTTCCCCCCCTGGTTTTCTTCCTGGTGCCATGAAATAAGTAAATGTGCTTGTTACAGATGTCACTGTTAAAACTTTAATGTTGCACTTATCTGCGACCTCAGGATGAAAAGTTATTGTTATTTTCAGTTTAAAAAAAAACAAACAGATTCTTATCTTCCTGAAGCACTGCTGATAATTTATTCCCCACTGAAAATGATCTTTTCACTCTCCTCCACAGCTACATCAGCATTTAATTTAAAACATTTAAATCCAACGTTCTCTTGTTGCTTCATTATCTTTTCCATAGCTGTGCACACCACTGTAAAATGACTGGCTTTTTTCCACAGCTCCTCTGTGTCTATTTTAAGACTTTTAGCTTGCCTAAAGATTTTTCATTATACTGCCGGTGTATGTGACTTAGCATTGGTTGTGGTAAATGAAGCGTGAGGGGACAGCTTAGCTTTACTAACTCTTAGCACACTTGATTAGCCGGCCGATAATTACCTTATCGAGCGTAATGAAATTGAGCTAATGATTGACACCTGCCACTTTCTATGTGACCTTTCACTGTCCACGGTATGAGATGGCGTGCTGCGTGTCTCACCAGTAGCCCCTCCCGCTCCCACTGGGATGTTGATCTTTCAGCTCAGTCCCCCCCCTGCGGTTTGACCTCAAGTCCATGTGACTCTATGGCACTACGCAGCCACTCGATAACCTGCTTAATCTGGGTGTCGATATCTCTGGGGATAGCAGGGAGATGCTAATGGTCGATGGTTAACCCCTGTGGCTGCACGACAGTGACAGATATTTCCTCTCCTAAATGGCTTCAGCTGTGAACTAAAATGTCGCTTTTCACCAGCTATTTTCCATCTCATGAAGGTTACTGTAGGAGGGGTTTTCAATAAGTTGCAGTGTGGTGACAGAATTTTCAGTGTGATATAAATGAGTGTAAATGCTACAAAAGTTGAGTTACATGACCTATGACCCGTGCATTGACAATGCTTTATAAATATATTCATAACATCTAATATAGCATACCTAAATCCCTTATAACACCTAGCATAAACCTGTAATGCTCAGAGGTGGTTATGCTTAATAATGCTTAATGAAGCATGAGAATATAATGTCGGGTTATTCAATGCATTATAACTTGTGTGCAAGTATAATCACTTATGAGCATGCATTTTATTTACCTGTGTCAGGAATGCATTCTGATGGCAGAATTCTAATGCTGATGACACTGATAACACTTTTTTTTTTTTTTTCTTTTTCTTTTCATGTGAGATGTAAAGCAGGCAATCGGTTAGAACTTTCTGGCTTTTCCATTGTACCCAGTGAAGGTCTTTGTGACAGACCATCTAGCAGAGGCCTGACAATTATGTGGCATTGGTTTGGTCTAGTCAGTGGTTTGCACTGTTTCTAACTCCACCCACATGTCTCTGTTCGGTACTCTTGGTAACTCTTGGTTTTGCTCTTTAGCAAAAACCCTAACTAAATGTAACACTTTCTGGTAGTATGAGTCACATGACAATGGCAATAACAGCCAAATGTGGGATCTTTGATTTATTCATTTCGTATTCAGTCCGTACCTCTATATGAGAGCAGCTTTTTTTTTTGGCTTAATTCTTTGAAATGGAAGACATGATGCTCAGATAAGGTGCAAAAGAACCAGTAAGTCTACTATAGCCTATTGTCCCTCTTCTTCTTTCAAGAGAGCGAAGCTCGTTTTATTTCCAGCGCTTTGTTCTGGGTGTTCTCGGCCTCGGCAGCTACAAGCTGGCAAGTCGCACTGCACTGGCTACTGCCTTGGAGTGTGTGATAAACGGCTGCTTTTGTCTCCTCCACTGAATTCACAATCATCATCTCATTCTCGCTTAATGCCAACAGTGGCCTATTTATAGCAACATGGACAGTACCATCTTTACAGGGGGAAGATAACGCGCTCTCTCTCTCGCTCTCTCCTCTCCTTTGCAAAAGGCATAGTCAGTCCTCACACAAACAGACATATGGAGATTGCATTACAGCATTGTTTATAATTAAAACCTCAAACTCCAATTTCTCAGCAACCCAAGTTTTGTAGGAAATTGCCATGCTTCTGGAAACTTTGCACATCACATGTACATGTTTACAAGAAGTAATGTAATGAGATCAGAGGGCAACTCGTCTTTACAAGGTCTTAAAAAAGGAAAAAAAACTAGCTAGGACTTTTCTGCTTTTCATATCACTTCAGAGGAAGGCTCTGTGAAATTTGCTGTAATATTTATCATTGTGGCTGTGGAATTAATTGCCCAATTTCTTTCTTTATTCAGCTCCAAGGTTTACAGTCTACAGAAACGCTGTAATGCGTTTTTGTCTGCAATCTGAATGCATTTCAGTTATTTAGCACCTCAATCAGCCTGGCTTCATCAGTGAATCAAGGCAAACAACCTTTTTGCTTTTGTAAATGAAAGCTAATGGAAATTTCATGGTGTCAGACTCCTGTTGTAAAAAGCCTCTAACCACAAGTGAATGTCGATTCTTCGTAATAAACGGATGCATGTGGCTTTCACCAAGTTCAGAGTCAGAGGTTAAAGTAAACCTGTCTGAAGTGGTTATTCTTGTACACGCTGCACAAAAGTAAATGTTTTCATACCATGGATGTTAGGGGTGCACGATATGACATCAAATATCATATCACAGTCCTCAAAGGCATTTCTTTGATGCGTATCACTGCCAGCAATACAGTTGATAGTTGATTTATGTAATGTTTATAAAACTAAACCTCAATGTGAAAGTGTAAATATTTTTATATTTCAGAAAAAAGTAATACTGAAAAAGAGAAAACATTCTGTCAATTTCAACATTTTATACGTTTAAGTACAAATTTTAATAGCAAATAAGCTGCGTTCAGGTGGTTTGTAATGAAGTTTATATTTTAAAAAAACCAAGATATCCACAAAGCTCAGAAAAGCTTAATGGACACGGCATGGAGACGAGGACTTCCTGTCTGAAGTTGTGAAGGCAGGCGGTAAAGAAAGTGCATTCTGTCATTCATTTCCTCTGACTGACGTGGAAGTCAGAGTGAGTTCAAAAGTTTGTGTCCCCATTGTTTTTGAATGGCCAACCAAAGATTGGTGTAAGGTGGAAACCACAGAAAAATAGGACTAAATCCAAAATAAAAAATTTTTCACAACTCTTACAGGTTTCAGAGCTGATTTAAAGAAGACAGTGATATGGTGAGATAGTCGCATTATGTCAGGAAGTATGTGTGACACATACTATCACTGAGACCATCTAAATGCTGTCCAGAAGAGAGAAACTTTAGACAAGTTATTAGAGAAGATTAAAATGCAAACCTTATACCATCAGTATTAATGACTTCTCTCCAGCTGTTTCACCTGTGATGATAAAGGAACATCTGTGTATGCCAGCACATTAAATGTCCTGTTGAGTTCTTCTTATTTGACTTAAAGGGTATACAAATATTTGCACACCACTGTGTATTAATTCCTTGCACTGAGAGTGCAGAATGCGCAATGACTTGGTACAAAATAAGGCTTTAAAACGATTTTTTTGAAGAGCTAAATCCTGTTAAATATAGCAACCAGATCTATGCTATGTGTGGTCACTCAGGTGTGTTGGACTAGTCAGCACATCTCGGAGGCATAACTGGCAGGATTTTGTGACCGTACTCCAAGTCAGCATCCTGAGGGTTTTTTTTGTTTTTTTTTTCCCGTCTAAATAGATAAATAGTGCTGCCCTGATATCCACAGCCAGGCATGTGCACATCACAGAACCCTTTTTATATCCGTTTATTTGTGATGCCCTGCTTGGAATCCCGTCCAGCCATTGAGTCATTGCGGATATAAAAAAAAAAATTGTGTGATTGCCAATCTTTCAGCACTGGAACATCAAGTCTGAGAAGCTATCCAATGACTAGCATGTGACCTAGGTGGGGGTGGACAACAATAGTTTGTTAGAGAGAAAGAGTGAGTCAGGACCGGGGAATAGATGGGATCTTGTGAGTTCAATTTTTTTTTCTATTCTCCAGCAAATTAACATGGGAATGAAAGGTTTTTGAATGAGCCAAGCTTTAGTTTAAGCCTTCAAGGCCTACATTGGGTACAGAGACAATAAACACTTTATTGATTATGTGGCGGGGAAAAGTGATGTGGTGCCATGATTATTTTTTTGGATGTGCATTAAAGCCATGTGTTTTGAAGTCATCTAATACCAAATCCAGTGATGGGTTAGAGACGGGAAATCCGACCGGCCCATTCTTTTAAAAGCACATATACAGCCAGTCATTACTGTGTGTGTCGGCGTGTTTTCATTTTTATTTTACTCCCACAACCCAACCCATGGCTCCAAAATCAATAAAAGGCTCTTTTCACTTTGCCAAAAATATTTCCAGGCCCATTAACCTCAGATTGTGTTGAGGAGGTCCAGCCCCCATTCCGAGGTCCGGCGTGCAGATTAGTGAAAACACAGAAAACAAGTCTGCTGCAACCAGCCCACAGCTGTACAAACACGGCCAAACTCGAAGTGAAATCCTGAGTCAGGTCCACCCGGCTGTGTGCAAGTTCCAATCTGAAGGTCACTGCAGCGGTGGAACAGAGAGAACCTGGGCTCCGGTGCTCGTAATGTGTGTGGAAGCTGCAGTGAAAGCTTGTAAAGCCAGTCCCCTTACACGCTGTCCAGCTTTACTGCCACTCCATGGGAGAAGCACACACCACCGTTCCCTGCATCTATTACTGCCTGGATTGGGCTCTGTTGCAGAATGAGTGAAAGATACAATATGCACTAGATGTCCGAGTGTGTTTTTAGTAATTGCCAGCAATTACAATGCTTAATTTATTACTGTATGAAACGTTGAAAAATTTACATGGTTTGTGATGTTGTAGAATGTCAGAGAGACAAGTTAGTTCCTGTTCTCACCTACCTTATAGCTGTCGTTTCCCTGCAAGCCTCGTTCCCCCCCCCTCTCTCTCTCTCATGCTTGGAAATATTGCCTGGGTACAGTTCATCAGTATGCCAAAATATATTCTTATATATTTCTTTGGATTTTGTTCAATACAGGTGACAGATTTCTAAATTTCACATGTGTTTGGCTGCTACACTTCTTCACTGATGATCTATTTTCCAAGTTAGTCTATAATGGTGAATGACCTGTTTTTGTTTTTTGTTTTTGTTTTTTTTAGACAGGCATTCGACAGGGTAAACCTTAACCTCTACAGGACTCAGGTGCAGGAGAGCAGACTAGAGCATGCTCAGCGTGCACTGAACTGACAGGTGCCATGCTGATTGAGATTTGGGGAGCGTAAAGCAAACCCTCACCACTGTGATACACACCGGCTTGATTGACGGCTGCTCCCATTAGAGCTATATTCTCTAAGCTGCTGGTCTAAGCCGAGAGAGTGAGGGAGAGAAGGAGAAAGAGGGAGATATCTCTCGCTCCAGAGATTTTGGCTGTTGAGAACTGCTAAAAGAAGTTCACCTACAGAGGTGCACAGCAAGGTGTTTTTTTCTCTCTCTCTCTCTCTCTCTCTCTCTCGCTCTCTGTCTCCCTGGCGCTCAACTTCCTTTCCTTCTCTCTCTTCTAAATCCACTTCCACCTGACTTTGCATGGTGCTGAAATTGGATTATAAGCCTCTGGTGCCTTTCAGGTCATGGCTTTCATCTGTGTGTGAAGCTGTTTATGTTGTGGGTTTAGTTGCTGTTAGGTCGAGAGAGAAAGAGAGAGAGAGAGAGAGAGAGAGAGGAGTGAAGCAGTAATCCCTCAGACACAAACATACTTTAAACATCTGCATTCGTTCCTCCCAGCAGCAGTGCTGATGTCAACATTGATAGTTGTTCTCTGCTGCATCATCATCCTCACCATCATCATTTATTTTGTTAGTGACATCATTGTTGTTATTGCCGTTGGTGCGGTCAAAACATGTGCAATGGCATACAATTCAATAACATCATGTCAGGATCATTATCAGCTATTCTATCCTGCATCTTCTCATCCATGTAATCTTCCTCCATCTTTCCATCTCCCCAATCCATCCACCCAGTCCTATTCCATCCTTCAGTTCTCAGTCTTTCCTTGAAAATTCCATTGACCCAATCATATTCTACACCTATGTCCACACAATCCATCCATATCCCATCTATCCATTCCTCCTCCGGTTTTATCCTCCTCGTTTCCTTTATACTCTCATCGATCCAATCTTTCTCTGTTGTCCAATTTACCTGTTCCTCTTTCCTAGTCCCATCCACCCTACCTCTCTTCTCTTCCATTCTTTCAGTCCTACTCCATCATCCCATCCATCCATCCGAACCGTCTCCATCTGATCATCTATGCAATCCTCGATCATCTCCGCATCCATCCATTACTCCTCCATAGTCCTGCTCCATCACTTTACCCATCCAGTCCAAACTGTCCGGTTCTTTTCCGTTTTCATTCTTTGAATTCAGTCAAACCTTCTTCTCCACTCATCCTACATGGAAAGAGTGAAGTATGGAAAGAGTAAAGTACGTATGCAAGTAAACTTTATTTATTATTAGCAACAGAGCACTTTTCCCCCCCACATGAACATTGTTTTTCTCAGTTCCATTTTGCATAACCCTCAGTTTTCACAGATTAGTAAAATTACCACAGGCTCATTACATTATCTCTGTTTGCATTCCTCAATTAGCCCTGAATCAAAAGTTAATAGCAATAGTGATTTTATTATTATTTTCTTCTCAATTCAATTATGCCACCATTAAGTCCGAGCGCATCTGGAGTGCTTTCTCTTAAATAGCATTTTGTTAATAATTCATCGGTAGCTAGATGAGCGCTTTGAGATGGTTACACACACTTATAGTGTGTTTGTATGTCTATTTAATCTCCCCTCTCATCAGGGTCTGAGGAATATGAGAAATTGTATAGGACTATATATATGCTGTTTGTCAACATGCACACAGTCTTAATGGCATTTGTGTAGATTAGGCTAATTGTAATGTCTTACTTCAGGGACAGATTAAGTGTCTGAGTGTTTATTACTCCCTCTGTCTGTCTCTCTCTCTCTCTCACACACACACACACACACATTTAGATTTAGATTAGTATGTCTGGGTATCGTTACTAGGTTTTTACTTTAGAGACATTTTGGGGCCTGACTTCACATCCTTTTTTAGATAGTTTACCTACCACTGTGGTTGGGGCAGTCCCCACCTCTGTACTTTTCCTGCCTGCTTTGCACTCTTTCTCCATCCATCTCCTGCCTCTCTGGCATGCTTGGTTTCTGGTGCTGGGTTGGCTGGTTTTTAGCATCCTGTTGGTTTGCTGCTGGGCGCACCTTCTGTGGCATCAAGTTTGCTGATTGTGTGCTTTTTTTTTTGAAGCACCTACTTGTTAGTTGCAATCCTGTCAAGGTGCTGATGGGCATGCCACCACAGCTTGAGGCATTTTGCTGCCACTTTAAACAAGCACATGATTTTTGTGAGACAGTTGGAGCTGCTTGATGCCTCTGGTGCTGAATGCGCTCCTACACTACTATTCCTTTGTTTTTGAAATAGTAGTAATAATAATTCCATATGATGACTGTCATGATTTGATGAACTTTTGTCATATAATTTGCATCTGTTTTTGTCTGTCCAGTGTGTTATTGTGCTTGTTTATAACTCCTATCTTTTGTTGCAGTGTTCTTTCAATTGATTTTGTAAAGTAACCTTAAGCTTGAGCTTGAGAAATGTGCTACATGAATAAAATGTTAAAACTTGTAAATTTTTTAAATGTAAATGGTTTCATAGTTTCTTATATTTCATGATAAACATGTTAAATAATCCTTTGTGTAGTCCAGATTCATTCCATAGCTTACTGTAAAGTATCTCGGTAAGAACAAAGACCCTGTGCACTTGGAGTGCTGTCTCTTATCTGGTATGTTATATGCTGATAGTAAGTAGTATCTGCAAGGCAAAAGCGAGTGAATTATCTGGCGTGCCTGTTTTCATTTTTTTTTGCCCCGCTTTGGAGAAGGCCCTCTGGGATGTGTACAAGGAGATGGAGCGTGAGGCAGGCAATTTATCCTACGATTGCACCATTACATTCATTTAGAAAAGCAAACAGCCCGAAAGGTGAGGCAATGCTTTAAACGCGCGCGCACACGCTCGCGCACACACTTAAGAACTTAATATGTGCACTTGTACAAACAAACGCTTGTGGACACTTCCATACACGTGCGCACACAATCAGCAGTGGAGAAACAGAGGAGGACCTTATTACAATCCACACACACGAGAGCGGCTTCTTCATTGTTCTTTAAATGGGTCTGTGATATTGGCCTTAATGAACTTCCTGCAGGAAGATGAAAGAGAGAGAGAAAAAAAAAAAAGAGTGATGTGTTGGTGGGGAGTACAGCCGCTTGTGTTTCTGCCCAAATGAGTAGAAACGGAATGTGAGACAGGCCACGCTTTCTCTTTTCCTCTCTTGCATCTGCTCTACAGGGTCTCGGTAATCAGGCCTGCAACCACACTGATCTCTCTCACACACACACACACCACTGATATACACAAATACACACATAGTGCCATATTAACACTGCTTGTAAACACACATACATCATGAACCCAGCTACTGTCACTATATAATTGGTCTTTCCTGTAGCATAAGGAAGCCATGGCACAATTATAACTCCAGCATTCGCATAGCCTCATGAAAAGAGTGTTGTACATGTAGAGCTTGTGCTGTCTTTATGGAAGACTATTAAACTGATGTTAATTCAAGAAAATTGCATGTTCTTACCTCCTCCTTATTACCGTCGCCATAGTCGCAGATATGACCCATCAAAGCAATGCTTTTCAGTTTATTTGATTACAGATGACAAGAAAGCGGCGCCTTGATGCGCCAGGGTTTGTGGCGTACAGGATATTACCTGAGAGAAGCTTATTAGATATGGGTGGAAAGGCTTTTTCTGGGTCAGCGCTGGGTATTTCTATTTTTCCTCAGCTACTGTACTTATAAGAACTACTAGACAGTTTTCAAATGATGGATAACCCAATTCACTAGTGTAATCACAGACTCCCAGCGTAACATCTCCTCTTTCATCTCGCATCTCACAGAGCTCACATGGCCCCCAAAAACCAGGGCTGGGGTAAATGCAATTGAAAAAGCAGCTGATGGAGTAGGGCAGGGGCTCCAGCCAATACCTGAGTACTTTCTTTTCTTTCCCTTTCTCGCTGCCTCACGCCCTCCTTTCTATCTAGCATTACATTTCCTGCTTGTCTTGGATCAGATTAGCTGCTCGCGTTCGCTGCGTGTTTGGACGTCATGGAGACCCCAGGCTTCTCCTCCCTGCTCTGGCAGCAGACCAAAGCTTGCAGAAGTATATTTCCTCTACATATTTGTGGGTAGTGTCCTGCAAAATTTTTTGTTAATAGAACATAAAATGTATTTGAACATTTATATAATGATGACATTTATGAGGAAAGGGTTATTGAACCAATGAACAATTTGGTGGTTAAAATTAATAAAAGTTTCTTGAAACTAACAGTGCAACTGGTAGGCTGAACATCCTATTGGTGCATGAAATCTGCAATTGGCTGTTCGTATTAGACAGAGGTGCCAACATCTGTAGTTCACTGTAGCGTTTATTATTTTTGATCCCTTTCTACATTTTTCAGTTAAAGCAGTGGTCAGACCAAAAACAAATAAAATTCACCTAGCTGTAAAGGCAGTTCACTGCAGGGGAAAGGACGTAGGATGTAGAGCTTATTTTCTTTCATGTTGATTTTTATCTAGGTGACCTTAGAGCTGTAAATTTCTAAACCTTGGTCTTGTAAGCTAATAGAAAGCACGTGCTTGGGACTGTACTCTTCTTTGGTCAGTAAATAAATGGAGGAATTGCTTATTGCTAAGCAGCAGTCACATCGGACTTTTATTACAGGTGCACCTAGAAAAGGAAAAAATGCCATCTCAAATGCTGACATACAGAAGGATTTTTTTTTTCTTTCACGTTTCCGGCTCTAGGATTTTCATGTCAGTAATTTTGTTGTTGGCACCTCGGGTATTAGCAGTGCTTCCAGTTTGTAATTGATTCACAATAATAATATTTAATTTCACCACTAATCATGTATGAAACCATCCACATTGTTCATTTCTTGCCATATTTAATGGTATTCAGGAAATGAACTTTTTGCCATAATGATGATGACATGATTCCATCCAAAATCATGTAATGTAACCCTTTTTTTTCTTGTTTCTTTGCTTCAAGAATAGCAGTGCTAGAAGCAAACCCAGTGAACAGCAGTGAAAGCAAAAAAAACAACCCAAACAAATAAAAAAACCTTCAGATTAGGTACTGGTGGCTTGTCAGGTGGCTTTTCCTTCTATTCTGGCCCAATTATTAACTTTTATTATTATTATTTTTATATATATATATATATATATATATATATATAAGAGCTTTGTCAGTGGTATGTCTGGAATCCCCGTTCTTCCTGTTGTGGCGAAACTACTAACTTTGCAAGCTGTTTAGGAATTGTTATTGTTACGTTGTTATTTTTACATAGTACTTTTACACCCATTTCATACACAAGTGTACATCTGTGCAAAAAAGCATTGCTGTTATATTTCTGTCTCTCGTATTTAGGTTTCTGACAGAGGCCTGTTTCTGTGGCTACACCGCATGCTCTCTCTCCTGTCGTCCCTCGCTCTCTCTTACTCTCACACACTCTCCCCCATTTCCATAAACACACTCGCCTCACACTGAGTTGGTGTTGACAAGGTGTGGACAGAGCAGCAGGTAGGAGGCCTTCACACACATCACTCTGTCACTCCCATCAAATCTGTCACCCAGATGGACCTGCTGCCTTTTACACAACTGCGTAAATGTTAGGAGTGTAAGAAAATGGCTTGACTCAGGTTGCACAAGTAAAAGGATTCAAAGGCTAGTGATTGATCTTAGCATATTTAAAAGGCAATTATCAGAGCATGTGGAGCTGGATTCCCGTTTTCACTCAAGTTCAAATCAAATCACTCGGCTCGGTCGGAGTGTTGTGTCTTTCTTCAGCGTGAATGGTACGCTGTATGTAATCAGTATCAATTAAGATGAATGCTCAGAACACAAACCTGGTCAGCACGGAGCTGCGGTGTTTGTGTACCGGAGCTGTAATTAATTTTCCTATTGTCCATCGCTCTGCAGCTCCAATCCCTCATCCTTGGAGAGAATCGCATTAGTTTGTTATTTTCAGAGCTCGTAACTGCGCTTCTTTTTGTCATTTCCCGCCATTGTCACTGCAATCCCTCATCCTGCGAGCAGCAAGCCACAAATCGGATCACCGGGGCAGCCTTATTGTAATGAACACAAGTAAGGAAGTGAGAAATGACATGTTTCTCAGCGTGTAAAGCAGCACTGCCACTTTAATAGAAAGTTACAGAAGATTATTAAATAGGTACGAGAGCTCTGAAGAACTGTGTTGGGAGTACAAGAAGTTTGTTTTATGGTAATGTCTTTTTGACTAATATTTTTTTAATATTAACTTTTTGACTAATGTTTGTTTTTTGTTTTTTTTTTTTGAGTTCTCAGTAGTGTTGGTGTCTGATTTGGTAAATACATGACAAAAAACGATGTGAAGAAAAGAATTAGCAAAACAGGACAAAACGTTACAGTGTATTGTCCACTGGTATCTTGTTGTATCTTTTATAGGAGACTTACAGAAACATTTTTACAAACTCATAGTGAGGTGTTTATTGTTTAGAGGATTTGGTATGATCAGAAATTGGGACCAGGTGCTTATTTACATAATAAGCTTTTGTAAATGATCAAAGTACTGTTCAGGCAGGATAATATTTCTGAACAAACGTCTGTTAAGTAACGTTAGACCGAGGATGTCTGCAGTAATTATGATCATTTCACAGGTGAATCGCATAAAAGAGAGTTTTCGCGATGTATGCATGGTCCCTGGGAACTATATACACCTCATTTATGCAAAATAATTGTTTTGACCTTTATTATAAGTGCTTGTTTAAGGTCTTGTGGCTGCTCTGATCATTAGATCACATGACCATTACGTGTAGGCTTTACTTGTTATAGGAACTCGATCACTTAACCTAGACAAGATCCTATAAATCATTACTAATATGTCAATTCGGAAGGGATTTATTTATTTGTTTATTATTTTTTTATTTCTACAGCTCCTTTGATGGTAGGAACAAATGGTGTAATGGAAAGATGCAGCCAGTAGAATACTGATATGACAGTATAAAATTAGTGATATGACGGAGTAGCAGCAGCTACTACAACCCATAAACTAACGTTTTTTTTTCTATCATTATTATGATTCCTACGTTTTGGTATCCCAGTGCCAAAAATATAAATCTACGAACACATTCTGTTTTATACATGTCTCCTGCGTTGATTTGATGTGACAGCAAATTGCATTTTCTCTGACAGAAAGTAGTTGTTTATGAAGTTCAGCGCGTTCTCTGTGAGGGCCAATCTAAGCCAGACTGTTCCCAGTTAAATGCACTCCACTTGTTTTATTTGCTTATCCTATGGGAATGTTAAACATCACAAATATGTGTTTACAGTTATGATTTATTTTTCGGCAGAAATTACGTTTAATGATTCTTTTATCTTGACGACCGGGTGCGGTCCAGATCGGATTTGTCACTTTAACAAATCAGAGTGAAAACCACATCACGGGACTCAGCGGTCAACTTTTGGTTGTGTACACTATAGGTAGAAAAAAAATATATATCTGTTTGTTTCTTAAAGAATCAAGCTGTCTGTAGATGAGCAAGGAGATAAAACACCAGGCCCATCCTATTCCCACCTTCCTGTATCTGGCCCTTAAGGGTGGCTGGATGCAGCAGGCTCCACTGTGGCTGCTGTCAGCATTAATAACTCCACAGAGACAAAGGAGGTAATCAGCCTGCGCACTGCTGTCTGCCATTTCACCAAAAAGCCTAATAAAATCCAAGGGCTCAGGCATCCATTCAGTTTAATGATGCCTGATTGCTAGTAAAATATTGTGTTAGCGTTTTTTTTTGTATAAGAACCGTGGCTCGCTTTTCTATCGACTGTCCCTAATGGGGCTGTGATGTCATGCATAGTGGCTCTAAAGGTCTTGTGGAGTTTTGTTATGAGCAGCAGTGACGGAGAGATTTCTTTAAAACTCTAACTAAATCACCCTAATTAAATTTATATGCTGATTGGCTCAAGTAGCATGCAAATCACCACAAATGAAGACAGGCAAATATTTTTTCTCTCCTCTCGTCCGTGTTGATGGTTTATGTTCTCCAAGACTATTACTTAGATATATATATTTTTTTAATGATATACAGTATATAAAATACTTTTTCAACTCATTTTAAACATGGGTTTCAGTGCTAATTGTCATCCTATACGTCATCCTTTGCACCTCTCTGCATGTGAGACAGTAGTGAAGCAGAACCAGAGGATTTTTGGTTGCTAAGACTTGGGTAAACGTACTCATCACTATTCACTCGGATTCACAGATTACCCATAATGCTCCGATGGCAGGATTCTGAGAGTTAAGAGCATGTGAAGCTGGATGTATTTTGTGACTACATAATTGTGCCATTTTAAATCAGCCTTGTTCTTAATTATTTACATGAAGGGTTAATCAAAAAAATGAAATGTACACAATTTTCCACTTAACCCAAATGTAGTACTTCTGTGGTTTTGTATCAGAGCTACAAGGTCGGGATAAAAGCTATCGGTTTAGTATAATGCCAAACTTCTATACGTGTCTGACACAGTGCTGTCTATAACATGGATTAAAGTAGGCTGCATAGCTAAAATCAGTTTCCCCAGGAACCTTGGAGCCAGAAACTGGGCAAACTGCATCATTATATCCCTTCAAAAGGTACTGTTTGTACCATTCATACCTAATCATTTAGCAAAGTAAGTTAGTATTAAAAAATAAATATAACCTATATGTGCATTCAGAACTCTGTTATTACCAATAAACCTATAATTAGTACGTTATTACCATTTTCAAGCATCCTTCCTGAAACTACATGGAGGAAAAAGCTTCAAGATAGCTGCTGTTACTGTTTTAGCTATGCACCATGCGTTCACTCAGCTTTATAGATATCTGTGTGTCATACAGAAACAGAAACCACATAAGCACATTTGTTTTGTTTTGAGATGCAGAACAACACAAGGCAAGTGCGTGACTTAGACAGGTGTTCACTAACAGGCACTACTGTTATGTTTGTGGGAGGAAACCATAGAATATTGAGGAACCCTATTATGAGGAAACAGGAGAGCGTGTATAACACACCAGGCCTTGGCTGATTATATGATGGAAGTCCGTCCCCCACCACCCCCAGATTGCAAAACAGTTCCTCCTTGCATGTGGGTTCAAAAGGCTGCTCACACACATGTTTCTTGCAATGGTTATAGTGGAAAAGCTAATAATGCTGCCGACACACTCCTACGTTTTTTAGATTACGCATCTATTCTTTTATTCCACAGAGAGACTCAGTTCAGCAGACATTTAATATCTAGTGAACGAGCAGGCGTGTGTGTGTGTGAGTGAGGAGGGGGGGGGGGGGGCATCCATTTTGCCTACAGTTTGACCTTATATGCGTCAACTAGTCTAGTAGTGACAGGTTTAAAATTCTGCAGCGCACAAAATTCATCTTCCATCCCTCATGTGCAATAAAAATGGGTGTGATATTAAAACTAATCTGTCTCCAAGGCTTTGGCGCTGAAAAATAATTGCTCTCACTTTCCAGCTTTTCCTCGTTCTCTCTCCTCCTCCGTCTTATATGAGCAGAAATTCAGAGATGCATATTCTCTCTCTGTCTCTCTCTCACACATACAATGAGGGCACTCAGTAAAATAATAATAAAAATAATGGTCTAGTAATTCATATGGAGTATATGGCTTTTTCATCTGACTGAGCTCTATGGACAGGCACTATGGGCTTTAGTAGGGGTCGGCCCTTTTCATAACACTGAAGTCAAGCAAGGGGTTGTGGAGAAAACCCCACCATCCCTCCCTCCCTCACACTCCCTCTCTCCCTCCCTCCCTCCTTCACCCTCCTGTAGTTTTGTAGTAAGGCTGAATGTGGAGTCAAAAGCTGATTAGTCAAACTGGTGATTTCCAGAGGGACAGTAATCCCTCACACACTTAATCTTATTCACAGAGAAGGAGTGGCTGCTCATGCCATGGTGGCTCTGGGTGTAGGTGATGTACAGGGCTGATGTAGTGATCCTTGTGTTAGGTTACATAGGTGAAATTGCATTATTAGCAATAATGTATAAACCTTCCATGAGTTATGAGAGAGCTCTACACTCGTGTAGAAGCCATACATTAGTCTGATTTTAACTACTTCATGACTACAGCATAGATAACTAACCAGCTAACATTAGACAGGCTAAAACAATGTACCGTTACATCGCACTTATATACTTTGACAATATAAGTGTTGTTTAAAGTACAATCTAAACAACAATACAGTAATCCTCTGGTTCCACCATGACGTGTTTAAGGGAAGTGAGTGAACACACGTAATATATAAAAAGCACTGATGGAGAAAACGTGTATGAGAGAATTGCAGAAGATTTGTGGAAACAGTTTGATAGTGAAGGGAAACTGATTTGTAATGCTCTTTAGGACTCATCTTTAAGCCCTTAAGTGCACAATCCTGGAAAAAAAAAAACAATGATTCATCTTAATGATTCATAAAGGTCATGACTCCTGAGTCATCATTCTGGTTGGTTGGTCTGATTTGATGAAATGTTTAATAGAGGTAAAGGATGGGAGGAATATTTAAAAAATACTAATACTGCACAGTCACTGTTCATCCCTGAACATTACACAGACCTGAGGTCCCACTGCTGCCAAACCCTCTGGAAAATGAGGTTAAAATGGAGTGATTGCAATTCGATTAAATGCAGTTAGACACACACACACACACACACACACACACACACACACACACACACACAGAGTATATATTCATATTTGTGGTTTGTAATGTCAGATTTAAGGTCTGTGCTGTTTGATATCTGGGCTGAGACGAACAGAGACGGAGGGACCAGAAGTCCAGCTCCTCTCAGGCTGCAGTAGCTTATTTACACCACTGGAGGCAGCAGTGTGACTGTAGCAGGCTCAGTACTGCAGCTGGAGAGGACGAAGAACACGTCGGCACACTCAGACTTTCAACTGCCTGGCATTTTTACATGTTAAAGAAGTTGGTTTTAAATCTCTGGGTTTGTGTGTAAATGAGCCAAGTGTTTATGTGGAGTCATAGCTTCTCTGTCTCATGTCTCACAAATCTGCTGTGTTTTAGTGGGCTGTTTTAAACACTAAGGTGTGTGTACTTCCATAAAAACATCCTTCACCTGTCATTCAGCATACCTGCAAAATACTGCTGGTCTCTGATCTCTCTCTCTCTCTCTCTCTCTCTCTCTCTCTCTCTCTCTCACTCACTCTCTCTCACTCTGTCTCTCTCTGTGTGTGTCTCACCACACACACACAGATGAGCTGTCAGTCATTCTGTCACATTCTGTCAATCAGTCACATGACATTCGGATCACATCTCAGCTGATTTACTGTGCAGTTAGATATATCCATGTAAGAGCTTCTCAAAACACACAAAAAGTACATGCCGGGTGTGCATGCCATGGTTTCTTTCTTTCTTTTTTCTTTTTTCTTTATTTTTTTTACTTTGTCATTCTTTTGTTGTCTGTTTGTTTGTCTTTTTCATGTCTATATGTGTATATATTTGTCCTTCCTTCTTACCTTCCTTCCTTCCCATCTTTATTTCCTTATTTTCTTTGTTTTGTCTGTCCATATTATTGGCTCTTCCTTCCTCCTTCTTCCCTCCCTCCCTCCCTCCCTTCCTCCCTCCCTGTCTTTGTCCTTCCTTCTTCCTTCCTTCCTTCCTTTCTCCCTCCCTCCCTTCCTGTCTTTGTCCTTCCTTCCTTCCTTCCTTCCTTCCTTCCTTTCTCCCTCCCTGCCTTTGTCCTTCCTTCCTTCCTTTCTTCCTTCCTTCCTTCCTGTCTCCCTCCCTCCCTTTCCTGCCTTTATGTCCTTTCTCCCTCCCTGTCTTTGTCCTTCCTTCCTTCCTTCCTTCCTTCCTTCCTTCCTTCCTTCCTTCCTTCCTTCCTCCCTCACTCCCTTCCTTTCTTTGTCC
>JAQQZR010000033.1:23088407-23098850 GCA_030068235.1 Notoglanidium macrostoma | reverse complement strand
CCCCCTCTGTCTCTCGCGCGCTCTGTCTCTGTCTCTCTCTCTCTCTCTCCCCCTCTCTCTCCCTCTCTATCTCTCTCTCTCCCTCTCTCTCTCTCTCTTCCTCCCTCCCTCTCTCTCTGTTTTTTTCTTTCTGCATGTTTGCTGTTTATAAGACGACCCTGAATTTTATTTTTGTCGTGTATTGCTTACACGTAAAGGTTCGTGTTTTCACAGAAGGCTTCATTTCTCTTCCTCTTTTTTCTTCTTCTTTGAGTGACTGTTGAAGATGGAACGGTAAGAAGGAATTATATTCAGTGAGTCAGGCTTGGCAGGAGTTTGTCTCTCACAGTTTTCATCTGACTGCAGCAGGCAGGTGGGAGATGTGATACGCACTGTTTTAGTGCACAACACAAAACTAAATCAAACCGTCTGCGATAAGATCGGGGATATTACATCTGGCTTCTCTTGGAATTTTCATTTCAACTCAACTTATTCCATGAATTTGATTCTCAGCTTGTTTTCGTTTGCATTCAAAAGCTTCTTGTAGATTTCCCAAGATCTGAATAGTCATAAAGTAGGAATAAACTCTCATGCCTTAGCTGTTAGACAGTCCCTTTCAAACACATACACATACACATACACACACACTTTCACATTTTCACATTCTCAAAGCCTTCTATTATCTCTCATTTTAGTTTTACTCCTTGCTCGCCCGTTAGGAGATGTTGGTCATCTTTGATGCCCGCCTCTGGCGACTCGTCACAGCCACTGTGGTTTTAGCTTCTCTGAAATTTGCCCTGGATATGACATCATGAGGGTACACTGTGCTGTGCTGAGACTCTGAAAGACTGGCTTTGTGCCCTGCAGGACGTTCGCTTATTGTTGGCGGGTGATGATCGGGGTCACGGTGGGCTTTTGATGCCTGCTGGCTCTTCTTGGCCTAAACTGAGCCAGCAGCACAAAGGCAGTTCTGTGTGGCCAGTGTGGGAAGAACGCAGCCTGAGATTTTATAGTCCAAAGTAACCACATCACCCAAATAACACTCCTAACTTGTGGGAATATAAAATTACAAAGGCCGTCCACTTTGATTCAGGTTAATGGTTTTTTCCCCATGTTTCCATCCTTGTAGTGTGTTTTTGCTTTGATTATATTTATGACCTATGTTGTTATGGTCTTGTGCAAGTGTGGAAACATTTTTTTTTTCAAGTTATCCCCAAACCAGCTGACTGAAATACTCATGGGATGGAGAACGCTGTGAAGGAGACGAAATTTGCTCATCAGGCAGCTGCCAATACGTCTCCCTGGGACAGGCTAGTGCTTCTGCTGCTCCAGCAAAAGAGCAGTTGGTTTATTTTCCCCAGTGCCGTGCTGAGATCCACTCTGTTCTGAAGTTGATATCCTGACAGATCTGCTTTTTTTTGAAAAACGTTACACAAAAACAGACCAGTAGGCTCCTTCATGTTTGTAGCGAGGGTGACGTTTTCCCCTAGAATGCGTTTTCGTCGCTAACTTTTCCAGCCGATGTACCTCAAACTCTAACAAGGTGCCGTTCATAAATATTCATCATCCCCCCTCTGCATTCCAACATGTTGTTTCTTTGCCGTCGAGTGCGTATTCATGAGCATCTGAGGATCCAGCTGTTGATCTGGTGTGTGCCGTCAATAGCTACGCCGCCCCCGATGCGTTTCCTGCTCAGAGCTGCTTTCATCATTCCAGTGCCGGCTCAGACTCTCTCGTTTCCTTTCAGTTTTTCACTCCTGCGTGTCTTGACACTGGGGTTTGATCTGAGAGTGTGCGGGAGGATGCTCGCACCGCGCAGATTAATGAGGTGGGCTCCAGTTGGAGTACTTTATCATTTGTTTTCTGAAAGAACCAGAATGTCTTGAGCCATCACTGCTGTGTTTAAACCGATCGTATGATTATGG
The DNA here is from genome assembly GCA_030068235.1 of Notoglanidium macrostoma. NCBI lineage: Eukaryota > Metazoa > Chordata > Actinopteri > Siluriformes > Auchenoglanididae > Notoglanidium > Notoglanidium macrostoma. The sequence continues at coordinate 23,096,946 of JAQQZR010000033.1, read as the reverse complement.
AGAAAGCACTGATGCTGACAACAGCTCCCACAATGCACCTGGGCACTTTAAAGTGAGCAGAAACAAAGTTTGTGTGCAACAGAAAGTTCTAGACACACGCTTGTACACGAGGAGCAGAATTTCAGCTTCACACTAGCGTGTTTTCTCGTCTTCCTGTACATGTTTAAAAAAAAAAAAAAAAAAAAGGGTGGTGTTAAAGGGAAATATGGATATGAGGGCATGTTGTGCTTATTCACAGATGGGTAGCAGTGGTTCTGTATTTGATATATTGATGTGCTTGGATACTCATTAAGCATTATTCTCATGTTTTATCAAAAGTTTAACATCCTGGAGCTTTTACACAAGACAAACTGAACCTTGGCGGCAGTGATGCACTATAAGCTCGTGGCATATAAACCATGGAAGGTGAAGATTCTTGTTTCTTAAGCAAAAAAAAACCCCCCAGACTTCAGTATTATACTTTTATCTTACACGTTAACAGGTTTGTGTTACCAATTTGCTCACGTAAAGTTTGTGACTAGCTTTTAAAAAAAAAAAAAAGCCAAAAAAAAACGAGTGTCAGTGTACAAAAATACACCATCTTGCACCTCCAGCGCACAACAGCAGCATTCTAAATTCACTCCATTTGCTCACTCCATAAAGTACATCAGTGGCATTGCAGAACCTACATAGTGCCCCCAAGAGTGCTATTGGAACATGTGTTATACATGTCTGTAAGAAACTGTTAAATACCTGCACATGCTCGCACTTTTAAGACAGTCTTTTAAATGTAATTAGTGCATAATTAAAATGTAAGTATATGTGAAATAGTGTTCCATAAATGACAGGTACTTTTGTAAACATGAAACAACACAACAACCGTTTAGCCAAACAGCGAGGACCGAGAGACATTCGGTACTGTGTAAGGTCTTGGGCACATTGCAAAGAAATGCTGTAACTAATGTAATTAAATCATACTACTTAAAAGAAAAATACTACAATGTGCAGTAAACAATACGAAACCAAGTCAGTATTTGCTGTGACGACCCTTTGCTTTTTTTTTTTTTTTTTTACTTAAATAGTAATCCCAGGTACAATGTGTGCGGTTTTATTAGTGTTACTGAGCATCTTGGAGAATCTGCCACAGTTCTTGTTCTGCACTTGCTTCCTTTTTCTTTTTTTTTTGCTTTAAAACCCAGGAGCCTGAATAATGTTTGGAAATATATTGAATGAATAATTCAGAATTCATAAAATAACAATTTGTGCAAAACAAAAATAAAAGTAGGGTGTCTTTTGCACGGTACTGTATATTATGCAACTAAATGCAGAACATGGATCATAGGAAATTTGTTCGATGCTTATGAACAAATAAACGTCATGAATATTCGAATACTAAAATTTGTTCTGAGAGCGTTAGAAAGCGATGCAGTAGGGGTTTGGAGAATATGTCAAAAACGTCATATCGTACGTGATGATCCACAGCATGGAGTCATGCTCCGTGTTGTGTATGATCTCATACGATATGACGTTTTTATATCTATCTATATAGATCTAGATTTGCAACCAAAAACACTTGAATTTGGTGATGCTTGTTAATGCCTACAAAATAAATGATTTAGATCTGAAATAATAATAATAACAATAATAATAAATAAAAAAAAAAACATTTTAAAGAGCCAGTACAACATTTTACCATTAAACCATGCTTCCAATGTCGCTGGTATTTAAAATAACCCTTAAAAACAGATCAGGTAAGTGTATTTTCACAGTTTCTCACAATATTATCATATTGCCAAACTTCCTGAAGGGGTGATGGTGTGCTGCTTGGTGAGTATTGTGATTAATCCTCTAACCATTAAGTTCATCCACCATCAGGCTATTTATATCCAAAACCTTTGATTTCTGTTAGAAATGTTGTGGCTCTGCGTTCAGATTGCGGTGTGTCCGACGTTATTAAATTGCCGCCTGTGGTTTATTTCATTCCTGCCTCAGAACAACTGTGTGTGATCAGCTGGGACACAGGGCTGTAGGAGGGTGTAGATTGATGGTCACAGAGCTAATAAATGGAGGTGAGCGGTGTCAGTTACTCTGCGCAATAAATCAGCCCTGATCTCATGGAAACAGACACGTTTGCGCGGCTGACAGCCATCAGGAAGACAGTGCTGACCTATTTAATTCAGCGTACAGGAGAAGTATTACAAGAAACCCACCGTTCTGAATACGTGTTACGTTCTGTACATCTTGTAATTCATTATAGGTGTTAGAGTGCATAAGGAACGTGTCCAAAGTGACCAAGACACGTCCAACGCAATACATTTAAGTAGCATTTGATGGCATTAGTTAAAGTGTGTGATTTCTTGAGGTTTCATAAATCAGTTCTTTACATTGATTATTAGAAAGTATCATCTGGTGTATTTACAACTCTTTAAAAACAAAGCCACGCATTACTGATTACGGTGAGGTGTCGCACATTTCATGCACTTTTGCCTCATAACCGTGCAAAATTATTAACCACACAGTAACTTTAAGACATGGTTTTGATTATCAGTTGAGGATTTCAGGAAAGGTGTTCGCCACTACCTGTGTAAACGGCTTATCAATGTGTGTTTATTTCTTCAGTTCACATGGCGAGGGAAAGGCTTCAGCATCAGGATTTAGCGAATTATATTCTGACAGCTTACAAATTCTGCTGGCTGTCTCAGTAAACATTGACTTAAAGTCTAATCACTGTTTGAAATTCATTTCTGTTTAATTTCTTCTGCGTTTTTCGCCCCATTTCATACAGCTACAATCTCCACTGTTTGCACTGCTGAAACCACACAGGAGTTCATTTTCATTTAAATAGCCAAAAGAGGACCTACTGGCTCTGCAGATACCATCAATTAATTTTACACAACTCTGAAGTCAAAGATTAGTTCTGTCTTTTTGTTTTTTTTTCTTTCACCAGACATCAGGAATTCTCTTACTGTTTGGGAATTAATGCAGAATGACCGCATGCCGAGCAGAAACATGGGGAAACTATGTGTAAAATAATGTATGAATTCGTTGCACTCGCAAAGTAAGATAAAGTAAATAATAACATTACCGTTTGCTTAAAATGTTTTGTAGAGAAACACTTCAAGTATTGTAGAAGGTTGTTTTGTTTTTGTTTTTTTTGTTTTTGTTTTTTTACAGATGCTTCAACTTCCAGTAACTTAAATAATACAACCATTACAAAATAGACCGAGAAAAAGTGCAAACTTGCAAGCGTTGATCATTCTTTAAAAAGCCGAAGCTCAAAAACTCCTAAACTGGGTGATTTAATCCCTTTGTGCATTTCATAATTCTGTTTTGATTATGCAGTTTCTTTCTTTCCTCCATATGTGTGTATATATATATATATATATCCGATATCACCAAACCGAGTGCTTTCCCCTGTTGAAGTGTACATCTGCTAACACTGTTTCTTTGGTAACACTTAATTGCACCCACATTTTCAAGCAACATGTCAAAAGCTGTAATAACACAATTAAGTACAATTAAGGCCTTTAATCTGTAGAACATTGACCGGTTTCACGCACACAGCCATTTTTATTCCCTTTTCCCCTCCATTTTCCTTTTAAAGGAAGTTTAAACAGATGCCATTTTTCTCAATCCTTTTAATTTCATGCTCTAATTAGATGAATGTCATTGTGAGGACTTCCTTGTAGAAGCAAATTAAAGCAAAAACAATTTTGTTTGAGAAAGTTTATGCAAACATTTTTACTCTTATCATTATTGTGCCCATATGTAGCAAAATTGTCTGAAATGTTATACAGATCAGGTGACGAGCAATCTGAATATATTAATATATGTCTGGACATGTAGGAGTGAAGTTCTCTACCTGGCAGCTATGAGTCTAAAGAAGAAAAGGGCTTGAAATGGAAAGAGAGGCTAGATGGGGGAAAAGGTTAGAGGATTATATTTTTTTAGGTGTGTGTGTGTGTGTGTGTGTGTGTGAGATGGTCGGAATTAGATTAGTCGTCTCACTGTTGACATGTCTATTGATCTGGCTTGGGTGTGGTGATGGTGTGTGTGTGTGTGTGTGTGTGTGTGTTGTGTGGCCAGCTCTGAGCGGATACAATAAGAGCAGCCAGGCCTTGAGGGAGCCTGCAGCCTTGATTACTCCAGCGTAGTGCAGTGGCAGAGGGCAGATAAGGCTAAGCCCCCTATCTCGCCACCCCCTCTCTCCACCCACCTTCCCGTTTACCGGGGCATATTGCACATTTCTGTGCCAGGCTTTGGAGTCATATCATAAAGTGCCAGTTCCATCTAACCTTTCCCCAAGGTAGAAACTGTCTTAAAACCTTCCTACAGTCAAATCGCTATAATAACCTTTTTCCAGATTTGGGAATTACAGTGGAAAGTGTTAGATGCTTTTGACGCCTTTGCCCTTTTCCCATGTGGCATTGAGGTGTGCAGTGTAGAGTTAAAAAAAAAAAAATGGGGTTTCCACACTTATCCTAATCAGTTTTCAGCATTTCAGTTGCGTTTTATCCTTTTGCATATTATTATTAAACAGATTAAATAGATTTAGCCCTTCATATATAGACTTTTACTGAATTTATATGACTCATAGAAAGGACACGTTAAAGTGCCTCAAGGCTCGTACTAACTGGCAAACTATTAGGCGACTGCAGTGGCCATGGCAGTTTGGTATTTTAAGCTAATTTTGGTCTAACAAGTACATATAAGCCATGCGGTCTGGTCTTTAGATCTGGTTTGGCTAAATCATCGGGTCACACCCTGCTCCCTGGTTCAAGGATCACCATGATTCTGGACTTTGTCATGTCTGCATAGCTCTAAATGACACTAATGACTGCAGGAAGTGCTGTTTCTGTAGTAATCTTTTCTCTAATCTGGAAGGACTTCGTGCACAGTAGGGAGGTGTGCCTTTTTTCCTTTTTTTTTTTTTTTCTTTCTTTTTTTTTTTTTTTGGATACTCGTCCCATGTGTAAAAAGTGAGTAAATGCAGCGAGTGCTGGCTGTAGTTAGCTGAAGAGGCCACCCGCAGCTGTGGGATCAGCAGTAGGCCTCAGTGTGTGTGCTGTGTGTGCGTGTGCCCGTCTCTGCTGGGCACAGAGGGAGACGCTGCCCTGATGTGCTGCCTCAATGCATGCCAGCAGACTGTTCGATAGAAAACACACCTGCCTGAGTATGTACACACACACACACACACACACACACACACACACACACACACACACACACACAGAGAGCAGAGAAGTTTACAGGCAGGAGATCTACTCTCTGATTTGCTTAGGCATGCATGCATACAGAGACACACACTGGAAGTGGAGAAGTCTGCAGGTAGAAGAACTACCTTCTGCTGGGCTTAGTCTCATACACACACACACACACACACACACACACACACACACACACACCCCACAGTGTAGAAGATGGTCACAGGCTTTAACACTCTTGAGGTCAGATCGTATCTGTCCACCAATCATGTCCAGCAGCACCGTTTGGTCTCAACCTCACTGAACCTATTAAATGTACTAATTAATTTTTCCTGTTTAATTAAATTTAATCTCTACACCTCAATATCTTTAATGCTTTTAGTATCATTTTGGACAAAACCCAAATATATCCTTTAAAATGAAGGTTTAGCGCAGTCGTGTGCGTGTCTGTGTGTTTCTGTTCAGTTGTTACTGTGCAAATGTCTTTTTTATATATATATATATTTTTTTAGTTATTTTCTAAATTCTGCATCATCGAGTCCGGACAAAAATATGGTGCGAAACATGACCAAAATAATTTGTATATGAGAAATGTTTGTACGTCAGTAAAGAAAGCAACATATTATGTAAGACACCACTTAATGAGTCTTAAAAATAACGAAGCCTTCTGGGTTTTGCTGCGAAAAAGAAGCAAGCGTGACCGTCAGAGCCTCCAGACGAACTGTAGCAAATTCTCCAAGATGCTCAGTAGAACTTAGCAGCTCGTTTCCTGCACACATTGTACCTGGGACTTCTATTTAAGAAAACAATTCGCAAAGAGTTGTCACACCAAATATTGGCTTTGTTTAATTTATTACTGTTTACCGTACACTATAGTATTTTTTTGTCCTTAGAAAGCTGTCACACACACACACACACACACACTCTATCACACAACTAAATTCTCTGTGCAGTCCAATCTCAGTTTGAGTTTCTCACTGCAGAGTATTGTCTATTAGATAATAAGTTATTTGTCAGTGTTGCTCCGATTCCCACCTTCCTGTCTGGGATCTTCGCACTGCCCTTAATTGCTTTGAATAGCTCACCATTTATTTTGTTGCTGCCGGAGTGTCTGAAAATGCACACTGCCTTTAGCTGGTCGAGTGTGTCGTTTCAACACAACACTCTCAGTTAATTGGACAGACAAGAAGGCAAAAAGAAGGTCAGAAGACTGTTTTTTTTATTTATTTTTTTTCCCCATGAAAAATGAGATATTTGGTGAAGTAATTCTCCAGCAGACACATTCTTGCGCTGGATTTTGGAGTCCTCTTTATTTTTTCTTTGCTTACGTAGTTGTGATGGTTCCAAATCTATAGTACGTCGGCAGGAAACACGGATCTTCAGGAAAGAGAATAAATTGGCATTGAAGTGTGTTCATTTAAAGCGATGCTCTCAGGGAGGCTCTGAATAAAGAGCTGCGTTACAAATCAGGAATAATCACTGTCTTTTATGGAGAGGTGGAAATGACACAGACATTACGTCCTCTTAAATGTGGAGCTTACACAGATTTTCTCTCTCCACACGCGCACACACACGCACGCACGCACGCACGCACACAATGGAAGCATGTGTAATCCACAATGTATTTGAGAACTATATATGTTCTTATTTTAAGTAGAATGAACAATTCAAATGACACAAATGAGAGTTTATCATTAAAGGAAAAATCCAGCATGATCGAATTGCATATTAAACTGTAATTAACACATGATGGATGATAGCGCAATGCAGCAGTACTTTAGAATTTTAGTCTGTAAATTTTTCCTCTCTTTATCTGTACTTCCACTTTACTGAAAAGCTTCTTAACTTTTATGTTAAAAAAAAAAACAACAACAAACATTTGCCAAACTGGTGGCTCAGCAGTTAAGCGCTAGGGTTACCAGTCGGGGCTTCAAGACCTAACATCGTCAATCTGCTACTGTTGGGCTTTTAGGCAAGGCCCATAACCCTATCATTCCTATAAAACAGAACACGAAGAGAAACTGTACTGCAATGTATATGTGACAAATAAATGTTTTCTTCATCAAAGCCATCACGGATCTCATAGATGGCTAACTAGCCAGGTCGTGTCTCTGCTGTAACTCATTGCTCGGGGGCTTAGAGTGAACCCTGACTGTTATCACTGTATGAATTATTAAACACCGTTGCATTGTAAGTGTGCCAGCAATGTCCCCATGTGAGGTCAGTGCAACTTCTCACGGGGAAAAAAACCAGCTCTGACTAGCACTAGAATAGCTAAACAATTCACAAATATTTCAGTAATAGTTATTTTATGTGTTTGCGGCTGGATTAAAGGTTTGCTTTAAGTTCATACCAGACTATTTGAGAATTCAGATCATTTATTTATTTCGAATGACCGCTTTTATTTTTTTTTTGCAAATGAATTAAATTTGATATGTAGCTATGGGCGGGCATAATGCTGTATGTGGAGAAGGCAGCGAGAGAGAGAGAGAGAGAGAGAGAGACGTACCGTCCTCTCTCGTTCCATTCTTTCCCTCCATCTCTTTTCCCATTAAATCTTCAGGAGTCATGACACTTTCCTCAAAGCCTGTTAAATGCCCTTTTAGCTACTCATCCCTTACTGAAGGCTTTCACAGGCCACTGGCTTGTCTCATCCAGCCGTTTCTTCCTTCTCTCCATCTTTCTGTCTCTCGCTACTCTTTTCTCTCTGTGGTTAAGCTGTACTCAGTGATAGATGTCACTCTGTCTCATCTGGCCAAATGCGTTTCGATTGTCCCACATGATGCAGATAAGCCCATTTATCCTGCTTTATTTCATCTGCTACAGCTGCTTTGGGTTTTTCCTACCACCTGGCAGAGTTTAAAAAAAAAAAAAAAGAAAAGGAAAATAGAGTATTTTGTAAAGGTGTGGAGCGTAAAAAAACAGGCCGAGAGCACATTGTATAGAAAAGTGAGGCTATCGCCTGTTGCTCAGAGATCCTGCTATTATTGAACTGCAACAGCTATCAGAAGAACAGAGGTGTTTGGGGGGGGGGGGGCATATATGTGTAGACAACCTTTCTGTTGTCTGGAATGAAACATGTATTAGATAGAGAGACAGACAGACAGACAGACAGCAGCAAAAGACATGGATGCACTTGATATTGTTGCATTGATATTGCACTTGTTTGATATTTGATACATATTAACTAATCACACTCAGTGTAAAAGTCACAGAGAGATGTGCATTGGGACTGGGATCTTGTGAACAAAATTGTTGCTGTTGCTGTACCATCCATCCATCTATAGCGCTGTATCCGTCTGGGTGGCGGGGAAGCTGGAGCCAATCCCAGCATCTTGGGGCGAGAGGCGGGGTAC
>JAQQZR010000033.1:23042056-23078898 GCA_030068235.1 Notoglanidium macrostoma | reverse complement strand
CCCCGCCTCTCGCCCGAAGATGCTGGGATTGGCTCCAGCTTCCCTGCGACCCAGATGGATAAAGCGGTATAGATAATTCATGGATCTATGGCCTGGCTAACAAATGTATCATTTGTGGATTTGTTTTTCATTATACAGCAAGTGGAACATCAAATGTCGATTATAAAGTTTCTGGATTAAAGGAGCATAGATTTCATCAATGTGATCAGTTAGTCTGTCGTATTAAATCTTACAGTGTTTAGAGAGGGTTTTGCTCCTCTCCACACCACCACCCCAGTGGCGTCTGCGTGGCCCACTGAAGCCACACTGAGCGAGGAAACTCCGGCTGGGTAATTGGGATCATAATGATGGGGTGGTTCGTGCCAGCTGGGTGAGTAAGAAGGTCAGAGAGCAGCATGAGACCAGGCTTATCTCTGTGTTTGAGCTGGATTCCATATGTCAGGAAACAATGTACTGCGAAGGGTATTTGGATGCCCCACAGTGTGCTGTGTCATTCAGTATCCGTAAAACAAGTCTTTTTTTTTTTTCTTTTATCTGGCCTTATTTTGAAATTAAACTCAGATGAGAGATACATCTTCATAAAATGCAGTTACACCGATGTGAGCAATTAAGCTCTATTGAATCACAGTCATCTGAAGTAGTCCAGACTAAAGTGCTGATATTGCAGCATATCTGCTGAGGCCATTGGGAAATAACAGCCAATGAGAGTTTAAATATCTGTTAGGCCTCCCTTACTTTTGTCTTCTGGCCTTGTCTCACGTGACCTAACTGACTCGGTAACCATAGCGATAGGACATCCAGAGCGAACCACGCTGGCGTACATGAATCACACTTAAAACCACTCCACACTTCTTTTTATCCTCCTGTCATGGACAGATTTATGTCTTTTTGCCGTTTCTTTTTCATTCCACCATTCAGTGGCCATTTTATTTGCTTCATGAATGCATACACTGTGTCTTAAGAGGTAAAAGGGTTAGAGGACAATATGCATGTCCAGCCTCCTCTGTCTGACGGCTAGATATACTTCCTTTGAGTTTTACCTCTGCATGACTTTAAAAGTGGTGTCGCCAGTGTAAAAGTCATTCCTTTTATTTAAACAGCAGCCGTTTATCGTCTATGTTGGGTGCGATCATACCTCACTTTAAAGTCTAAATTAAGAAGAGAGGCCTCTTTTCCCACTCTCTCTTCTCTGGCATTTTTAGTGTGATCTAATTTAATTAAAAGGGAAGTTGGCACTCTGGCGCCTATATATTAGTTATTCATAGAGTCACTTTGTTTCCTGCGAGGCCGGTCTCTAGCCGTAAAGCACACAGGAGGACAAAGGCCTCTGTGCTCTCAGCATTTAATAAGAAAGACTCGGGTCACTGATCTGAGCTCAGTGTAAACACAAGCCCTGGGAGGGAAGTCCAAGTTGGAGAAGTGTACTCTGGGAAATAAGCTTGTATACCAAAATGAAAGGGGGGATGGGAGTGGAGTTTTTTTTTCCCTCTCTGAACAGAGAAAACTTATAGCATGGGGTAGGTTGGATGAGCCATGTCCAGTGTTCTTTCTCACTTTGACAGTGTTACAATTGTCTGGTGTCAAAAGACTGATGTGTGCTACTGAAAAAAATAGAGTGCTGCGATTCCCCATTAATGTATTGCACTTGACGCCTGTGTAATGACTGCTCTGCACTCCACTGACTGTCCCTGAGAGATCGATGGCCATGATTTTGTTACGCTATGGATTATGGATATTTCAGGAGCATATTCGAGAGCCTTCTGTATTCTCTCCATTCTGTCAGAGATCACCGCTAATCATTTTTTTTTAAGAGGTATTCTACAGTGTCTCTTCTCTCCATGTCTACAGCACTCATCAACATATCTTTGCTAGCTTAGTTGAAATATCATGCATATTAACCACAAAAAGCATTAAACTGCACAAGCTTCTTTATGGTTCTCTAAGCTCACTGGGGGGAAGTATCGTAATGGCTGAGTGCAAATGTGGACATATGTTACTGAAAGGGACTTCACACTTGCCAGAAATGAAATTACTTCCAGTACGTCGCTGACCAGGGGAAATAAATAATGATAAGCTCATACTCCACCAAGACGTCCAGCCAAGACGAGATGAGAACTCTGAAACTTTTAATTCACGTCAGATGAAACTTTAATTGAATCCAAGCTTCTAAATTGATTGTTTTCTTTCCTTTCTTTTGTAAACGCAGCCGTTCTCATCTGAACCCCTGGTGACTGAAAGTAAACATTGATTTTTGGAGAATACATTTTAAGCAATAGAAAAAAACTTTATCTTATATACTCGGTAAACTTCTCAGTTGAAATACAGTCTTGATTGGTTTGAGGTGAAATTTTGGAGTCTTGTTCATCCCTTTGCAGTCGGCTCATGGCAACTTTCACCGGTGGCTCGGTTCCATCAGAGCCAGTTTGTGTAGTTCACCTTGCTAACTGGAAGGCAGGTAGGTTTAAAACAATAATGGGCTTTAATTTAAGCCTGTGGTTATTTTCTCAAAGCTTGGCCAGCATCCCAAACTGCAGACTTCAAAGCATAATGTAGAAATCTTGGAAGTGTCATCAGTCACCATGGAGCAAACATGCTCTGCTGTAGTAAATGAAAATCTTCTTATTAATAATCGAGAATCCGATCCAGCCTCGGTGTTTACATTTTATTCAGTTAGAAGATATGTAATGCGGCATACAGAATTGAGGCAGGAAACATTATCAACCTGTAGCTTCAGGGATCAATAATACATTTCAGACTGGTTTGGGATTTTCCAAGCACTAGCTCAGATGCCTGATCACTGACCTTCCACTCATCAAACACACTCAAGAGCAATACCACATCCAGCATGTCAACACTCGGAACCCTGTGACACTTCAGTTTTTTGCCTTTGACCTGAGTTGGTCATCTGACTTTATACATGCTTGCAGTGGACTTCATTAAAATCATGCAAAGTATGTATTTATTATTTATAAGTATACCACAGTGCTGATTAATTATACTGATTGTCCAGAACGTGTTGTTATAAGGTACAGTATGTACTATTAGGGGGCTCTATTAGCAGAAAAGGAGTATAGTATTCATAAGTATGTTTTCATTAGTGTAATTACCTGTAACTACGAATCATTGTGTTTGCACAAGCTTAGAATGAGCCCTTTATATCCACATAGGGAGTGGGTCACTTTCTACAAAGCCGCCATGTTGCGCTGATACAGTAGCCCGGAGAGGACAAACCTCTTGAAAGTGCCTTCCACGTTTCGTGTTTTTACAAGTGGCAGCGTGAATCTGGAAAGAAGCACCAGAAGAAGAAGAAAGGAGGACAGAGAAGACAAAAGAACTGGAATCAGTGTTTTCTGGTGCTGGCTAGCAAGTTTGAGAATCCAAATTTTGAAAAATGGAGAATCATACTTATTATTTAGTCTGAGAAAAAGGATGAACGTATGTACTGGAAGTACGCTACGGGCACCTGATGGGCACTGTACATTCTAATACGTGCTTGGAAAGGGAGTAAGGGAGGGGCATTCAGTTGGTTGCAGTAAACTGCATCCTACATAGTGGATCTTTAAATATGTATGTATGAGAGACATTTCACATAAATACATTTTAAAAAGCATTGAAAAGTTCTGAGTAGAGTCGTTTCGAGCATTTCTGGATGGAGTCTCCAGTGGCAGCAATGTGGAACAGTTAGAGGTAAAACTGTAACATTAAACTTTCAGCATGAAGAGCTTTGCAGTTTCTCAGTAACATAATGAGCTGCATTTTTATTACTAAGAAGGAAATTAAGCAACTGGTACTGTTGTAACAAGTGATAATGAGGAGCAGAAAAACCCTTTTCTGTGGATGGTCAACAAATGTCAGGTCATTGTGTAATAAATATAAAAATAACTTAAAAAGTAATTGCAATCGATATGCTACAAGAGAAATAAAACATGCTCTTAGAGTAAAATAATCAACTTCGGGTGTAACAGTAAGTTTGCTTCACGCTCGGCAGCGTCACGCCACCCCATAGTTGGTTATTTTCTTGCGGTAGAAGACTTGGTCGTGATTTATTCCTCTTGTACAACAAGAACTTGTTAGAAACTCGTTTTATTCCTTATTAATGCAATCTTAAAACATAGATAAGGTTATTAAGCCTCTTTTTCGACATTTATTTGAAGAATTTTAAGCTTCAAAATAGATTGAGAGTTTTAAAAATCATGTATTTTCTTTATCATAAATTCATAATATGACCTATTTGATCGTTTTAACTCTTTCAGATAGTTTTCATTTTCAACAAAGTAACACTTTAAACTTAAAAAAACAAACTTTTCACTCATTAATAACCTTAGCACATGCTTGTCCTGGATCTTTTCTCCTCTCATTTAAACCACTCTATTACTTTCAGTATCCAATTTCCACACTGCCACCGTGATAGCTTCACCTTCCCGGTGCCCCATTGCCTGTCCTGTCACTCACCTGCTTCACCTGGGATGTGTTATCTCAGTAGGTTTAGCATTACCACTAAACTTGCTCCATTGTTCTGCCGATCTTCAATGCTTTGCAAACACAAAGTCTTAATTAAAAACTCCTAACACATGTCTTTGTCCTCTCACAAGCTTCTCTGCCCCCAGGACACACACAACCTCGGTGTGTATTGGCTCAGGGTTATTCATTGGCCATCTGGCGGAGGAGTCATGCTTGTTGTGTGGTCTTTATGGAGAGTGTCGGTGTGTGAGGCGGCGTGTTAATCCTCCCCTGCTTCTGGGATGGGTAAGTGGAGGGAGGTGAAAGGTCAAATGAACTCCTTTCTCTACCCTGGCGTTGAGGCCATCATACTCACTGTCATGGTTTATTGTCTGTAAGTGAGGTCTGGCCACTGCTGCCAAGTCAAGCCATTTTAGCAAGCATGAATATTTCATCCAGACAATAAAAGACACATTAGATGCTTTCTGTCCTCGTTCGGCTCCCCGATTGCTTATTTCAGTCTGCTTAGATAGCCATGGCCTAAAACTTGTAAATGGATCTAAATCTAAAGAGCTGTTCTAGAGAGCTGTGTGTGTGTGTGTGTGTGTGTGGATTTGGCTTTGAGTGTTTCAAAGTTTTGGGGTACCATTACGTAACTTGACATAGCGTGAGTAACAAGCGAGATGCAGAAATAGTGAAACTCTGCGGCCTGGATGTGAGCAGGCTGCGTAAGCATGTTTCCAGCTTCTGAACACTGGAGCAGAAGTTTGGAGCCTTATCGGTGCAGGGCAATGGGTTCAGCAGAGTTTTACGAATTGAGTCAGAGTGTAGAGACTTAATGAAAGACGTTGTGGTTCAAGAAAGGAATAATGCTCTATTATCTCTTTTCTCACTCTGGCTCTTTTTCTGTCTTTCTCTGCCTTTTTCCACCAAGTTTCAGGAAACGTCCAAGGAACTAAAATGCTTGAGAATTATCCAGTAAGTCATTGAGCGCAATTTGTTTAACATTCACTGTATAAACCATTAAAATCATAAATTAGTTTTTGATTCCAACAGTGAAATGATTACATTTGATATGTAGTTACGTCAAGCAGTGTAACACAGGAAGCGCTGTCTTCTCTAGTCATCCTGTAAGAGCGTTTAACCAGTCAGCCACATTCTCAATGGCTGACATCAGTGGCTCCTTAACAGTTCCTAGGCCACTGGAAAGCAGAAGTAGGACTATGAACTAAAACCACAGTCACTCTGGTTCACAGCTGTAGACAGGACCAAGGCAGGAACCAGATGTTCCTCCATTTTGGTGCAGTTATTAATGTAATTATGACTCAGCATTTACAGACAGATATTGTAGTGGGAAGGAAGAAACATTATTGAAGAGCACTGTTAGCTCTGCGTCTGCTTCACAGCAAGCTGTGACAAGTTAAAGATTTTCAAAATACCTTATCTGACATTATACTAGCTAATGCTGAATTATAACTGAAACATATAGCGTCACCTTTTTATGGAAAAATTAACAGTCAGTTCGTACGTATTGTAATAAATATTCTGCATTCCAGGAAAATGACACTTTTGCTTGAATTAATATCTCTATATAAGTGTGTGTGTGTGTGTGTGTGTGTGTGTGTGTGTGTGTGAACTCTCATTGAAAACTCCAAGATGAAACCATTACACATGTTAGATTCTTTTGAAATGCATGATATTTTAAACTGGTGTTGAATCTATAGAAGGCTTCTTCATGCTACAGGATCAAAGTTGTCAAGTTTCCGAAAAAAGAAAACTAAAATCAGATATCCTGTGGTAATAAAGGGTTCTCAGTATTCCTTTTTTTTTTATTCTCTGTTTTCATATTTCATTATTTTCGATGGAAGGATTATTAGAGATTACACAGAAATGCAAAATTCCGAAACAGTTGTCTGTTTCTATTTTTCACTCTCTTATTCTCCGTCTTTCCTTCCTTGTCCCAGATTCACCTGCATATTTTCCCGCTGTAAGCCTTGCTGTCTGGGGCAGACAGGGAACTGCATCTCTCACAGCTTGTCATCCTTCTTAGGACTAATGCTGAATGGCCTGAGGAAAGACGATGTGATCTGCTTGTTCTGTCCAAGCGATGCTTCCTCGAGCGTTTGGCGCACCTCTAATCCCTGGCCTTCTACAGAAATGGCTCTGCTGCTAAAAATGAAGTACATATAAGGAGGTTTACTCAGGCCTTTCTAGATTCAGCTTGAAATGTGGTCATCCATATGGAGCGAATGATGCTGGCAGGACGCCATTCTTTTGTCTCTCGTTGAGCGGACGCTCGTTTGAGAGTGAGCTTTACTGAACGTTGCTTTTAGTCTCTTGGCAGATTTCTGAAATGCTGGTTTCTGCGGCGGAATCGGAACGCTCAGACTCGTCTAATGCGCGCATTCTGCACTGTCACTGTGCATTTAGGAGGGCTTAACGAGCAGCACATTCTTTCCAGGGTTTTCTAGAGAGAACTGATCGCTGATCCTAATAGAAGTCTAAAATATCTGTACAGTCTAATAAAATGTGTTATGTAGTGTTACCCAGGGTGATTCGATATAATCGAGCCACACTTTCACGCATGCACTATATCAGGTAGTGCTGATGCTGATCATTGCATCGTCAGTGCTTCTAATCAGAAAGATAATCCTGCAGATTGCATCTGTTCTCGGCTCTTTTTGATAGATTGTTGCCTGGTCGCGTGTGTGTGTGTGTGTGTGATGGATGCGGTCAGGACTTAACCCCAGTGGCGGCTTCTCCGTGCTTTGTTGTGATCTAAACAGCGTTGTGTGTTTCCCTGACTTGCACCTTCATTAGAAAAGAGAGCACGTGCAGCTATAGATCGTGAGTGTGACAGCGGCCATGTTGGGCCCAGGCTAGTAGATCACGATGAGTTGAATGCTGGGGTTTTTAGGGAACATATATTAATATTAACATACGACAAGACTAACATTCAGTATGACGTCTCTCATTCTCTTTCCCTCCCTGCCTCTGCTGTTATCCCTCTTCAGGCTCTTCACTTGTCAGTGCAGGGCACTTAAGTGCCGAGTCATCCGGTCTAAACCCGAACAGACATTAATAAGCCGCCATTCATAATTCAGTTGTTTCCTCGTTATGGAAGCGGACATTTTTGCTTGGCGAAGCAGCAGGCTGAGTTGGGAAGGTAAATTACGGGTCAATAAATATTAGCCATGAACCGAGCTGATCTTTTCCGCAAGACCCTTTTTGCGAAATTAGGCTTTTTAGGTTCCCTTTTGTTTTCCCATCTGTCTCCATACGCCAGCTCACTGACCCACCCATTGATTTTGACCCAACGTTGATAATGTAATGGAAATGATGCCCGAGGCCAGGGCTTTTTGTCCATCCCAATGTGTGGCCATTACTAAAGGTCATGATCCCTGAACTCTTCCCTTCCTTTTAGTCAAGTCCCAGAAGAGGATTCCTACTCTTAAATCAGTAATGGGTGATGGCAAGAAGAGGCACATGCGCGCACACACACACAAATATCCTATTTTCACACATTCACACTTTCTAAATACAGTCACATTCATAAATACATGGATGAGTCAGATTCCCATAAGCACACTTAACGGTAGCACAGCACAGACCTTGAGTCGTATAGTTGTGCCTGAGTCAGTGCTAGCATGCGTGCACGTGGGTGCTTTAGCTGTTTTCTCATGCATGCATATTGTCGTATTTTATAGTCAAACTTTACATACGGCAGATGCATGAAGCCCACACACACACATTTACACTGCCTTCTGCTTGCAGTTCCTGTGTTTGAGATGGCATACTCTGGGTTCTATTCATACTAGTATGCGGCCTATAAGATACAATACTTTCACACTATTACATTAATAATTAAGCAGCCAGAACGATCTTCATAGTGTACGGTATCCCATAATGCACCACAGACATTTATCAAATATAGAAAGCAATAGGAATAGCTATAGGTGTAAAAACCATGGTGATACTGTGGTATCGTTTCTGCTAGCTTTGCTATTACTGGAATGACAATTAAATCTAAAGTGGTTTTTGACTGCCTCGTTTCGTTACTTTTTGGCTTCAACCACCAAAAGCTAAAACATTTTGGCACACCGTGCATCCAAAATGGAGGATTGGAACGAGCCCAAGACATTGAAATAACGAGGACTAAAGACATGCACAGGGTTACGCATGGTCAGAAGACTGGCGACATGTAGGAGCCATGGCCTCTGCTTTCATCATTACATCGACTTTATCCAACCATGTGTTTTTGTGTTTATTTGTACAGATTACGTATTACCACGCTTTGATCCGCTCTTTGAACAGCTATGTAATGTAAACCTGTCCGAGGACACCCAGGCTACAGAATCTCTCCACCAGATTTCTCCTCTCATCACACCCGAATCATGTAGCAGATGTCATGAAGGTGGAGGGTGTTGGCAGCAGCCTGGGATGCCCACATCTCCAAACATCTGCCCGAACTCAGCCCTCCATCCTGGGGGAAGTCTGGAAGGCCTTTGTGGAATGTGTGTGAGGTCAGCCGTGTGTGTAATGAGCGAGTGCGAGCAGCAGACCCCCTCTTTCCATTCATATGCTGATTCACGAGCCCATCTATTTGCATTAAGTGCAGCATAATTGCTAACTGGAGCCTGATTATTGTGTGTGTCAGAGGAGATGAAATATGACCTTTCATCTGGTCCCCGGTGTCGCTCGACGGGTGTCAGGCAGGCGTAAATCTACATCTAAAGCTCATTCATGTTTTCAGCGATAGTGAAATATTGCCACTTGAGATGAGAAAGTGGGGACTGTGTGTGTGTGTGTGTGTGGTTAAAAAGCACGCACACGCGCGCACACACAGATGTCGGGTACAGCACCTTCTCTCAGTAGAACAAATCCAGTCTCTGTTTTATTCGGCTATTTTTGTTGCAACCGTTTCTGGTTTTTCATTTAGTTTCGCGTCTGCCTAGATCATGTTCCTCTGAGAGCGAGTGTGTTCGTCTGGCAGTGTTCAGCACGGTTCAGCGTATTAGAGGCTCTTCGGTGTGAGGCAGGTGGAATTTTGATGAGCTCCATAGGAACAGCTGGAGGCTGATGCGGTTAAAGCACCATGTCGCCTGCCCTCAACCAGAGGCATTGCTGAGGCTGTCATCACTTACTGTGCGGTTGTGTGTGTGCTGGACAAAGAGGTTATTAAATATAGGGACAATACAAATGGGACATCAGCCTTATACGCTACAGTCTCTATATGCAGCTGTGGCAATATGGCTGACATCATGAACCTATACTTCATTTCTCCTTTCTGTCGAGCCATTCAAGGCGTGGTAAAGCCATTAGCCCTTTTCCTCGGTCTCGTTTAGCTGGTGCTTAATTAGCACTGACTTGGCACACGTCTTTTTTTTCCCCTTGTACCCCTTTAGGCATGCTATCTTGGCTGTCTGCTCTTACACGCAAACCCACCGGCTCCTCCGAGTCTGCCTGCACTCGTGCCATGCTCTGACGCTGCTGCTCTGATCGTCCGGAAATGTCTCCCCATCCACGTCTCACCTCTCCGTTGTTAACAGTGGTGAAGATTCTGTGCTATAATGAAGCTGGGGGCTTAAAGTCTGTTACTTTTGGTGAAAGATGGATGTTCTGACACTTAAAATCAGAACCAGTACAGTCCCCCCTTTTAACCACGCCCACAGACCGACATCAGAAGCTTTATCGGTCTAAGTACGTTAGAGCGTTGAATTGATCTTCTTACACTTGTTGCACAACTGGGATAGTATGAAAAGGTAAAAGGTTTCGCTTGGGGTTGAGGTACATGTGATGTGTTTCTGCAACTTCACTGTGAAAAAGCCAATAAATTCCACTTTCTTATATTAATTCATCTGTATTTCTTAGACCACAAGTCATGCACAAAGATCTGAATTTAAATACCGTATGTCCGACTTTCTGAATTGATCATGATTGGCTGGATGTCAGTGATCCACATTCTGTTTCCAGAATTGGAAGAGAACTTCACTATTTATTACAAATAAGTACTGATTTTTAATTATGCTTTTCTATTATCATACACTCTCAACAACTCAAGCCCAAATTCCTACACACTTGGATTTCTTTCCACAGCTATGCTAATTATGCTAATTCCAGCCACAGCTTACATTTCACCATTAAATGCCTTTTAGATATAAGGAGAAATATTCACGCTTTGACCGCTCCTCTGTCCTCTGCCCGGCCTTGCAGAAAAGCAGAGGTGGCCTCTGGCTGATCCTCTGTGTCCATCCTGAATATATTAAATCTCAGTGCTACTGGTCTTTATTCTCTCTCACTCTCGGCGTGCAAGCGGCTCCTGATCAATGAGGCAGGATTAATGCGGCTTCACTTCAAACTTGCCCTCTCTCTTTGTGGAGGCTGTCACTGTCAGTCAGGCCGGTCCAGCTCTCACCTCCCAGCAGTAAATAATGAGCTTGTAATTGACTGAACTTGGCCTCGGAGAAAGTTTTTAGTGTGTCTTGTGGCACTTTCTGTTGCCCAGCTTGTCCTGATGTTCATGCTTATACCACAGCGCTGTTGAATACTTCATTCGGATCGGTATTTCTCTCTCCACACCAGCAGCTCTGACATTCAAATGATAGGTTTTGTTGATGAGCTCATTCTAATGTGTTATCGTTTCCATAGTAACAGCTTATTCACCGGGATTGTACAGCAGATGATCTACACATCAGATCTAAGGCTAATGATAAACGGTTTTATTTAAAGCATTGTTGTGATGCTTTCTGCAAGGAGACATGTTTATGGATTATGGAGGGACTTTCCTGGTTTTATGTGCTTTCCGGTTTCTCCGCTTCTCAGTCGCGTAACAAACTTTTTTTCCTTAGTAATGTTTGGAGGAAAAAAAGAGGCTCCACATCTTTAAATAGAAGTACAACTGGCCCAAAATATTGTTCAGTAATATGTTAAAAATTGAATATTTGGCACATTAGAGGGATAAATCACTATTATAGGAAAATAATCAACTTCAGGGTGCTTGAAGTAACTTGGTTATCTTCCTAGAACACCCCACAACAGTGTGTTATTCCTTACATACGTTTCTCTCTAACAGTCCAACACTCATTCCATGGATTCCTCCAGAGTACCACGGTGTTGCCGGTGTCTAACTGAATTGTCCGACAATAAAACGTGGAGGGCAAAGCGATCTTAATTTAATTCTGGAGAACGATTCTAGACTGCCTAGGACAGTTATTCTTGGTGTTTTACCTGAAGCTGTGTGTTTGGATCCATCAGCATGAGTCAGTTGTGCTTTAGCGTACTTCCCATGGCATTTTCATGGACAGCAGCCAAGCACTGTGTGTGAAGAGATCAGCCTCTTAATCTCCCAGGCAATAAATACGCAACATTAGCGTGGGAGGGGCGAGATGGAGTGCAAAGGTTTCATAATTAATTCAGGACTAAGCTGAGCTTCGTATTATTGCCGTTTACTGGAATAGCTGCCAGTAGACTTCTTGTCTCACTTTTTTTTTTTTTGTTGTTGGTTTTTTTTTTTTTTTTGGAATTTGGATATTTTTGCATGAGGCTATGTTTATTTGTTTTCTAATATTTTAATACTGTGAATGCTGATTGTGAAGAGTAGACTGATCAATTCCTCGGCTGTAAATATATTATAGCGCAGGCAGAAATATGAAATATGTGCAACAGTCTTGCTTGCTTATCAGAAAAGGAAATTTTGGTTTCCCCTGGAGTGCACACTATTTGTTTAATTCATATTTAGTGTTCGTTTCAGGCTATTTCCTTCTAGTGTCCATGTTTCCCACTACTTTATTTTATAACTTTAGGATGCTTAGTGGAGCCTTGGCATTAACTAGTGTTGCTTGGGAATAATAAATCATTCAAACTACCTGGAAAACGTCTTCCTGGAAGTGTGTACAAAAATACCACAGACATCATAACTGAGAAAGATGATTGGTGAGACATGAAAGATGTGTGTAGACCGAGAATGTGGTCAGGGCTGTGATGTAGACAGCAGGACGGTTCGTTAGTGGTCTCAGGGGGCTCTGCAGAGGGATGGAGGTGTGCTTTTGCATTCGCTCCTGTCTGTATTCAAGAGGTTAGAGAGGCTTCATGTTCCTCAGCCTTTATTATCCTCTCTCCTCTTTATTCTCCACAAGAGCTCCTACAAAAGGAGGAGGCATGTCTGAGTGTGTCTGTGTTTCCACGTCTGTGTGGAATGGGTCAAGATGCTCTAGAAGAGTTCCCTCCCTCGCTCCTGAAGCACCCTCACTCTTACCCAGCAGACCGCGGTCTTGCTAATCGTGCCCCCTGCTCCTTTTGTCACGCCTCACGGGTCTGTAAATAGGGTGCCAGAGGCTGTGGTGATGGAAGGTGGAACAGAAAGAGTGAAACAAAAAACATGTCTCGTCCCCAGCGGGGCGGCTTATTAGTGAGCATCTATGGGAGAGTGGGCACTTGGCTAGGGTAGGTAAGAGCACAGCGGGGCATCAGTCACACGGGGCATGAGTGAAGTCAAGGAACCGTAAGCCAGCCCTATCATCAGCCCGCTGTTTTCTGAGCTGCAGCTGTCATTCACTCAACATGAGAACGAGACTCTTCGGTCTTTCTGGCTCACGGCCGTCGGTCCTGAGAGAGAAGAGCCAAAATTGAGGCGTGGAATAAAAACAGAGTGAAAGATGAGAAGGAGGATCTAGATAGACCGAGAGAGCTGAGGAGAAAAAAGGCTATCTGATATGGAACTAAAAGGGACAGAAATCTAGATATAATGTCAGACCAGAAAAGGTAAATATTGAAAGATGTAAAGCATTACAGAACGTCGGCGTGTAGTCAGACGGACGTCTGATTGAGTCCTGACTTTAGCAGATCCGTTGATGTGCATTGATTTCCTGTGAAGATAAGAGAAAAAAGAGCAAACTTTATCCTGAACTGGTTTTATCTGGGCCTCTGAAAATGACCAGGAGTAATTCAGATTTAATCTCTGTGCTTTGTGTGTGTGTGTGTGTGTGTGTGCGCGCGCGTGTCTCACTCTCGCTGCCATCCCGCAGATATAACAGGCTTTGATGGAAAATGAAAGTCTGCAGGGTGTAGAATTAATATGACTTAAGCTTTTGAGTTGATGCAATATGGCTGTAGACCAGGCAAGTCTTCACCTCATCCCCCCTGTGTAGCTTTAGAGGACATGACGAGAAAGAGATGTTGCTGGAATTTTAATCTGATGGTAGAGATAAAAATATATATATTTAAAAAAAATGGCAGCAATGACTTGAGAGAGAAGTGAAGCAACTGGTGTTGATTTGTCTTCCTCTTACGCTGTTAGAATATTTCAGTGGTTTGTTTTTGGTATTTAAAAACATATAAAATGGGCAGCTTTCCTATGTCTGTCCATGTCTGATTTGATTGAAACTTCGATTGAAAAATCCATCCTGAATGACTCCTGTAGATATTTATGATCATGTTCTCTTCAATTGGGCAAAATGCGTTCTGATTAAATAGGGATTTGACTTTCTCATTATCATGTTGGTCTGTTTTCACGTTGTATAATCGTTTCCTACATCACCCACAATGCATGGTGTTTGTTGAAACCACTGTTACCGTGCTATCCCAAAAATGTCAATTTAAGCCTATTGAATGTGTTTCAGGGTGAATGTTTTCTTTACCAAATACAACATGAACCTCCTAACACAACATTTCATCTCTTCAGTGTAATATCTTTTCATCTCATGTGGACCGCCATGTGCAGGAACGGGAACAAAGCATTTAATACCTGAAGTAGCTGTGTTGATGGGCATCCTGGGATTTTATCTGTTTAACGCTCTGCAAGGCCGGGATGGATCGCAGCGCTATTCGCTTACCATGAAATTGTCCTTCAAAAAAAAAAAAGAAAAAAAAAAAATGCCTAGCACCTGTCTAATCAAGTCTTCTTCAGAGAGCTAATCATGTGCCAGCTACACCAGCTCATGGAATACCCTTCACCCTCAGAGGTAGAAGTAACAGCGTTGTTGTGTCTCTTCCTTCCCGGAATGTTCAATTTCTTAAGCTTGCTTCTGAGAAAATCTTCCGTCTGCAACCCCTGTGTGCCGAGTCTATAATAACCGTCTCTTTCCATCGGTGATATCTGGCGAGTTCATGCCTCTATTGTTTCCTCTGATGATGAGGGCCTTCTCAATACAACATTATCAGTGTGCTGCCACATCTGCTTTCCTACAGTATGTGTGAGAGCAAGTGAGTGTCACACAAGATTTCGCAGCATTTAATCTGCCACAATAACATTCCGTTGCTAGAGAAATTGCTTTCGGAGGCCCGGGGAAGTAAACAGACAAGAGGTGTTATTCGGGAAGACAAGATAGAGAAAGAACGGGTGGTAGAGGGAGAAGGAAAAGGATAGTGCGAGACAGACAGAAATAAAGAGAGAATGAATAGAAAAGGGGAGGGGTACAAGCAATTGTAAACTGACCTTTCAGTCAGTGAGCACAAGACAGATATTGAGTGATTCTCATTGTGCTGGGAGAATGAACCTGTTGGCTCGTTAAATGCTGTGGCATATGGATGTTTTATCACCCTCCGCCTTTAATTGCTTTACTGTCAGGCCGTTGTAGTACCCAGGCTGCATTTAAACATCAGAAGCCGGAATAAAAACCAGGGAGGTTTGCTTGGTGTAAAAGCGTGTCTGTCTCTCAAACCGCACAGTCCTTTGTCCTCTTCGGTTTTCAGCTTTCCTGTGATTTGACCTTTTATCTGATGCATAAACAAGAAGCCTAGGCAGAGCTGTCTGTTTTTCAGTCCTTGCTCATATTCCTCCCCCCGTGCTGCTGTCCGGAGCAGTGGGAAGGGCGCGGATGAGTGCATTTGTTCTAATTGCCAGCACTTTATTGATGCAAATTGCTGCCAGCCTCTATGAGCTCTTGTTTAGCCGGGCTGCTGGCTGACATTGATGCATGCCCTGAGGTATTTATAATCCTAGAGACACCTGATATTTCATGATCAAGGAGACTGATCTTGTGTCATGTTGTTGAGGTATTCGCACTATCGGTCAGCCAGATGGGAGGATCCATCTGGTTTATGTATGAGGGATGAATAAGGGCTGTGGATTTGGTGAGGCCGGTACGGCTCCTACTGCCTCTTGGCACGGTTTTCCTTCTTTGATCACTGGAGCTAAATTCTTACGCTGACTTGGGGATTTTTACGGTGAATCTGCGTTAATTTCAGTTTGATTCAATTTTATTTGTGTAACACTTTTAACAATAGACCTAAAGCCGTTTTGCACAAATCTGCATGTGGGTTTAGATTCCTAATGAATAAGCGGGCGCCGACAGTGGCAGGGACGAACATGAATTAGATCTAAAAATAAGAGTCCTGGCATGAGCACGGGACAGTGTTTTTGATTACGGCAGCGGGTCCTACATACAAATCCACAGCATCCAGGTGAGATTATCCACTCAAACAAGGATAGAAACTGTTTTTTTGGAAAATTAAGAAACTCTGAAGTTGAAAAACTTCTTCACTGTTGAAAGAAAAGAGGCATCTGTCTTTGAACTGGAGTTGGGTGGATGGGGCTGAAAATGAATTCCCTTCAGCAGATCAGATAGCAGCGAGTTCTTTGAACTGCTTTTTTGAGTTTTTTCCTCTTCAGCCCCCTCACCCCACCCATGAAGATTCCCCTTGATCCAGTGCACTTTCCATTTCTCTAACTCCTCTGTGTCATTTTCCAATTTTAATTAGTTGATGATCTTGTCAGAGCCTTGCACATGTTGCTCCATATACAAGCACCGCTTGAAGGTTGTAAAAGCTTGCTCTCAATTTCAAATAAATGGATATGAGCTGCTGAAAGTCCTTTGAGAGGCGGCGTGGATACAAGCTGTGACTGGTTTATAGTCCCCACATGCTCATCTCAGAGCTCAGGTGGTCAGCAGACTCGCTTCTCAGTGGCTTATGGACAGTTTGACCTTTCCAGGGTCAAAAAGAAGCATCAACATCCACCTCTGTGCTGTTTGTTTTGGAGCCAGGGGGTTGAGAAGAGACGGCTGTTGCGAGGCAGGAGGATTAAGATAATGGCACCTTTCTGACTCCTCCTTGTCTATCTGCTAATGGATGGACATGAGGATTCATAAAGCACGGGCTAGACTGTCATGTCACTAGAGTGATGGAAGAGTGTCAGACGAGTCCATCCCACCCTTTCCTGAAAAACCTTCCGCTCTAATCCAATCAAATGGCTCTTTGATGTTTCCAGCACCAGTCTCACATCAATCCCACTAGCCTCTAACACCATCAAGGCTCCTCCTGCAAAACCAGGTTGACATGAACAAAAGCTGAGCCTGTTGGCCTCTGAATCCTCCCACTCTCTCATTCATTCCCTCTTCACAGGCCTTGTTTGTTGTTCATTTACTCTGCGCCGCTCAAACCTTGTTAACATTTTTTTTCTCACTGCGAGCGTGGACACCAGGCACGGTGCCACCGCCAGAAATGTGTAATCACACGTTTTTACAAGAGCTAATGGCCAAATTAATTCCCCCCCTCACAGATGCGTGGTAATGACCGAGTGATTTGTTGCTTATTTTTCACAGGAATTCATTGCTTTTTAGAAAAGACGCAGCTGACGCAGGTCTGCAAATGGCCACAAATGAAGGGATCTACCAAGACGCCAACAAGCCTCTCAACCCAATCTGTCAAATTCGTGGCAAAAACATCCATTAGTAAATTGAGACTTTTTTTTCCTTTTGAGACTGGTGTGTTGGCCCACGTGTTGACATTTTCTTTTTGCAGATGATAAGATGATAAAATGCTTGATGCTCGTAGTAAAAGACCGCTTTGTATTGCTCGTTAAAATAACAGTAGATGTCAGGATTTAAATGACAGCGTGTCCTGTGTGGCTGTGGGTGTGGTTGTGTGGTCAGATTGACACATGGCATATTCCGATTCCATCCAAATTCAGTTTAGTCTCCAAAGCCTCTTCATTATTGAATATTATTGGAATTTGCTTGCTGGTTAAACTTTGAATCATTCACACGTTCAGCCTTTTGGATGGATTTTACAGAATCCATGCACATTCACAACTCCTTAATTTCCAGACATTTCTCCTGTATTAAAAGCGTTTCCCTTTCCTGTTGCTTTGTCACTTCACTCTAATGGTGCAAACTTGTACTGGGTATCATCATGGTAAGTCACATGAGTTGAATTAATGAAATGTCCGCCTGGAAGTACATGTGAAGGGAGCACTCTGTAGCTGTGACGATGCTAGGTCTGGAGGATTTATTTCAAACCTGTTTAATCTTAAATGTGAAGTATGTGCAGTCTTTGGCAGAAATGAAGAAAGAAGAGGATTGCTTTGTGAAAACAGGTTTGTTTTATTCAGGATTAGTGAAAAGGATAAATTAAAGAATGAAAAAGAAGGTGATTTTGTTACTGTGCCAAGCATTAGTGCTTAAAGGAAGTCTCTATTAAGAGGAAGAAGTCGTACAGACATTCATTCATCTTAAATGGCCTGGGCTAGAGGTTAGAAACAAAAACCCACACCATTGAAACTAATGACCCATTTCATTTATAGAGCTTCACTTGTGCTGCTTCACAAATGAACATAACGGCCTTTGAGCTCTTCCAAGTCTACATATGCATATAGGAATGGGGAATTAAATGGGCTAAGGATAATACAATTGATTTTAATGGCCCCCTAGAACAACAGAACTGGGATGTTCCACCGTGATGTCTCAGCCACCCTCATTCAGGTCCATTGGTCCTTTATGGGAAGTGATTTAGTTGCATTTTAATGAAGCCTGATTGGCAAGCATGTGTGAGCGACCATTATCATCAGCCGGCCGCTTCTCACTGCAGTCTACAATTACGGGCACATTTAGGCACAAAGACGTGGACGTTTAAATAATTCATTGGCAGTGATGGCAGCTCTGTGACCAGGATGGCCACATCTTCATCTGTCCCTCGTCTCGTCACTCATTGATTGAAGTTTCATCAAAAAGCTGAGCTCTTTCAATGCCTGAGTGACTTTCTAAAAATGTACTTTCGTTTCCATATAAACATGGCTGACTAAAAAGAAAAAAAACCCTACAATATACCATGTCTTCGTAATGTGTGGGACCACCACAAGCCTACAAGTGGTACATTCTGCAAGTCTCTGGAATTGTACTGGAGGGATGGAGCACTGTTCTTCCAAAAGATATTCCCTAGTAAATCCCTTGAGGACTATCTAAAAAAGATATTTGTTTAATGAAACTTCCATCCTAAATGATAGGTGGACCCAAAACATTGGCAGCAAAATGCATCTTGTTCTTTACACATGGTTTCCTCTCCTTTCCTTTCCTCTCCCTTCCCTTCCCTGTGCTTTCCGTTATAAATCAGTATTTATCTCACTGACTGGCATACTATGATGAGAGGATTGTTTGTCATGGCTTAAAACAAAACAAATCAAAAAAGTTACTTGATTAACAGAGATAACTGCATTGATTCCTATTGACAGGCACTCTTTTGGCCCCGAATGAAAGTTATGCAAATGAGTTGCTAAAGTGCCCCAGCGCTGCTAAAGGCAGCCTTAAGGGCCACATGCACCACTGGCCATGGATCACTGGGGACTCCTTCAATGAGACATATTTTGTCCACTTCTCTGCCCCAGGAGGATCCAAAGAACTGAGGACATGTATGGGGAGGCAAAAGAAATGGACTGTGTGTGTACATGTAGGTTAGCCTAATGGATGGAGATCTAGGCAATGCTATCAGGAATGGAGGTGATCTTGATTTAAGCAGAAGAACTCTGATCATGCCTGCAAGACTTTTTTATTTTTTTATTTTTATTTATTTTTTATAGTTTTATAGACTATAATATGTGGTTTGTAAATGATGTTTGCAAATTCTGAACACATTTCATGACAAGGTAATTAGTATGGTAAGCAAGTTTGTACACATTTCCTCCACCCTCATTCCATTTTCTCTTCATTGAGAAACCACAGCAAACGATGAGTATGTTTTGAGGCATTTACATGTCGCTGTTTCCTTATGCTCACATGCAGTAGGGGAATGGATAGCACACTACAGAGATGCATTTTATTTTATGTAACATGATCGTGTATCCTATAAGCAAAATTTTATGCTAATCTGTTTATTGCTACTTACACCAGGGTAATACACCAGGGTAAAAGAGGCAAAGCGAGGAGTAGATAATCTCCTTTATTGTCTCTGCAAGCTACTCTACTTATTGATTGCTCTGCCGGCCTGTTACTCCTCTCAGGTTAAAATCTGAGCAGCTGATGACATTAGGGCATGCACAAATGAGGATGTACGACTGTCTTTAATTCTTTCGCCCTCTCTTCTCCCATAGCAACAGACTGGCGCCTAGCAACCATGACCGGATACAGCGGCTGAGGCAGGAGTTCCAGCAGGCCAAGCATGAGGAGGAGCCTGATGACCGGCGTCGTACGTACAGCCTCCAGCAGCAGCCATGGGTAAGAGAGACTGCTCTCATTGATTCCTGACTATACTGATCTATTCATACTGTTTCAGTATACTATACAGTTTCCCTATGGTCATTTGTGTGCATATGGATGAGATGACGATAAAAATTGACATGATCTGATCTGGACACAGCCCTTTTAATGATTTGGGTTCAAGTCAGAAAATCAAAGAAGAATTGTGTCTTATATATTAAAAGACTGTTAAGCCACAGTGTTGTTGAGTTTTCGAACCTGACTGGTCAGAAGGTGGCGATTCATTTTGTATGACAGTAGTGCTGACTACATGGGAAATTCTGGGTTTATAGCAATGCGCTCGTTCTGACGTGTTATCATTTCTGTAGAAACAAGGACTTGTATGGTGGACGTTTCACATAAATAGATTAAACAACATGTCATTATTTATATGGAGATGTTTTCTGAGAGTATACGTTCAGGACACGGGAAATCCTGCAGTATGGAGAGCTTTGAGGTTTCTTGGGAACATTAACATCAAGAACGAGAAGAGACACTGGTGTGTCTAAAGCATGCATTATAACATTGAATGTAAATATATAAATGGATAAAAAGCATGCCGTTCTTTAATAAATAAACTGCTGCTGTAATATAACACCGCAAGTTAAGATAAGAATTAAACAGCATTTTGATGGTAACAGTAACTTGCCAGGTTGATATGATTATTATTTTCCTCGAACATCGTTCCTCATCGTGATGGTTATGCATTATAGGTGTTAGTAGGACATGCGCGCACATCGCCTTCTCTTGTACATTTAGTTTCGGTCTGATTAGGTGTTTCGGGAATAACTGGGTCGCACACTTGAGATTACAGACGTGACATGACTTGTTAATTGTTTGCTGACATTACAAATCCGGCTTATAACCACCCTACTGTACCCATCGCAGAGCATCTCAGGAGTATCTAAAGCGTTTTATTTTCCATTCTGTATAGCACAAATGTCATTTAATAACAATGACTCATGGGAACTGCACGGAGGGAGCAGCGTCACCCCCAGCCTTATCTACAGAAATCGTTTTCAGTTTATTTACACATCTCTAGAAACCCTATTTATTCATCAGTCCCACACTCATGGGTGTATGTTTTAACACTAAGCCCCTGTTTCTCAAGCCTCATTTGTATTTAAGGGTTAGAGGTTAGACATTATTTTAATGTTATCTCCAAGCTAAAACAATATGCGCTGCTCAGGAGGCTGGGAACTTGAGCCAGGGATCAGAGGTCACATAGCTGTGTATCTTTGCGCTGTAATGGCTGGAATCGGACATGGAAATCTGTCCTGTAGCTTCCTGTTCCAGGCACAGGGGGATATTAAGAGATGACAGCCTAATTACCTTGTGGGATAGAACTATTTCCTAAATTAGGGGTCAGCTCACTGACCCTCCTGTCTTGGACACATGTTCCTTCATAGACTTGAATTCCTAAATAGTTCAACAAGGACTGATTATTTCAAAGGTGTCTCTTTCATGCAGAGCTTCTCACTGTGGCCTCTGCTGATGATGAGGGGGGAAAAAAACAAAATTGCATAACGGGAAAAAAAGTAGACTTAATCATTTCTTTTTCATTCTTGCACAAAAACCACCCATATTTATCAGGAATGTGTGGAGCAGCTTGAAATGAATTTCCCTCATCAAAGCAGTGACACATCATTAAAGCAGTGTCGGAGTTTGAGTGGAATTTCTTTATGGCAACTTAAATATCATTTCTTCTTCAAATATACATCTGCATATTCATTCCATGATTTTGTTTCTTAACTGAGTAACTGCTAGCAGGTGCAACACTGCAGAAATCAGACTCCAACTGAACTTTTCATTACCTAGAAGACACCATCAGAGAGGCGACCTAGTGTGTGTTTACCGCTGCGTAGGCTCTCTGATTGCTGTGTGGAGGGACTAGAGCAAAAAGTCTGTTTGGAAGATATGTGGCTGGAAATAGTGCTTATTACTGATTGGTTAATAAAAAAAAAAAAATCAGAATGGTAATGCCACTTTAATTAGATGAATGCCATTAGCTAGGAAAAACAGCTTTTGTATAGAAGGAGTGGGAAAGCAGTAGCTTGGATACCTCGGACAAAAAGAATTATCGACGGGCTGTTTTTTTTTAATTCGTAGGTAATCGGCAGTCAAGTAGGTTCAACAACCACAAAAAAAGGGAGAAAAAAAACATTCTACTGAACTTTTGCAAATCCAAATTTTTCATTTGGCATGGAGCATTGTTTAACTATAACATGTTTCATGGCCCGTGGTGGACTGGCGACCTGCCCAGGGTCTACCCCGCCTCTCGTCCGAAGATGCTGGGATTGGCTCCAGCTTCCCCACGACCCAGATGGATAAAGCGGTGTAGATAATGGATGGATGGATGGATGGATGGATGTTTCATGGCTAACTATAGCCCTCTACATTCTACATTTTGAATGTTCTGAATCAGGAACTTAGGTATGTGGAAAGGCTGGCGAAATTGAGCAAAATAAAGTCCAACAAAAAGCTGGCCCATGCACATGTAACTCTGCGGGTATAATCAGTCACCTCACAATTAATCTTATCAAGACAAGTGAAGAGATGAGCCAGGTTCAAATAATGTATTTTGTAACAATAGGACTGAACACTTTACTTTTTTACTACAATATGTGCTAAAGGATCATACAACTATTCGTTTCTCAGTCTATGTTAATATATTGGCTAAGAATCTAGCCATAACTGTGCTGTAACATTGAGAGCTCAAGCACAGAGTAAGGATCCATTTGCTAACAGTTTGTTCACAAGAAAATGTCAAAACCAGTCCAGGGGCAAAACCAGTCGAGAAAACATGAAGAGGGCAAACAAATCCAAAACACAATCCGAAAGAATAGTCGAGAGGGTGAGCAGAGTACAAAAACCAGAATCCAAAACCAATAAAACAGGCATCATCAAACAACCCAGAAATAGGCAAAAGGTGTAAATCGCAAGACAAGGTCATGCACGATAAGGCTTTCTGGAATAACAAGGCTCAGAACATCCTTGATTGGAAGGTAAACTGTAAGTCTTTTCATGGACGCTCTAGTCCATGTGCTTTTTATATAGAGCAAACAGGAAGTTGGTGAAGTGACCAAAGAAAAAGAGTGATGGTTTAGGGGGAAATGTCCAGGCTGAGTTTTAGAATTATGTTGGCAGCCTCATTTTAGCCTAGTCACTTCCTGGCAGGTTTCCTGTCAACCTAAGCATGGTTTTATTGTTTGTCCTCCCCACGACAACGTCACGCAGAAATCTTCATCAGTAGCCTAACGTTTGTCTGACAAATTTTCCTTCAAAGGTACTTTTTGTGTCAGCTTTGAGCCAACATCACAATTCTTTCATACAGTTTGTTTTGGTTTTGCTTGCTGATATTTTGCATGATTAGCCATAAACCATGTAAAGTTAAGTCCCCGATTGGCTTCCTTTACGCTATACATGTTCACTACATGTACCAAAAGAGCTACAAATGTCTCATTGTATTTCTGTCTCATGTTTTCCCCGTCTGAGACCTTGCCGTGTTCTATAATAGACTCTGTGAGGACAAGTACAAACATACAGTTAAAATCTCTGTCAAAAAATTTATAAATTTGCTACTTTTGAGCATCATTACCACAGAACAACTTCTGCTTTCCAGGTGCCTATGATTATGTGATTGTCCTGGACCTGGATTTATAACTGTACCATGCCGTACTTCACTGTCTAGTGGAAAAGTGTTGATACCAAGTTGACGAAAGGCACTTTCTGCACTACTTAGATTTACACACGTTAGACGAACTGGCCCTGAAGGCATCCAATAGCTCATGCATGTTTCGGAAGTTGTAAGTCTAGAGGTATCTATGAAGCAGTAATAAAATTTAGGTAATAAAATCTAGGTTCTCCCCGGAGTTCAGCTTTATTAGTGGCTTGGGGCTTTGACGGCTCATTCTGCGCAACATGGGTTTCAGGTGATGAGAAGCGAAGCCAGGCGTTTGATTCCGTCACTTGGAGTGATCGCAGCAGTCTCCAGCAGTCAGCTTTTGGATGTAAAGCAACTTTGCTGATTGTAATGTACACCACTTCTGCGCCGTCAGTTATGTAACAGGCTGGTGAATTACAGGAGCACTGTTGAAGTGCTGGAATATGAGCATCCCTCTGTTATGCTGTTATATTAATAAGAAAGAAAAACATTCTAGCCAGTGGAATGTGGATAGCTTGGTGAAATATTGATGCCTGTTGTAAACAGTTATTACAACTTTAAACAGTCATGTCAAATAATCTTTGAGAGGTTTATTTATCTGTGTGGGCTTATGTGTGTGTGTGTGTGTGTGTGTGGGAGTGTGGTAGAGCTTCACACTCTCGCATTCTGTCTGTACTAAAAATGACGACTAATGCAAAATCAGAGTCTCTCAGCCCTAAATATCCTACACAGTACACACACACACACACACACTATTAATGATTTAGAGCCTAAACAGTGGTCTGTATTAACTGGAGGCCCACTAAAGGTGTTAAAGTACAGTGAGAGAGAGAGACAAATACATAAAGAAAGACGAGGATGTGGGAGACGGGCTTAGTTAATGCTTCACTGTCGAAGCATACTGTCGAAAGCCTGACAGGATGGTGTCATAAAACTGTCATAACAAGGTAACAAGCCGCTTTGGGACGATTCATAACTATTTGAAAGCAAATAACCCAAACAACAAAGAGCAGATTTTATAATAGTCCATTGTCAACACGTTTCCGTTTCTAAGTACGGAGTGACGCATAGCAGGGGTTCTCAATATCTTTGCCGTAGAAAAATTTCCACAGACCACCTCAGAATGAATTTATTTTATTATCTTAATTCATCTATTCAAAGATTAGACTCATTATTTAATATCCTGGCTTTTTATTGGCGCCAAAGAGCTTTTTATTCCTGAACTTTTCATTGAGCTAACACATTAAGCCTAAGTAGATATTATTTATAGCCTATTTGATTTATACAGGTTTGGCTTAAAGATATTCACTTAAAGAGATCAGTCAAACATGCTAATAACTATAACAACTAAATGTATGTCAATATAACAACTTTAGTAATGCTGGTTGTGATTTCCAGCTCTAAAACTGAAAGAAAGAAAAGAGAAAAAAAACCCGAACAATTGACACATCTCTTGGATATGCTTCATGAACCCCATTTTGAGAACCAGTACATCTCAGCACACTGTACTAGACCAGAAACGATCCAATGGTTATGTAATCCCATAGAGAAAATAAACCAAAAAAAACAACAACTTTCAAGCAGCATTTATTTGTAGTGCTGTTGTTGCTGATTAAGTGTTCAGTGAATAAATACTGAAAGTCATAGCAGCGACCACTGAGGACTTAACACTTGGCGTGAGGACAACGTCGGACCTGGGATGTGAACGGTTGAGAAATGATCTACATCGTTTAAACATTCACCGTAAATGCATTTGGCATAGGAAAATCCTCCCCAGTGATGATTTATTGCCTTTGAAATGCAGCCATGAGGTGATGCAGATTCCAAAACTTAAGAGCCAAGTCAACGTTAATCACCCCTGAGAAAGTCTGACCTCTACAACTCCTGACATGCATCGTCCTAGAAAATAACGCAATAAACATATACATTGTCAAACAGTCCCATTCCTCAATGTAGGCTCCGGGACGTCATGACCATTATGTGATTACTCATTTCCATGACCTTAAAATGTTCTTTTCTCCTGTTTTTTAAATGTTTAATTTCATTCCATGATCCCAGCCCCAAAACCAGGTGCCGGTTTTTGTCTACACACATGATACCTCTGAGAATGATGTAATTTGAGCCACGCCCCCAATAACATCCACATTTAACAGCTTTTAAGGCTACCTAAAGCTCTCACCTTTTTTTTTTTTTTTTTTTAGCAATGAAGAAATACCTCATGTATAAGGGCTTAAGTGACAGTGCTGGTGAATGTTCAATTCTGATTGGTTGGTGTTGATTCATTTTCTATATCAGCAGCTCTGACGGTAGTTCTGGCTGCAGGGTGTATAATAACGCACTCATTGACAGACGTCGTCATGTCTATTGTTAAGAACTCAGACTTTTATTATGTAAAGATTTGTTTAATTGTCGACATGGTGAGGTTTCGTGTAAATAGATGGTTATTTTATATTTAGGGAAGGAGTCTCCAGTGTCAGAGCTTTGTAAAGTTTTCTGGCCTCACTTTGCAGTTTTATTGTAACATGACAAGCTGCATTTTTTTTTTAGATGAGAGGTTGGTGAGGCGACAACTGTTTATAATTGCACAGATTTTTTTTTATTTAAATAATGTCAAAAAATGCAATCCCTGGCTGCGGTTGCTGTGTTATGAGAATATAGGATTCCGGTATAAAACACCCAGATTCTGCGGTCATGGTAAAATAAATCTTCTCACGGGCCACATCATACTACCTCTCTGCTGATTATTTTCCTACAACAGCACGCTCGGTCATGTTTTATTCCTCACATAGTTTCTTGGTTGTGGTTTTTATACCTAGAACGTTTCTGAGGCTGCACTGTTTGGATTCCTGAAACGCTTTGTTTCTCTCTCACCGCTCAGATCTGTGTCAAGTTGGCATGTAGGTTTGTTCTTTATTGCTTTCGCTCCAAACCCTTAAGGCTTGATTTTCGCCTCCTTTATCTGGACATAACAATAAGTGCAAATCATAGGCAGAGGATAATCTCTGTTCTGCCAGATGCCTTCTTCAAACCTGTTCCAGAGCTCAGACAATTAGATCTGCCTTGTTTTTCCTTCCACGCACAATCACAGCCTGTAGTTACGTCAAGGTTTTTGTGGTGGTGTCCAGATGTTTAACATAAAGCACAAACTCTTTCTAAAGTCCTCCTTTCCTGTGTTAGCCAGTAGGGATCAGTCTTTTGCCTGTAGGTGGATGGTCGCATTTCTCTGCTTAAGCTCTTTTAATGCAATAGTAAATTATTAGTGTTGTATGGAAAGATACAAAGGCTCTGGATGGGGTATGGGTGGTTAACATTCACGCCTCATCTTATTCTGACTCCAAATCAAACAAATTCCAGACTCATCTCCCACCTTTATTCAAATGTTAATTAAGCTCGCGTTAGAGCTGGTTGGTTCCCGATTTTAAAACCGACCCCTTTCTTCTGCGTATTTTTCTGAGCCGCAAACATTATTATGACTTATTTGTTATAGTTTGCTGTTTCATTGCTTCTGTCAATAGGCTCTACATGAAATAAGACTCTCTCTTAGTGACCTGCCTAACTGTAAATCAGTATGAAGTATGAATTAGTATGAATTTTAAAGATGGGCTGCGTTCATTACTCCCATCGTTTCAGCGTTTAATTCTTAACCCCCTGCTTATTGTTACTCATTAGGGTTCACGTGATGCGGTAAAGGTTTTGCTTCTCAGTGTGGCGTGTTTTCTGCATGTCATTAATGAAAAGCAAAACATTTTGTTTTTCTGTATTTCACGGCTTTTCACCAGTGCTCTGGCATGAAATCTTGATCGATGCACAGGACAGGATACCAAAGCCAGAATCGGATGTTAAAGCCTCACCCAGTCATGCTAGTTATTAGCCTATTCTCTCCACGCAACACTCACAGATTAGCTTACGCCCCATTCTGTACGTTCATCATGCACAAGCGGTAGATGCAGAGAATGAGTTGTGTGTCATCTCAAACCATTTATCCATCACTGTGTAATGAAGAGCAGAATGTTTGACCCCCGCGCTGCAACACTTAGCCACTCGCAGCACGTTAATCATGAAGTCTCAGGAGCCATTATGGCCTCCAAGGACAACATGCTTTTAATTCCAGAAGTGCGATACTGTATGTTTTTTCCATGCATTCAAGGGCTCGTGTGAGGTGTGAGGGCTTTTAGTATTCTGAGACAGCTGGAGAGAGGACGTGTGAATCTGCTGTGTGTAGCGCACAGGCAGACTGACAGCTGAATGCTGTCCTACACCTCAGCGAGCTGAAGCCCTGCATACAGAGCTGCATGGACATTACAGCAAATGGAGTCAAGCTACACTTAATAAATTGGTGAAATGGGGCCTGCGGGAAGTCTTACAGGCCGAGTTATCACCAAGCAGGGTCTTCCACGGCTCCTCTCTCAGGTTTTCTCTTTCACTCTTCATTCCTCTCATTCTCTATCTCGTCTCATTCTCCCTCCCCGTCACGTCGCCTCTCTGTCTTACTCTCCTGACCCTTTCTTACTCTTATTTCTGTCTTTCACAATTTTTCAATCCAGTACATATTATAGACAGATCTGGAGCGACAGTCTCATGCACCGTGTTAAACTTCAAACTATACCAACCTCTCTGTTTGCACTTTTTCTTCTGTCAGTCACATTAGTGATCAAATCCATTCCATATGTTTGTGTGTAAAGGCGAGATTTCTAGACAATGTTTTATAAAATTATCTCCATTGTACGTTGTTAGCTAGGTCAACGCTAGAGCACTATGGGAGGTTTTCAAAGTTAAGTCAATTATTCAGTTCGGATTTTTGTGAATATTTATGCAGGGAAACAAGTCAATATAGCCACAATGTACTAAATGTGTGTGCAGGATATCTGTTATTGCACCTTGCTTTTAAATTGCTGTTTTATATCGTTGAATTAAATAATGGCAATGATTTTTGGAAACAAAAAGAAAACCCAATACACAGCCACAGTTGGAAGGATAAGCTGACCGACCTCCGCCGTGCTGGCATTCCACTTATCCATATAAAATTCTGTCCTCGGAATAAGCAATTAAGATGCTGTCTCTTTCTGTAAAAAAAATAAATAAATAAAAAAGCTTTGCAGACTGTTATTATTTTTAAACATATATAATATGCGGGGGGGGGTTATAAACCTAAAATATAAAATTTGACCAGGACATTGTGATTATATCAAAATGCCAAGCAGTGGCGCTGGGCATAATATTGCTCCTTGCTTGAGCCGATATTACAAGCGAAAAATTTATGGATAGAATCACAGGGAACTAAAACACCTGGAACTAAACACATGCGACATGTTTTACACATGCAAAATCCCATGCAACACTAGGTTCCTGACACAACTAGGCTCCCGAGTGATGCACGAGAAAAGAGCTCATCATCCAGAAACCCATGCTGCAGCCATCCTTGGCCGTGCTACATGGGTGGGAGGGGTGTTGATGCTCTCGTCCCTGTCAGTCACAGCAACACTAGCCAAACGTTGACATCTGTAAACTTATGTATGTGAAAGTAGGCGGACAGCAGTTTGAGTAACTGTGGTTGTCTGCTTTCGTGGGTCACAGAGGAAACACTTGTTAGCTTTCCTACTTCCTGGTAGGTAACTACGTTATTGGCCAAGACCAAACTGGGGGGAAAAGCCCCTCTGAACAGCACTTAGCATATATTAGCAAGCCCATGCTAGTACATTACAGTAGCTGAAATCTGAAGCCTATCCCAACTACTACAAATATTATCTTCTCTCGTTTTGCATTTCTCTCTTAGTCTTTTTTTTTTTATTTAGTCTTTGCTCAGACAGAAACATTAGCACACAAATGCTCTCCATGTGTTTGTGTATACAGAAGAAATCTTTAGAAGTCATTGTGTAAACAGAGAAAAGATGGTATTCTGATATGTGAAGGGAGTTAGCATGTGTGCAGGTCGTGCTCCTCATCCACCCAGGCTGCTGACCTCGCTTTGATATAAAAGTCTTTGGGTCGCCCCACATGGTAATCATAACTATTATCCTGTGCTTGGCTACCACTCAAATTTTTTACTTCGTCTCTTGCGTGCATTCCTGTTCTGAATTGCTGCAAACAATTTTTTACAATTACAGCTTTGTCTGACAGCGAGCAGTTGTGTTTGAACAGATGGGACTAGTTGTATTGTGATGTTTTCTTTATCTTTAAAGATAGAAAAGAATTTAAATAGAAAGTAATCGGTGGGAGGAAGCTTGACGTCCTTTCCTTTTGGCTCGAAAATAAGAAACGGCATGTGCCACTTTGGGAAAATGTTGTTTTTTTTATAAAGCATTGAGTTTCACGTGGAGAAGGAATAATCAGATTTGGTCATCGCTAATACAGTTATGTACTCCAACTGATCACTCCCTGAAGGCATGTATCAGAAAACATCCACATGGCGTAGTCTCTAGTGACTGATGGCGCACACACGCACAATCGTGCACAGAAATTAGGGATAATTCACGCCCTCAGACTTCTAGTTTCTGTGCTGTAAGATTGAGAGAGGTTTCTTTCCTCAGATCTCCTTTACAAATTTTTTTTGTGGCTATTTCTTCACTGGAATCTTTTACTGAGTGTGAGATCAGTTGCTTTATCTTGCAGTCATGTTTCTAGAGGAGGTTCTGTACTCCTGCGTTCATTAGGCACACATATAATTGCCTCATTTCCCTGCATTTTAATGGAACCGACTCCAGCGAGGACTTTAATTCTTCTATTTTTACAGCTGTGTGCTAAAGACAAAGGCCTTTTTCAGAGAACATTATAGACCCTTTCCCTGCTCTGACATCTTTTTTCCCTTCTCTTCCAAACATTAGTGCAGTATTCGCATCGGATCTGCGGGCCAGCCGACACTAGCCCAGGCACAAACAGATAATTATGCTGACACGCGATAACAGTGTTACTCATTAGAGCAGTCTTCTTGCGTGGCATGCTAATCCTAAGCACTCAGGAATAGGCATTAACATGAGGTTAAGGTCAGAGGTTAGGATTATACACTGGGGCGAACTCCAGGTATGACTGTAGTTAGGGAGCGACTAATGGGGTCTGAGCTCCTCTGTTGCCATGGAATTTCCTTTCTAATTTGATTATAAGACGTTACTCTATGCTAATATCTCAGACTGGGTTTCTTTACTATTGATCTGAGAGGGCATACTGACAAGCTACGGTAGCTGATGTAAGGCCGACTTCCTGCTCTGTTCATACTGAGCTTCTGATATTTATTGAACACCTAGCTGACTACACCCCTTTTGAAAAAGAACTATAGTACTATTATAGGATTACTGCACAAAAAATAACATAGCAATCTTGTACTAATAATACAAATAACTATAGTACTCCTACAGGAACCTTATAGTAATTTAAAACATCCTAGAAGTATTAAGAGTGTGCTATAGGAGCACTATAGATGGGAAGAGTATTACAGGAG
Source organism: Notoglanidium macrostoma (assembly GCA_030068235.1). Classification (NCBI taxonomy): domain Eukaryota; kingdom Metazoa; phylum Chordata; class Actinopteri; order Siluriformes; family Auchenoglanididae; genus Notoglanidium; species Notoglanidium macrostoma. Next base: position 23,047,919 of record JAQQZR010000033.1, on the reverse strand, counting down.
TGTTATACATTACTGTAGAAGTCTTATGGTATTACTGAAGTTCTTTTTCTTAAGATTCACTTCAGAAGCTTTACTTTCATGTGCTGTTTTCTGACAGGAAAATAAACTGTCGAGGAATTTTCAGGTTAGTCACCGAAATGTAAAAAGTGTACACTTTTAATTATCTGTATATATTATTCTAGAATCTTGAAACAGTTATATGTTGGTCAACTCTCGACAAGATGAATATGTGATCGGAGGCTGCTAATAACATTCAAATGAGCGTGAAGTATCTGATACCTGGCACCGTTTATTGCCAATTTAGTACAGCCAGTCCATCTACTGGTATATTTTTTTGGAGGTGAGAGGAAACCCAGAAGAATCCCACCCAGACATGGGGAGAAAATATGAGACAGACAGTAACACGAGCTCAGGATTGACCCAGGGACTGTAGAGCTCTTCACTGTGCAACCCATGAGTGTGTAGTGATGGGTTTGAATTCACATGTGATAAGCTAGTGTATGTTGCTTGTGTAATACTACTTTGGCTTCAGTTCCACAATGTGGTTTGTGTGTGCGTGTGTGTGTGTGTGTGTTTTCTGCAGGCGAATGCTGGGGGTTACAGTCAGACAGGACGGCATTCGGTTTCTGTAGATGTTCAGATGCAGAAACAGAAACAAGATGACCGTGATGCCTTTACACAATCCCAGAGACAGTACAACTCCTTACCACGGTAAGAAAACACACACCATCTCACACTCTCCATCCCTACAAGATCTAGAGCCCACACACACACACACACACAGACAGACACACACACACACCCATTACCTCAGTACAACTTTTCATCTAGACGTCCTCCCTCAGTCACATTCTTGTCCTGTAACTTAACACTCCTCCTCAGAACAGTCTTTCTCTTTGTGTGTGTGTCTGTGTCTGTGTCTGTGTGTGTGTGTGTGTCTGTGTGTGTGTGTGTGTCTGTGTGTGTGCGCACATGTGCACTCTCTGGCCTCTGCAAAACTGATAAAGAGCACCTAGACTCGGGGAACCTGCTTTCAGGGGAAGTTTATCTTGGCAGCTGCACTCCTCCCGGCCTTTAGTAGGTTGTCAGGGAGGTTTTCCGCTCTTCCTCCATCTGTTTCTTCTCCTCATCCCTCTTTTACTCTGTTTTTCCTCCTCCATCTTTTGCATATTTTTCCTAAATGTCGGTAAGGCTCTGTATGATGCTCTGACAGAGTTTGATATCAGGCTTTCATATCCAAACCCAGCCAGAGTTTAACACGTGTCCTGAAAATACTAATGGTGAATATGTACTCAGGGTGCCATTTTGAAAGAATGGATTATGTGCTTTATTTTATTTTTTTACAGTCTTTGATTTTTTTTTTCCCTAGCTGAAAGTGTGTGTATGACGCAGAGCTCTTTGTGAAATAGACTGTCAGGCTTCGAGCAGTTTCATTTATTTTTCCAGGTATCAGATTATGCTCTTTAGGTAATTGCTGCAGGAATGATCGGGGAATGTGTATGCACGTGTGTGCCTGTGCATATACGTGTATGCACATGTCTATATATTGGGCAGTATCCTGCCATGTGTGTGCGCCAATGTCTGTGTGTGGTCTTCCCTTATTTCATGTCTTTTCATTCCTTTATTGCAGTTTAGTCACTATTAGTGTCACACGGAACAAATAGGTATAGAATATCATATAATTCAGGACAAAATATTTAAAAGAGTTCCAGCAAGAAACTAAATCGACCCATTTAAGGACTTGGGCTCTGTCTGCACGTATATAGATATTTTTGTCAACTCCCAAGCTTTTTTTTTTTTTTTTAAATATCTCTGTCCACATAAAATAACCCGTTTTAAAGCGTGTTCTAGGATGTCCACATGAGGGTGTAATAATAAAACACTGAGAAATTAACGTTATCAGATGATAAATTACAGACCGCAAAGTAAGAACTAAATCAGCAGCCTATATAAATGGAATTCATAACCGCAGTGGGCATGCGCAGGAGGATACTGTGACGTTCACACGTTAACAGTGAAAACAGAGTTTTAAAATTTCTCTGCCTTGTAGAGTGTTTTCATTGACTAAAAGTGATGTTTGTGTGGATGGGATGACAAAACGGAGAGAAAAACCCCCAATACATTTTCAAACATACCCATATACGTAAGGATGAGGTATTAACTGGCTGCTTTCAGATCTTAAAATTCCGCTATGTAGGTTTTTAAGGGTATCTATTAGCAGAAAAGGAGAATATATTGTATAATATACATATGGAATATTTTCATCAGTGTATAATTACCTGTAACTACGAATCATTGTGTTTTTGTAAGCTTAGAATGAGCCCTTTATATCCACACAGGGAGCGGGTCCACTTCCATGGAGCCGCCATGTTGATCTTCTACAGGAGCCCAGAATGGACAAAGCTTTAGAGAGAGCCTTCAGTGTTTCATATTTTTACAAGTGGCAGCATGAATCTGGTAGGAAGCACCGGACAGCAGAGTACATAGAAGGAAGAGGAATCAGTGTTTGCTTTTGCCGGCTAACACGTCTGAGAACCAAACGTTTGGATAATGGAGGATCAAACTTCTTATGTAGCATGGAAAATGCTAGGGAGTGTGAATGTAATTATTGATAATGTGCTACGGGCCCCTGATGGCTACTGTATATTCTTATACACACTTGGAAAGGGAGAGACATTCAGTTGGTTGAATCCTACATAGTGGACCTTTTAATAGATGCAAAATAGTGTTTTAGGACAAGCAGGTTCAGTTGAAGGGTAAAATTATTATGCCTATAGCTAAAAAACTAAAGGAGTGTCGGTAGTCATTTTAAGACAAATGCACACTACAGGCTGCGAATGCTTAGATAGATTGGTGAATGTGTGGCCTTTTCCAACGAGATCAAAATAAAACAGATGGTGACTATCATTTCTCAATTGTTTTTAAGAAAATGATAACTTGTTAATATAGGGAGTTAAACCCATTGACAGGCAGTGTATGTGCGATTGAGCATGAGCATCTCTGGATAAAGAAAGCCATTGGGTTAATTGTTGCTGTGTGTGTGTGTGTGTGTGTGTGGAGGTTTTCTCCATAAGCAAATCCATTTCTCCTGGTCCTGTGCTCCATCTCTGTGAGTCAATAGAGATGTTGACACTCAGTTCTCAACAGGACATAATGACGCTTAATCAATGTAAACAATTCTCATCCACTTTTTCTCCATGACTCAATCTAGTGCACTCGTCTCACTCTCTCAAGTGCCAGATCCATCCACGACAGCTCACTCTCCCAAGGGAAGCACCACTAAAACCCTGGCTGGCTCGCATGCATTCTTCTTATAATCTTTCTCTGATCAAGGTCAGACTGGTGAGAAGTGACCTTTGACCTGTGGAGAACGGTTCTCTCATTAGATGGCTTGATGGACCGAGCCAGTCTGCTATCTCTGTCATTCTGTACAGAGCTCAGGACTGACTGCATATTTCCACGCTCCGGTAATGAAGAGGTTTTTTGTTTTGTTCAGAGAAGGATTAGAGATGACACAAGTGAGCCGGGATTCTGGACAACACGTCCGTAGACTGATTAAGAGTAATGAAAGTCATGTGGAACAGAGAACGCTACTTGCGTACAACAGCTGCATGTTGTAACAGGCGAATCCCCCCCACATACACATACAAAGTCCTGTTAACAAATAGAAAACGTTGCTCAAGGTTTTATTTGGTTTATAAATAATTTATATGCTGTAATTAATACTTGTTGCACAGCATATTTCCTGGCGGGTGTCTTGCCCCCTGATCTAGACCATATGTTTCAGTGGAACATTGCTTCCCCCGATGTTTTTTTTTTTTATGGTTGGCGCTCCGTCTTTCTCAGTTAAACTTTGCTTTGTCATGACATCATTGTCATCTTGTGCTGGAAAATAACACGAAGCAAGGATTGCATTGTGAAATGACGGCAATGTTGAACATCTTAAGACATGTTTTCACAACATGAAACTCCGTGTTCTATCACTCTTGAGTGGCCTGACTGTCTCAGGGCATTTTCACACATGATCCAGAAACCCACGTCTACACCCAGGACCATTCCTGGACTCATTTTGCATGCAACTTTGATTTGATACAGACCAGTTCATCTCAAACTTTCTCAAACTGACCATCACATCCATATGTGGTACTTTCCCAAACTGTTGTCACAAAGATTGACGCACACAATTGTCTATAATGTATGCTGCAACATTACAATTTCCCCTCATTGGAATTAATACCAGGATCAGATTGCGCAATATTTTTGTCTTTCATAGTGGCCACCATGTCAGATTAGGCAATCATAGTGCCATATATTTTAGCAGTGTCTTGGTCAGGAGACTATAAGTTTGACTCCGACCAATCATCGTTCATTTCCTTGCATGTCATCAGGAAGGAGGGTCAAGAAATTGTCAGTCATAGCTACAGAAGGAACGTCGAGGAACACAGTGTAGGAGGTGTCAAACTAGGTGAGAAAATACAACAATTCTGACATGGTAGACACTGCAGTAGTGTCGGATAATGTCACACTACAAGGCCCATTCATCTTTCCTGACATTTGTACTCGGGCCTGAGGTGTCAAAATCGGGCTGAATTTGTGTCCCAGCCCGAGGCTCAAACCTGCTCCAGCATGGCAATGCCTCTGTGCACAAAGCGAGCTCCATGAAGACATGTTTTGTGAAGGATGGAGTAGGAGAACTTGACTGACCTAAACAGAGCCCTGACCTCAACCCCATTGAACACCTTTAGGGTGAACTAGAGCACTGACAGCACCCCAGACCTCCTCACCCAACATTAGTACCTGAGCTCACTAATACCCTTGTGGCTGAATGAACACAAATCCCCACAGCCACGCTCAAATCTACTGGAAAGCCTTCCCTGATGAGCGGAGCTTATTATAACTGCAAAGGGGGAATACATCTGGAATGGGATGTTCAGCATGCACATATAGGCGTGATGGTCACTTCTGTTCATGTAGGGTTTGTTTTGTTTTGTTTTGTTCTGTTTTGTCGAACCCGTGATAACCCTTTCTAATTAAGTCTTAATGTAGTAGTGTTTCAGTCGAAGAAGCTCACTTATAAAAAAAAAAATTTTTTTTTAAAGTCAACAGATTTTATTACTAGTAGTCATGTGCATTTGAATGTCTGATATTTAATTCAAATACACTACCAGTTAAATGTTTTTACACACAGTTTAACATTTTTATCTAACATATTTCAAAATAGGTAAAAGATTCTCAAGAACGAGAAAATCGAAGTAAGAAATGGGTACACGTGAACTAATTGAGACTAGTTGAGAAATAATCTAAACCGAACTGGAAAAGGCTGATCTGGATCACTCTAATAAGGCACTTGGAGCATACATCATATGTCTTTCTGTTGATACTAACACTGTCTGACATCTATTATTGTGCACTTGCCTTTAACAAAGAGCTCATATAGAGTGCATTACATTCTGAGAGTGGATGATGAAGATGCCCTTAGGTATTTGGAAAACTCTGATGAGTTGTATTAGGTGTAATTGTAATTGAACTATACAGTGTGACCCAAATGAGGATGGGATCCCTTTTGAGTCTGGTTCCTCTCAAGCTTTCAATTCAATTCAATTCAATTTTATTTGTATAGCGCTTTTTACAACAGACATTGTCACAAAGCAGCTTCACAAAAGTATAAATTCTGAATATAAACTTATGAATCTATACATTTATCTATATATCCCTAATGAGCAAGCCTGTGTTGATGGCGGCAAGGAAAAACTCCCTGAGATGGCAGAAGGAAGAAACATAGCATGCTTGTAGCATAGCTCATAGTCTCATGACAGGCCTAGTTAATCTGTGACAATCCAGAGCCAAGGCCAGGGAGCAGACA
>JAQQZR010000033.1:23027352-23041956 GCA_030068235.1 Notoglanidium macrostoma | reverse complement strand
ATAACTAAAAGGGAGAGCCAGCAGGTAACACAGACATGAGGGCGCCCTGGGACATAAAGCGGCCAGCCACTCCACCGCCAACAAACCTGAGTGAATGTGCGAGAGTGGGTTCCGACAGCATCCAAACATCCCACTAAACTTAACTGTGCTTCAAATTAAAATTGCAAATATGAAAACCCCCAAAACATTTTACGCTATTGTTAGGAAATCTGAATTCTGAGCAGTCCAAGTGAAGCTTTGTTTTCTAAGTGGGAAGGATGCCATCCTCTCTCCCCTGTTGATCAGGATGGTGCTGTACAATCACAGCCATCTGGTAGCTCATGTATACAAAACAGGGTGGTTAGAGTTCGTCCGAGCACAATCAACTGTTGTGTGAACAGAGGTTTGAAAAGATTGAGCGTCTGACTTCACTTGTCTCAGAGAAAGCACGTATTCGCCTTGACGCTTCTCAGGCGGTAGCTGTTGTGAGACAGGAGAAAGCCTAGCTGGCGCACGGAAATGGGATATGACCATTAGCAACAGGGTCAAGCAAGAAAGGCTGTAAAGCTGTGTGAGCTTGAACAACAGCCACTGTAACAGCTTTCAGATAAACTACTGGTGTTTAGAGTGCAAAACTCAGCATGTGCAGAATCTGTCCTTTGCTTTTTTTGCCCTCTCTTTTTCTCTGCACACTTATAAACAGAGCACAGTTCCACATGAAACAATATCTCTTTAATTCTCTATTTAAGGTGTGTGAGAGAGAGAGAGCGAGAGAGAGAGAGAGAAAGTGAATGAAAATGGTGGATGAAAAGCCTGTTTAGGAGTAATGGACATTATGAACTACAGCTGCATTTGTTAACATGCAACAGGAAGACATGCAGACACACATGCAGATAAAGATGTCTGGTCCTGTGACTGGTTCATAAATAAAAAAACATTGCACAAGATTTTGTCGTTTATAGAGAAACATGTAATAAGTCCATGTGAATGATTTATGTCAAAAATACAGTTTACATCATGGATTCTTGCAACCAGGGACTTTCACGTCTCTCCCTGTGCATATTCCAACTATTCAAACATGAGGCTTGTTGAAATGTGTACTATAATGTTTTAGCTATTTATGAATGATGTAGAGTCTCTTTGTTCCTGAATTTTCTCTCAGAACACAAAAGGTCAGGTCAAAGTTGGCATTATTTATAGTCCTACTTGTTTAAGTTATTAAGGTTTGGAATGAATGAAACCTGTTCTATTCAAGTGATCAGTTGGTTGGATAATAAATAAATAAATAAATACATACATACACATCCCCCATACCGCGACTATGCTCCACAGACCCTATGGTGGCCCCTGGGCCTACTTTGAGAACCACTGCAACACATGGACTCATCTCTCGCTCTCTTTTTCTTTCTCTTTCTTTCTTATGTAGGCAACCACGTAAGAACCCCAGCACTGTGTCTCAGGACTCATGGGATAAAGTCTACCCCCCTGGTGAAGTGTTCCAATCAGCTAAAGAGAACCCACGCTACTCAAGCTACCAGGGCAGCCGTGGTGCTAATGGCTACCTGAGTGGTCCGGCGTTGGGCCTGAATGCACGTGTGCTGCTGGAGACTCAGGAGCTGCTCAGGCAGGAGCAAAGGCGCAAAGAGCAGGAGGCACAGGCCAAGCTCAGTCCACAAAACGACTCACTGGCCCTGTCCTCAATCTCCAAAGGGCCCTACCGGCATGACGTGCCGCCCTCGCCCTCACAGCTCGCTCGCCTAAACCGACTTCAAAGCCCTGAAAAGGGCCGGCCGTTCTACTCCTGAAGGGGGGAGTGGGATCGGAGGAGAGGAGTACGACACACACTATGAACTTTGTGCTTTTCCGAAAACATAGGGATTTTGGTTGTTGACTCTTTTTTTTTTTTTTTAACATGTCATGTACATCAATATTTTTTTAATACACAATTATGGTCCAGCCATCCAAGGTCTCCACATGGTATGACAGTGTGTGCGTTTGTGTGAATGTATTTGAATGTGTGTTCTAACATTGACTAGCATCCTTGCCAGTCCTGACAATCAGAAAACAGCGAGCAGGTTTCCAGATTTGCATTTGTATTCTTATAGCGCTGTGACCTACATAACTCATTTCACCTGCCACCACTTGTGAACGTTGAACCGAGTGTTAAGGATAGCAGCGAGTATGCGTGTGCTCTGAATAGACGGAAATATTTTGAATATATATATTTTTTATCTGAACGCAGCAAAAAAAAAAAGTTATGTGGTAGCTATCCATATAGATTCAGACATTCAACGCAACCCAACATACCGTGTGTTAGTAAAGTGTTGGGCCACAACGAGCCACTTGAACAACCTCAGCACTCCTTGGCATCAATTTTACAAGTCTCTAGAGCTCTCCTGGACCGATGAACACTGTTCTTCCAAAAGATATTTCCTCTGCTGGGGTTTTGATGATGGTGCTGTAGAGCGCTGTCTAACATCACTTCAACAATCTCCCATACCGTAGATGTTCAGTTGGGTTGAGATCTAGTGACTGAAGACTTCTGCATCAAACCACTCAAGTGAGCCCTCGTTCCCTTCCACAGTCACCCTAGAAGAGACCACGTCCATCAGGATAGGATAAATGTGATCAGTCAGAGGAACTTTTTATTGATTTGGAGTGACACTTTCTTCTAAAAAGGGACATATTGATCACAGCAAAAATGTCCCCATGGCACTGCAGAGCTGCCAGATTTTCCTTTAAATTGTCACCCATCTGTATGTTTCTGAGAGGAAAAGAGAAGAGATTGAGAGAAAGCGAGAGGCGTTGAGAGATCGAGACCAAGCCTGCTACCCTGCCTCTAAACTCATAGTTATTTCACTCATCCCATGACCTCGTCTGTCCATCCATCACACTTCCTGTCTACTATTCTCTCTGCTGTTAAAGCTTTGCAACCAGTCATGTGGTGGGAGTTGGACTGCACTGCAGTGGTATAAGAAACTCCTTTAGACGCCACGCCTCTGTGTCTCTCGGCCAGTCAGTGGTCACACAGGTCGCACATGTAGTCCAGTACTCTGATCATCACACGCTGATTTCAGCTCACTGTTTACTCTACCAGCCATCACTTCATCACTGTAATACATGATTGGATAATATTTTTTTTCTGAACCTGTTCGTGTGTACTATACCAGGTGATATGACGGTACACTTTTCTATGGGTATAGTGGGCATCATCAGTAGTAAAAAAAAAAAAAAAACATGAATTGTGGTAGCTTTATTTTTTAAATCAATTTTTTGTAGCATTTCCTATAAAAGTAATAATGAGCACATTACCCTGCGACACATGGTTGTTAATAATGCTGCATTCGACTTGCCTCAGAAGTGGGACGTCAGAACTGCGTTATTTTTGCCTCTGTGCATTCCAGCTGCAAAGTGGACGCCTCACCGTTCATCTTGTGTTAGCAACACGCTAGCCAGCTAACTGTGATGAGGAATTTATAGTTAGCTACCTTCTCAAAACAGCCCACTGTATAAGCAGACAGTCAAAAGGTCTAAACATATACCTGTATATGCAGCAAAACCTCCCGAGTGTACTTTGTGTACTGTTGACATGGCATCATGCTTGCTGAACTCGCTTTTCTAGCAAGTAGGAATTTTGTTATTCCTAACCAGATGTCAGTTTTAGACGAATGCAGCAATAAATAATATCTGGATAGGTATGCATGTGTAAATGCATCCAAGATCAATCAGTCGAGCTATTTCTGTAAGACTAAGACACCACTTTTAGCCATGCTTGACAACCAACCCCTCCTAATTACATGCCATCAGTACTCCCGTGATCCACGACTGCTGAAGGTGATTAAAATGTGAGTTTTGCGATCTTTTGTATAAAACGAGTTACAACTCAGGAAGCTGGTGAAGCATAGGAGTTTATGTGAATGTTCTGTCTGATATAGAACGGGCTAATCAACGCCACATTTGACTGTGTGAGGTGGAAATCCTGATCCGAGTATTGTAAGGCATATTGTGGCATGTAGAAACATCATGTATTGTGGATATGATGCCCACCCCTAATGAGCGGAACGCTGACAGCCTGAAGCCTTTCTCTCCTCCTCTCTCATTCACTCTCTGTCCCGCAAGAGGAAAGCTAAAATGTACGAAACATCGATGCACATCTTCCCACTGTTGAGGAACCGGTACGTTGCAGTGTGTTTGGTCCCGTGATCTCGAATGGGTGGGAAATGAACTTTTCAGAAGAGCAGCAGGGGTTTCTTGGCTGCTTTATTTCACATTTTGTATTTTATGCATTGAATTAATGGAGAATTTGTTGGCGATGGTAACGTTCAAGTGCCTGTTATTGGAGGGATATTTTGTACTACAAAAGATGTCATGGAAAGCACATATTTTAGCAATTATTCTACTATTTTTGTGTAATAACATCTTTCCACCGCAAAACGTGTTTAGATCTTCAAAAGGAAAAAAAAAAAAAAAAACAGAGTAACTGTGTATTTTTTATTTTTTTTGCATTGTCTGTATTCTCCTGAGGTAACATGGTGTCCATGGTGTAACACACATGTAAGCGCAGTGCAATTACATTTTTTTGACTAGTCTTTATACAATACTGTATGAAATTGTACACAGCTTTCTCTGTACATATCAAATTTAGACAAAATAAAACAGAAGGCTGTTTCTTCCTCTTGTTTGCACAACGCAAGTGTGCGTGTTTATTGATCCGTTCAATTCACCACATGAAGCAGCACCGATCGGATGACCGTTAAGAGCATTGTTACCACAACGCTGTTGAATTCTCTATTCTGATTGGTCAGAAGGTGTTGATTAATTTTCTCCAACAGTGGTTACAGGTGAAAGTCAAATCACATGTAATTGATGCACTCATTCATTTCTCTAGCTTGCGCAGGGATTAGTGGGGCAGACACTTTGCATAGTCTAATACTAACGTTAAATGGATATGACGAAGTTTTCTTCCTTTATGGAAGGAGTGTCCAGTGTCCGCAGCATGACAGAATCTTCAGTAAAGAAAAGTTTGTGATTTCCTTCCACTTTTCTGTCTAAAATAAAAAGCTTTTTTTTTGGTCTTTTTAACTTCGAGAGAAAAAAACAGGCAGGTTCGATAATGACGGTTTAGAGGACGTGACGCCGTAAGTGCTATAGCGGATGTTCCACAATATGAAATGTAGGTATAAATGGATAAAAAACATGACATGCAATTTATTAATACATTTAAATGTAATAAATTCTATTTTGAAATACTGGCAAATTGTTGTGGTATAAAACACTTCGGTACATGGTGTTATAGGAAAAGAATCCACTTTGTTGTAGTAACAATAACTCGGCTTCACATCAGGATGCATCACGCCTTTCTGCTGCCGAGTATTCTCCTATAACAGCATGTCCTGACATGTTTTATTCCTTAACAATTGTTGTTATTTTTTTTTTACCCAAAACGACCTTTTCAACTTTAAGTTGTCTGATACGCGAGGCATCTTTGTGCAGCATGAAAAATTGTGTCTAACTCCATTCTTTGTTCTGCTAGTATGGCTCGCACATTTTGGAGAAGCTGAAAGCACGGAAAAAGGAAATCTGAGAAGTATCCTTCCTCTGCTTCCCTCTCTTTAATCTATTTCTGATCCCATAGATCACTTTAATGTTGCCTATGACATGGCTGGCCAGCACTGTAATGAGAAGTGTAATGAGTTTGATGGCAATAAGGACAATCGTGAAATTTATGAAGTTCAGGTCAGGGCAAGTGAATCGGCTGTGACGTAGACTCTTGGCTCTTTACACAGAAAACCTGCCAAAAGCTTCTCTGTGTGAGGAAGTGAAAAATCTCCATCTGTTTGACACCGCAGAAGTGTGTGTGTGAATGAGAAAATGAAGGGAAGGAGAAGAAGTTAAACAAAGGAAAAGAAAGCCCCGGGGGGAGTTGATAACAGGGATCCTGTGCAGATCAGGTGCAGTTTCGGAGTACTGGAATGGCTGAACCTGGAGACTCAAAGCAACAGAGTTCATACTGTGTGTAAAGTAGGGGAGAAGAAAAGGAGGGAAACAATATCTGTTCCATGAGGTGACTGTGGCCTCACGGGTGAACCCTAGAGAATTGACGAGAAACTCTGCAGAAAGTAACGGTAGCATTTCCCCTCTGGATGAACTAGCATTTAGCATTCAGCATTTTAACTCCACTGGAACTTTCTACACTTACGGGTCGAGTCATGAAATGATTATAGTGTGCGCTACGAAAGTCAGACGCCACTGACAGGAACTGGTTTTATTCTGTCATCTGTTTAAAAAAAAAACAAAAAAAAAAAACGAATGCATTTTTGTTCTTTTACTTTAAAAAAAAAAAAAAAAAAAAAAAAAAAAAAAAAAAAAACTTATGATGTTAGATTAGGTGTTTAAAATACTTTATACATAAGTGTGAGACATTGTCTCAAAATCTTAATTAAAAGAGGAAGTAGAAAGTTCAAAATATACCCAAGTGAAAGTAATACACTGAAACATGACAAGCTTCTTTTGGGTTTTTGGTTTTTTCCTAACTCTTATTAATTGCAAAATAAAAAAAGTGTGCTGGTGAGAGAACAATTGTCTGTAGTACTTATAAAGCGAGTGCTGCTGTGGATGTTGCGTTAAATGGGTAAAAAGGACATCAGTTATTAAATAGGATAATTCTGTAAATTGCTTTGGTAGAAAGTAGAAAACTGCCATAGACCCCCAAGAAGAAGAAAAGAACCCACGCAGCCTTGGTGCTTAGACCCGTAATAATACAATCCAAACTTTATAGCATTTCTATATGGGCATTATTGTACTTTACAATGTTTCAATAAACCTCAAGTGGAATTATACATATCAAGTAAACCTCAAACTACAATGTAGCTCTGGAGTCGTATTTCAATTTATTTCCACTGTATTTAACACCTAAGAATGTCTGTAAATTCCTGCTTTTTAATTGTCCGTGTAGTCCGATGTAGCGCAGCCTGAGAGAGCAGTGAACTTTCTCCCTCCTGCTATTATTCTTCACACTGTGACTTTTATATGTGGAGTTTTATTGCCTTCCCCATGACGTCTCCTCTGTACTGTCTATAATCAATAGCAGAGAAATGCTATCAATGCAGGCTTTCAGTTATAGATTTAGATTTCATATTTATGTAGTATAAAGCTCCGGACTGTTTTCTCCTCCTGTGTACTCTTTTGCTCGGAGTGTAAGTGTGTGCTTGGGACGCATATGCTTTTCATTCTGTTTGCTCCTCTGTCTTTCTAAGGCTGGAGGCTTGTCCACGAGTCACCTGTTTTGGATAGAGCAACCTGTTTTGAGGCTGCTGCAGGCTGGCCGTTGGGGATCTGGAGGGCAGAAGTGGTGTGACGCTAAAGAAGAGATGCTCATAAATCTTCTCAATGCAAGAGCAAATTGTAGGGAGTCGTTTCAGCTCCACCCCTCTCTCCTGCACCATACCCAACCACAACAGACCTTCCACACAAGCCTTACTTAACATCTGCTTTGTGTGTGTGTGTGTGTGTGTGTGTGTGTGTGTGTGTGTGTGTGTGTGTGTGTGTGTGTGTGTGTGTGTGTGTGGTGAGAAGGACGGAAGAAGAAGGTTGCTTTCACTGAACCTTAAAAGGGAGGGCGTGAAGACTGCTGGTAAATCCAGGGAGCGATTGTGTGTGTGTGTGTCAGAAGAGCTTTGTCTGCTGTATCTCACAGATAAGGATTGGAGCTGGATTCTCACAGCTTCCTTGCTGCCAAACACTCCATGAAATTGCACTAAAATGTCAGCGTGGTTAACCTCAGCATTTAGCCTAGCTAGAATATCTATCCACCCGTACACGACCTTTCTGGACCAGTGGGCATCCATGATGCCGTGCACAGACAACACCAGATGGATCAGGATGCTCAAAAAAAGGAGGACGAAGAGCAACACAAGTCTGAGATGCCAGAATTGAAAACATGTATCAGTCGGCATCATGAGATATTAAAAGTAATGTCTATCTGTTTTGCATAACCTGTTTAAAAGACAACTGACCTGGTATACACCAGTTGTTTTTGTTTTTTCCTAGAGCTGAAATACACTTATTTTAGTTTTTTCACTAGATCTGAAACACACTTATGGCTTTACAGCCACAATATACTTTTAGGTTTTCTCTTCTTAATTTTCCATCAGAGCCACCAAATCTAAATTCAATCACATTAATAAATAATGCATGCGCCCAGTTATTATGCATGATATTATTTTGTACACTTCTACTCCTACTTATTTTTAAACATATCCTGATGTATGCATTCTCCTATTTTGAAGCCTGTACTACCAACCATGTTGCACAAATTTCTTTTTTTTTTTTTTTTTTTTGTGGGTAACAGATTTCACACAGCTGTTATTGCGGAGAGCAAGTCGATGATGTAATGCTTTAACGATGCAGTTACTGCATTACACTTTGCAATGATTATCACGCAATTCGTCAAGTTTTAACGCTGAAGGAAATTAATATCCGAAAAAAAAATAGCTTTTAAAACAACTAAATATGCAGGAGTTTTCTGTGAAAATTACTGTATATACAGAATAACCATTTCTTTTTGATCTTAGAGAGGATAAACTCAATCATTTCATTTCAAACCTGAATCATTTCTTACTCTGCTGTATTATTATTATTATTATTATTATTATTATTATTGAGCTATTAGTACTTTTCAACTGCAAGCGTTCTATTAATTATTTTACTCAATAAACATTGTGTCCAAAAAAATGTTCACTTATAACTTATTTGCAGCCCCCTTTGTAAGAGCACACTACATTTCCACTCTGCTATTTGAATATGTAATAAGCATAATGAGCTTGAGGTAATAAGCTCTGTCCATTAGCATGTTTCTTTTAAGTTTCGTCATTTCTGTTAAAATATTTGTAACTGTCCCGTGAGTTTTACATCATCCTATGCCTTCATCTTATTGGTGGATGTTAGAGAAGTATTCATGAAAAATTTCAAATGCTGCCAGACGTTATCAACTGTCTTCTGTTGCAGTGGTGCTAAATTGTACAGTGTGAAGCCAACTTTACTGCTTTTCACAACATCTGGACTTACTTGGATTTAGAGTGCATTGCATAAGGATTCCTCCTCAAACTGGATTTGACTGGAATTATATAGTATGCCATGAATCTATGCAAAATAGGGTGTGTTGGGGTCAATTGCAAAATGACATGCAATTAATTAAGATAGTTAAAAGTAGTAATTGCCTTAGTATTCACCTCCTTGCTGTAAAATCCCTAAATTAGTTCAACCTGTGTGCAAATAAAGTGTCATGTGATCTCCTTGTAAATACACCTGTTCCTGGAAGGGCCCTAAAGTTTGTTAGAGAGCATACCCAAACAAGTCTAGGACAAAGATGTAATTTTGAACATCCAGCAGAGCACCATTAAATCCATCACTATAAAAATGGAAATTATATGGCACAACCATGACAGTTTACCCTTCACCCTTTAACACACTGTATGTAGTAACCTGGCCAGTAGTGCTGACATCACCTGCTTAACATCCAACACTATTATACCAAAGCAGAAAACAAGCTCTGAGGCTAAGCAACAAGTCTCACAACACACACACAATGATGACATTTCCACACACACCACTGTTTTGTCTGTTCTGAACTTTAAAAATCAGTGCTATATGAAAACACTGGCACAGTGGCCATGACCGAACAGCAGCAAAGCCGGTTCTATTACTCGCTCATCTGAAGGACTTTCCATTCAGCAAACTCCTCCGTGATATGCTTTAATTCCAAACCCTGCATGGCTCTGAGGCAATTCAATGGAAATTTAATATTTCCTGAGACATGCTGCTCCTCGCATAGTTCTTAATTAGTTTTAGTTTGGAAAAGAAACAAATTGAATAAATTTAGTTTTAGTGCATGAACTTATAGTGACCTTTAGTGACTTCTAAATCACCTGACATAATTAGATGCATCCTATTGGATAGGATATAATTGGCATTTACCCGTCTTCCCTGGTAAAAAAAAAAAAAAAAAAAATCATATATTGACTTTTAGATTCAGCACAAAAAATGCCATATTTTATTAGAAAAATTAACCAGCTCAGTATCAGAATCTCTTTAATAGTCCGTATAATTTACATAGAGAACTTTGACTTGGTCTTGCACATATAACAAGACAAACAAACAAATAAAAAATACTAACAAGAGGACACCAACAGCAAGTAACATAAATGACAAATAAATAATGCAAATAATTTATCAAAAACAAAAACACCAGTGAACGTGGTACAGCAACAACAATAACAGTATCAGAAATGGCAACATTAATAGCAGTGTCAATGACAACAGTTCAACTGATTTTTTTTTGCAGTTGTTTTGTACCACCTGCGAGATGGCAGAAGGGGGAGAATGTGGTTGCCAGGGTGGGTATTTTCCACACAGATCTATGTACAGTAGAATGTAAAATTGTAATGCATTAAGTATAACAGAAGAGTCAACAGTAATAATAAAGCAGATTTATTTGTCTTTTATCTGCTTCTAAATGGTGGCTACGTGGTTAAATAGTGGTTAAATGGGTGTGCTGGTGGTGTGTTTTTCATTTATGCTTACACCGTTTGGAGTACACAATAAGCCACACATGGGTGTCAGGTAACAGCCCTCGGGGCAAGTAACACAAGGCTCATGAGGGAGAGCAGGGCACAACCTAACACTTTTTGGTTTTCACTTAATAAATTAACAAATCTTCAAGCTAGAATAATCGTGTTTTTCTGCAATCAGCATGCTACAAATGTAAGCTTGAACTTTATTTCTAGCATCTACTGCTCATATAGAAAGTGAAAGTTCTGCTGAAAGTGAGGGGATGTACATGGCTGGGGGTTAGTTATAACACCTGCTAGAAAAGCCTGATAAATTTGTATCAACAAAGTTAATTCAATACAAGTCTATGTTGTATGAAACAAACCACATTACAAATGTTTGGACTCACCTGCTCATTCATAGGTTTTTCTTTATTTTGAGTATTTTCTAGATTGTAGAACAATACCGAAGACATCAAAACTATGCAATAACATATGACACATATGGAACTTCCATCCATCCATTATCTATAGCGCTTTATCCGTCTGGGTGGCGGGGAAGCTGGAGCCAATCCCAGCATCTTCGGGCGAGAGGTGGGGTACACCCTGGGCAGGGCGCCAGTCCACCACAGGGCCAACAGTGACAAACAACCACACACGCTCACATTCACACCTATGGGCAATTTAGAGTGGCCAGTTGACCTAAACTGCATGTCTTTGGACTGTGGGAGGAAACCGGAGCACACAGAGGAAACCCACCATATGGAACTTAAGTGTTAAAAAAACAAAATTTGTGTCATATTTTAGATTCTTCAAAGTAGCCAGCGTTTACCTTGATGACAGCTTTGCACACTATTGGCATTATCTTACCCAGCTTCATGAGGTGGTTACCTGGAATGATTTTCAATTAACAGATGAGTCTTGTCAAAAGTTCATTAGTGGAATTTCTTGCCTTCTTAATGTGTTTGAGATCATCAGTTGTGTTGGGTCGAGGTAGTGTTGGTGTACAGTAAATAGCCCTAGTCCACAGTGCAGTAATCCATATTAAGTCAAGAACCGCTCAACTAAGTAAAGAGAAACGACAGTCCATCATTACTAAGACATGAAGTATCTTTAAAGTAATAAATATAAAGAAAAAACACTGAATTAGAAGCTGTGTCTAAACTTTTGACTGTAGAGGTATGGCCTGAACCAGATCATCAGCTCAGTATCCAGAAAGTCAAGTGCTGGAATATGGAAATGTGAAGTTGAGCAGGACAGTGACTGGAGTAAAGATGTGCTGATCAAACTGATTAAAATTCTAGATGTGATCATACTTAAACCTCATTAATGGCATAAATGATTAGAATTTAATTAATGATGGATTAATATGAGCTCGTTAAACAGGAGAAATTTGTTTTAACACAGATTTTGATTTCTGTTGTCTATTTTCCTCCAGACCCTTCTTTACAGTGTTGAATAGTGTATAGTGTTGCCATGAAATACCCATTTTTGTTTGAATAAAAACCCTTCAGTCTACAATTCTTTAACAGTTTAACCACTATAAACTGAATAATGGCTTTCTACCATAAATATCTTTCCACATAATGGTAACATTTACAGTGGGAATTCAGTCATTCATCTTCAGTAACTGCTCTATTTTGGTCAGGGCTGTGGTGGATCCAAAGCCTACCCCAAGATGTAACTATATTACCTTATATTCTTTATTTTACAACTTCTATACAACAGGAAAAATTTTAGGAAAATCAATGCATTTATTAATTGGTAGAAATTTTTTACCCCAAGCAAAAATTGAGGAAGTTTGAATGCAAAGCAAAGCTTCAGGCTGAGCAGTCGAGGTTTACAGGTCTCACTCAACAGCTCTCTATGGGATTTGAACTCACCACCTTCAGATCATTAGGGTCGAATTCTAACCACCAAGTTTAACCGCTGCATCTCAATAACTCTACAGGATGATGGAATTGTGGGTGAGGTTGCTGAATTCATGACAAACCCTATTCCCATTGTTTTCGCTCGTGCCATTTCTAATATCCTGCCATATAAACCAGCCTTCCTCTGTTACTTTAGTGTTTCAACAAGTAATTATCCATGTTTAAACTGTTTTCCTACGGAACTCATTCTTTGTTAACAAAAAACCAAAAGTGCAACTGTTTTGATGCAGTTATAAAGTTATAAGTCCTGGTGATTTTTCTTTTCTTTTCATGATAAGACAACAGAACATTTTGTAATTATTTCAATTTGTTGCCAGCTGACTCTATAATGAATGTTTGTTGACACTGTACAGAAAGTAAATTGGAATTACACTTGAATCCTGCAGAGATGAAAGCAGTAATCTCTCATCATGTACAACATTAAAGAATTGTCATTAACTAGGATTATGATTGTCTCTTTAAACCTGTGCTTATCAAGCAGACCAGTTTTCTACACACTTATTTATTTATTTTTTTTGCTTCCCTCAGGGTTCACATGTAGGGAGCCGAAACTAGCTGTTTACATTTAGTTGGCTTTAATGCAGTGTTTTGAGAGTTGACACTTGAATTGTTCTTGTTGACATGTATTTAGCTAATGTGCTCTCCTGTCACTCGCCCGCTTGTCTTGTGGAATAAAGCCCAGTGTTGTGGAGGAGCTGGGTATTTAAGCGCTTGTGTATGCAAGGAGATGCAGCATTGGCAATGCAGGAATGAAAAGATCCAGTAAAGCGTCTCAGCAGCAAATCTACATGGGGCAAATCCTATAATCTGCTGCAGTGCCAGAAGCCCAGAATGGTGTAGAGCAATTGTTCTGCCAATGGAAAATCTCTCTCTCTCTCTCTCTCTCTCTCTCTCTCTCTCTCTCTCTCTCTCTCTCTCGTCACCTCATCTTGGTGTCAAATTAATCCTCAGGAGTTTCATAAAGATTTGGCTCAGTTTGTGCTCTCTCAGCTACAAAAGCCTTTGTCAAGGTTGCAATAAAATTCCTCTACTTTCATACACTGTAGGTTTAGAAGCTACAAAGATGAAGAAAGGATACAGAGTAATTGTGTGTGTGTGTGTGTATGTGTGTGTGTTATGAGGGTTTAAAAAAAAGTCTGGTTCAAGGTCCATAAAAAAGTATTTTAGTCCGATTTAGTTTTCCTAACATAAATATTAAAATTTTCTGTTATTTCTTCCTGCATTTATACCTTTTATGTACAACTGCACACTATTTTCACACTATTTAAAAACCTTGAATACGTTTGGGTCAAAATTCTGCCTGTAGAAATGTCAGTGTATAACCTGAAAGCTTTTAGGTATTTGCCACAAATTTTTCACATAATGTAGAGACCTTGAACATGAACCAGAGTTCAGACAAAAAAAAACTTCTTCATGACTCCATAACATCCAAATTTACAATATAAATCTTTTTTTTTTAACATCTTGAATTTATCTCAGCATAAATATAACATCTCTGGATAAATAAGGACATGTAAAAATGTACAGTGGGGAAAATAAGTATTTGATACACTGCCGATTTTTCAAGTTTTCCCATGTACAAAGAATGGAGAGATCTGTAATTGTCTTTATAGGTACACCTCAACTGTGAGAGACGGAATCTAAAAAAAAAAAATCCAGAGAATCATATTGTATGATCTGTAAATAATTAAATTGCATTTTATTGCATGAAATAAGTATTTGATACAATAGAAAAATAGAACTTAATATTTGGTACAGAAACCATTGTTTACAATTACAGAGGTCAGATGTTTCCTGTATTTGTTGACCAGGTTTGCACACACTGCAGGAGGGATTTAGACTCACTCCTCCATACAGATCTTCTCCAGATCTTTCAGGTTTCGGGGTTGTCGCTGGGCAACACGGAGTTTCAGCTCCCTCCATAGATTTTCTATTGGGTTCAGGTCTGGAGACTGGGTAGCCACTCCAGGACCTTGAAATGCTTCTTACGGGGCCACTCCTTAGTTGCCCTGGCTGTGTGTTTCAGGTCAGTGTCATGCTGGAAGACCCAGCCATGACCCATCTTCAATGCTCTTACTGAGGGAAGGAGGTTGTTGCCCAAAATCTCGCGATACATGGCCCCATCCATCCTCTCCTCAATACGGTGC
>JAQQZR010000033.1:22995454-23019026 GCA_030068235.1 Notoglanidium macrostoma | reverse complement strand
TAAGATAATGCCGATTGTATCATCACGCTAAATGGTGGCTACTTTGAAGAATCTAAAATATGAAACATATTTTGTTTTTTTTACACTTTTTTGTTTCCCACATAATTCAGTATATGCCATACGTGTTGCTCCATAGTTTTGATGTATTCAGTAATATTTTACAACGTAGAAAGCAAAAAAAGAAAAATAAGAAAAACCTATGAAAAAGAGTAGGTGTGTCCAAACTTTTGACTGGTAGTGTATATTAGAGATGTAACCAAATATAAATACAGTATTCCGATTGAGCAGATCATGGCATCTAAAAATACACAAAATAAATGCAGGTAATACAGATACACAGATTGTGTTGGATTAAATTAGGCTACGAGTTCTGTTTATATAAAACACTAGAGTGATGTAGCTGAGTTTGAGAAGCTGTCAGAGCCAGAACCTATAGCTTTTTCCAGAGTTTCTGGTGGCATAGTTGAAGGATTCATATATAATTAAAGAAAAATCTGGTTTAGGCTCCAACAATTCCTTTATGTACTCCACAAACCTATCTATAGACTGTCATGAAGCAGCCCATCAACTAATTTTCAACTCTCACTCTACTTTCATCACCCTAGCATAAAATGTAACAGTCCACATGAGCTAAATTTTATATTGTGAAAAGTATATAGACAAGTTACAGCCAGAAACTGGCCAAGTTGATAGTCATAAAGCAGACTATCAACTAATTATGAACAATACGTTTATAGTTATAGTTGTTATTTATAGTTTTTGATGTCTATTTATAGTTGTTGATGTCTATAGACTGTGACCTGACAGGAAATTGACAGTCTATGTATGATTTGTTGAATGTCTACACAGTGTCTACATTAAACTATTCAATAAAATATTACCTTAACATGGTGGAACAGGTAGCATTGCCACCTCAAAGATCCAGGATCCATGGTTCCATCCAACACTTGGGTTACTGTAACATTCTCATGTTGTCCTGCCCAATGTTCTAATCGGTTTTCCCTGTGTTTCTCTTCTCTCAATTATGTGCAGCTCTTCTTTTTTGGAGAGTAAAAACGCCATTGTGGACATAGATCATCCGCTTTATCCATCTGGGTCGCGGGGGGAAGCTGGAGCCAATCTCCTCAGGAGACACAGGGTGAGAGGCGGGGTACACCCTGGGCAGGTCACCAGTCCACCTCAGGGCCAACACAGACAAACAGCCACACATGCTCGCATTCACACCTATGGGCAATTTAGAGTAGCCAGTGGACCTAATCTGCATGTTTTTGGACTGTGGGAGGAAACCGGAGCACCCAGAGGAAACCCATGCATGCACGGGGAGAACATGCAAACTGCACACAGAAAGGCACCCTGGGTGACCTGGGACCTTCTTGCTGTGAGGCGACAGTGCTAACCACCACACCACCGTGCCGCCACATAGATCACTGTGTAAAAAAAATAAACAGGAAATTCTTCCAAAATGCTTTGAATATGTGACTCTACATTATAGTCACATGGCTTAATTTTTCCACAACCAACAAACATATACATATTTATTAATATTAATATATATATATACATTAAAAATAAATATCTATACTGACATAGTGTGTTCCTAATCATGGTCAAAAAACTGTAGAAAGATTTTTATTGACCTTTCATGAAAACACAATAACTCAATTTTGAAAAATTGACCCATGTGACTGGTGGCATGGAGGTGCAGTGGCTAAGACTGTTGCTTCACAGCAAGAAGGTTCTGGGTTTGAACCTGCTGGCTGACTGGGGCCTTTCTGTGTGGAGTTTGCATGTTCTCCCCATGCCTGCATGGGTTTTCTCTGACCGTCCAAAGACATGCAGATTAGGTCAACTGTCTACTCTAAATTGCCCATAGGTGTGAATGTGAGTGTGAATGGCTGTTTGTCTCTCTGTTAGCCCTGCTTTAGATTGGCGACCTGCCCAGGGTGTACTACGCCTCTCACCCAAAGTCAGCTGGGATTGGCTCCAGCTTCCCTACAACCCTGATGAATAAGCAGTATAGATGATGGGTGGATGGGACACATGTGACTGGTTTTGTAAAGAAGGGTCACATATTTGTTTTAAAGTAGTCCATCAGTAGCAGATTTTTGAACTGAGAATCTGAATCTGAACAGTAGTCCATTCATGCAAAAATACTCCACTGTTAGCATTGTATAACTCACCCTGACTGCACATATGATTTAGTCAGGCCAGGGGCAAAAGTGACGTTTTACTTATTGAAGCTGTGCTTTGTAATTTTGACATAGCACACGCTGTTAAGAGCCTGAGCTGTTTTGGCCTTGAGAGAAAAAGTAAATGCAGCAGAATTATTTCATGGTGAGTGGCTGTGGCACAATGGCTGGCCTGAGAGCAGGGAGTGTTCTTCTGTGGATGGTGTGTGGGTGTTCTCTATCTATCTCTTTAAAGATAGATTCTAAACCTATATTATATTACCTTCCCCAGAAGTTTCTTTTTCACTGACTTCACCATAGCAACAGCTAGTGATGTCAAGAGTCACCTTATTGATGTTATGCTCATTTTTGCTACTGTAAATGCAATGTCCTTGATTCTAAATCTTAACAAAATGATTAGTTGGTCATCTTTCTTTCTTGTTTCTCCAGTTTAGTGTTGAATACTCTTTGACAGCTTGTTATACTATGCAACATATTTTAACATGTATTTGAGGAATTGTGTGTAGTCCAATTGTTAAAGTAATAGATGAAGTCATGGACTTAATTAGTTGAACACATTTCACACATAATTAAGTGGCACACAAAAGGTGCAAACAAAAAAGGTTTGAGTATGTCAGAACCAAAGGTAATGATAGAATATCACAGTTTTTGAGGGACAAGGACACTTTCATTTCAAATTCTTATGACTGTTGTGAAAAGGCACCTGTTAACACCTTCAGTCCCTGTATCCACTATTGTGATGATCACGTAATTTAGGGATTTTCATTTGATTTCATAAATTAAGGAAAATTCATTTATTTGTTGTAGAGGCTTTGAATTAACTAATCAGAGTCTAGGTTTTGCCCTACTGAGACTTGCATAATGAATGTACATTTTTCTTTATACATGTTATATGTTCTTTATACCTATCCATTTTATCCTGGATAGATTCATTGTCTGTACCCATTCTGGAAATACTGAGTTAAGGCAGGGATACTCCCTGAATGGGAAACACATCCACTACAATTAAGACAACACACATAACTGGGAGCAAATTAAAGGCATGTTTTTAGGAGCTGGGAGTAAAACAGAGAACCCAGGAACACCATGTGGATAAAAGGGAGAACATGTAAAACTATATCAAAAGTAACCCAAGTTCAGGATCAAACCCTAGACTCATCATATGATTATATCTTGTAAAAGATTGACCATAATGAATTTCAATTATGCTTATACATTTAAAACAGAGCTGAAGGGATTAAATCAACCTTCCACTTAAATTTATCTGGTAATAGTAAAGGTGATTGATATCTCTATGGGTCATATGGCCACATGTAGTTCTGTATAGACTGTCCTGCTGTACAAAGGCAGATCTAAAAGTTTTGATTGTGCCCCATCATTAACTGGAGTTCTGGTAGCTTTTGTCAAATGTTGATAATCACAAATTGAACTTTGATGGACATGGACTGTAATCTTGAGGCATTGGTCCATTCAAAGAAGGCATCCAATGTGAAAATCTTACAAAACCATCCAACCAATCTCTATAATGATACTGCTCCACGATGGGCTGACATTCTGTCAGAACGAAAATTACTTTCATTTCACAGTTGGATGAAATCTCATGGGTTTTCTTTGTTGGAATGTGTGTGTGTGTACGTGTATGCGTGCTGTTACTTCCAAGATCTGTCAAGTTGGAATCACAAACCATAAATATTTACCCTGGAGTGAGTAAAGATATTTTGTATAGGAGTTCAGTGTATAAGGTTGAAACCTGCAGTCTTCTCACAAGCCTATAGGGACAACGAAAAGCAATGATGCCATGTTCTGGATAGGAAGATGTGAAGAAGATCTGGCTTTGATCATTGGCTGAACACGACCTATAACATTACACAGATGAAATGGTAGTTCTGAAGCATCACACATGTGACCTGTGACCCCTCCAGAGGTCAAGTGTAAAGCTGAGAACAGACCTTGCTACTTTTGTGCCATTGAGGGCAGGAAAGGTGCATGTGGTGTCCTGCAGGTGGGAATGTGTCATTCAGTTGCCATGCAACTGTCTTTGAAGCCCATGACCTAAAGGGCAAAGGTCATTTGAGTTTGGGCACTGGTCTTGATTTTAACCATAAGGACCCATGCTGAGGGAAAGAGGGGGACAGGGCTTCAGGGTGTACTCTTGAATTAGGATGACATGCTGCTATGGGTTGTAACAAGCCAAGGAGGGTTTCTTTAATGCAAACATTTTATGTAATTGTATAATGCATTATTTTTATGCATTGACTATGGTCATTATTAATCCCTTAAAATTGTATGTTGTTCATCCATTCATTTTCAATACCTACTGAAATCTGTATCAATTTAACTGCCTGTATCATGGTCACTATTGATCCAGAGACTATCCCGGGAATGCTGGGAGTAATACGAGGACACATTCTGAATGGGACACAAGCTAACTGCGTTGAGATTTACACCTGGGGCAATTTTAGAGTAGACAATACACCTACTAGCATATTTTTTGAAGGTGGAAGGAAACTGGAGAACCCAGAGGAAACATGAGGGACTATGTAAAACACAACTTATACGTGCATTAGCCCAAGCTCAAGATTGAACCAGAGACATGAGCTACTCATAGTTTTATGTTATTATTTAATTATTCTTCCCAAAGCACCCTATTGAGTAACTTCCATGAACTGCAAGTAAGAAATATGTGTAGCTACTAAAGAAAACAATGTGCTATAGGGCTGGACCATGAGGTGATTAGTTTTAGAAGTTAAAATGTAGTGAATTACAAGATTTTCAAAAGGTAAACTTTTTTTTCTGCATGGTTGTGCTTGCAAAAGACTATTTTAAGACCTTGATGAAAGAACTGGGTGGTTTTAACACAATCTTATTAAGACTATTAAAATATATTTGGTAATATTTTTGGAGTTTATTACAACAGTTGGGGTGTTCAGATTATGAGGTTGGGAATTGGGCTGGATTTTGGGCCAGTTTTGTCATGCGGACCTAGCAACCCTGGAGAACGGGGAACACAGACACAAAAAAGCAAAAAGAAAATGAATCCCCACTTTCTGCTTAACTTTGCAGAGGAAAACTGTTTTTAATTCCATGCTCATTGCTCCCTTGGGAGAGAATGTTTATTGCGTCTTTCTTCTTCTCATTTTCTCCTTTTTTTAACACTCTACCCCCAACCTGAAATATCTGTTTTGGCCGATAAGACTGCTAGCAGTCACCTTTACATCGTTATTAAACTGCTCCTCCTGGGCGGGTGGTTATGGCTCCAGGCTTGCAGAGCGGGTTAGCCGATAGCTTCGACTATCTGAGGCTGGACTTTGAAGCTTAGGACAGACTGGCTGGTTGGTTGAAGATTATGAGTCTCACTTAAAAGGCTAAATAAAAGCCTGGGAGGTGTGGGGGAGAAATGAGGTAATGGGTGATAACACAGTAGAAAATGCCTTCCTCCCTTTTCATTCTCTCTTTATATATAGGTGCATATATATATATATATATATATATATCCAGTCGACTGAGATGCTTGTCTGCTGAATCTGTGCCAGGGCTTATAGTCTGAGAGACAGAAATCAGGATAAGTAGCAGCACAAATAGATAGGATCAGACTGTCTCTTGGTGTCAAAGTCTACGCTGTCTGGTCAAATTGTGCTTCTGCTTTGGGTTCTTTAAAGCACATCCAGTGCATCTTGTTATATATTGCTTCACCTACAGTATCCCAAACCCACCTTAATTATTCATGGACAGAAGACCTGAACCCTTGTGAAAAAAATTAACCACTATGTTGTTATTTGGACTTATTATATTATTATTTGTACATGCTATTTTGAGTTATTATCTCATTATTTTGCAATATAGTATTATCTCATCATTTCAACTTAAACAACCCATAACCCCCATAAACCCCCAATATTTAAACACCCCACAATTTATCATTGAGATTAATTTACTGACTATAAGCTTAGAATTCCTATTCTAGTAAGTAAGCAGTAGATAACAAGTATGAGTCATTCATTTGGCCCACACATGTACATGTAAAGTAATAATAATCTTAAATATCTTCAGGTATGGTACATGATGCATATGGTATACGACTTCTATGACCATGATGTAATTCTGTCAATTTAAGTGTCGTGAGATAAAAATAATGTTGCCAAAACAAAATAATAACTTGAAATAATGAGTTATTACGTCTCAAGCCAAATTAGGCTGAAGTCAAAATAAGGACATCATATTTAAAAATAACAAGTTATAAAGTTAAAATAATGATATAGTACTTCAACATTTTTTTCAACTTATTTTTCAGGCCTTTGTAATTTTGAGTGTAATATTCCCATCTCATAATTTCTTGGCAAGTAATCCATTTTGTGTCAGGGGAATAACATGTTTAATTGCCTTCTTAGCATGTTAACACTGACCTTTAGTTTACTTGTTGCTAATTACAATTTCTCTCAAATGCACCCTCACCAAGGTCACTGACCTAATGGTCTGTATAAAGAAACAAACAAACAAGGCATGAAGTCAGATTTGCAACAACTTAATTAACAGTTGTGATTGGATGGTGCATGGAGCTTCATTACGATATAGTCTTTAGAAGTGAGTATCAGAATGGGGCCATGGCTGGTTAATAAGCCCTCCTGGGATGAGGAAAGGTTAGACGTGTTTATCAGTACCCCTCTTTGTATTCAGTATTCATGCTGGAGTCTCAGTGGTGTGGCATGTTGAAAGGCTTCAGCAAAGCATAAAGGTGAAGATGCCTGCTTCAGTGGGATGGCCAGTGATGCCAACTCTGTTTAGAGGAAGGTAGCTAATGCATGCTCCAAAAAGTCACTAGAAGTCCCCAGATGTTATGGGCTAATTTGCATATTCATTGAATTACCATAATCATTTGCATATCAAAGTGGCTTACATGAAGAAGAGAATTTTTCTGAAGACACTGAGTTTTAGCGGAATAGAAAACAACAGATTATATTTTATTTCTTATAGAAAGAAGTCATCTTTTGTCCTGACACCACAAAGTAGATAGTTTCATATTTATGAAATATTAAAATTTCAATCTGGAATGCAGACAAAATGAAGGGGCAGTATGGGCTCAATCGTTAAGATGTTGGGTTGCTGAATAGAAGATAGACTTTAGCCCTGGGGCTGCTGAAGCTGCCACTGTTGGACTCTTGGGCAAAGCCCTTACCCCTATCTGCTCAATCCTACCCACATTGACCTCACATAGAGGTGGGAAAAAGATGTAGATAACTTACCAACCAATGCAGACAAAATGAAGCAGTGGAAGCAAATAGTTGAGAGGTTTAAATGTGTGATAGTCATTTATTTTTATTCCTTGATTGTACAAATAACATGAATGATATGTAGAACATGATAAAATAACACATAGAAACAATGGAAATACCTGTTTGGAAAAACAAACTTCTGGCCTTGAATGCTTGTTTGTGTTTGCATGTGCCTACTGTCATTCATTATATAGACACTCTATGGGCTACGGTAGGGCTTGGGGGTGGAGTTTTGTGAACATGGGCAGGAATCGTTCAAAAGTCAAACTCACTTAACCTTTAGATATCTAATCTTGGAGAGCAAAACGAGATTAATATTAAATAATGCACCTTTAAAACAAAGAACAAAGTAGTGTGTAAGCAGGACAAACAGCGGTGATCAGTGATTTGTCTTTGGGAACAATGGTTATCAGCGATTGGTCTTTGGGAACCAGTTGTGATCAGTGATTGGACTTTGGGAGCAATGGTTATCAGTGATTGGTCTTTGGGAACCAGTTGTGATCAGTGATTGGACTTTGGGAACAATGGTTATCAGTGATTGGTCGTTGGGAACCAGTTGTGATCAGTGATTGGACTTTGGGAGCAATGGTTATCAGTGATTGGTCTTTGGGAACCAGTTGTGATCAGTGATTTGTCTTTGGGAACAATGGTTATCAGTGATTGGTCTTTGGGAACCAAGTTGTGATCAATGATTGGTTATTTTGAACAATGCTCATCAGTGATTGGTCATTGGGAAACAATTGTGATCAATTATTGGTCATTGTGAGCAATGGTAAGCAATAATACCCCTGTCTGCTCACAATTATACCAATCTTTTCAAGTAATGTCCAGCATTTGTGAAGCATCCAAAAGGTCTACTCTTTTAGAGTGAGTGGGGGAGAGTCTGGGGAACGTTACTTATTCTCTGGCCTCTAGACTTCAGCTTTAAATAAAGGATTTGTAGGTTTGTTGGTACCTTTGCTGTTACTCCCACTTGACACACCACATTGAATGCAATTAAACTACCAGAGCTGGCCACGATCTTACAGTTAGTATCAAGACACTTGGCAGAGTTGTAGAAAAGGTTGGGCACTTTATTTGAAACGCGTTCCAGCCATGTGGACTGAATTGTAACCTTTCTGTTTGTCTGAAAAGAATAAACCTGCCTTGGCTATTGCTTGTGAAAACCTGAAGAAGTCTATCTTAGTGTTCAGTGTGCCAGGAATTAGAGCTCTTTTTTTTTGTAAATCTCACTTCTGGTCGATGCTGAAGAAATTCTGACCAATCCAGCCCATCCATGAAGATATTCCCATTTATATCTATTTTTCAGGGCGATTTTATTAACATGGTGCTTTTAACAGTAGACACTGTCGCAAAGCAGCAACAGAAATCTGGATGTAGATTTAAATCCCTAACGAACAAGCCAGAAGTGATGATGGTAAGGAAAGTTCCCTGAAATGACATTATTAGCAAATCTTGAGAGGAACTAGACTCAAAAGGTAAGATTTTCTAGGCATCATAGAAATGACTGGGATTAGAAACGATTACAGTATTACAGTCATATAGAGAAAAGACAGATAGTACTAAAGCTGTTGAAGTAATACTGAATGTTCAGCATGTTCAGCATGATCATACCATTAATAGGAGTCCTTTTATGAGCATAAGACATATTTTCTACATATTTTCATATCACACTGTTTATGTACCAAAAAATAAATATGAAATATTTTCCTGTCGTTCCCACTATTATATAATAACCAGTGCCAGTAGCCTTTTGCACGTTTGCTGGATTTATGCTGACGATGCATTGCTGTTACTGGGAATAACATCATTACGTTTTTAAAGTGCGTACTAAACCAAGACAAAATTTAAAGCTTGTTTTCTTTACAGAGTTTTAAGGAAACATCCTTGAAAAGCTGCCCACAAACTTCATATCTGACTAAACACTTCAGCTGCACGAGCTGCTCCCTCAACCACAGTCCCGATATATACACCTCTACTTTGCATTTCTTAGGTAGTGCTGTAATGAGCTAACAGACTGAACTCAATTATTTGAGGTTTAATTAGTTTAATGGGTTTAATTAATTGGAGAGTCGGTTGGTGTTTAGCCTTTCGTGGCGATTCTCCACCTCAGCTATCCCACATAATGGCAAAATCTGTCCAAATGAACCCCAAAATCACGAGCATCTTCACGCACATACTTGCTAATATTAGAGCTTCCTGATAGGGCCAGTCTGTTCTGTATGGAGAGTTAATATAACAACATTGAAGTCATTATTAGTGCAACACTCAACAGATAACTGAATGACTTTAGTTTAGTTTTTTCTTCTTTTTTTTTTTTTTTTTTGAAAAAGTATAACTATGGCAGTGTAGTTATAAATGCAGTCCCGTAATCTACTGTTCTATTTTCACTGGGATGTTATTGCCTTATTTATTTCTGCCTAAATGCCTGGCAATGCATGGAGCCCATGAGCTGTTGCTAATGCTTGCTTTAATTTTATAATTTCATTTCAAGGAACAGTCGAAATTAGATTACCCAGGCTGTTTTTTAATGAAAGTGAGCGAAATCAATGCAGGATAAATGCTCTCTGTGAGTCATTTACCATGTGTTTATGAGGTGAGAGCATAACAAGCTGGTGAACAGAAACGAGGAGACCGTCCAGACTTTTCTCCTGTTGACTAGCTTGTGATCAAGAGCTGCAATTTTTCCACACCAGTTTAACGATTTATACGAAGTCATACCTCAAAATAAATTGGGGAAGAGTTATAATATTGACAGAATAAATCAGATTTGCAAATTTTAATATTAGAGTTTCACGACAGCAATTTTGGTAAGTTAGCTTATGCTAGCTGTTTTGAACCTCAACATTTACCACCTCTCTTTAGTGTTTTACACACACACACGCACGCATGCACGCACGCACGCACACATACACAAAAACAAAAGCAGATTAATGCTAGTGCAAGAACAAACGCTAACTGACAGGCAACATGATTGACAGGCAAGTAATGATACCTCCCTATTCTAATTAATTGGATGGTGATGGTGCACACCATTCATTTTTATTTAATTTGTTACCTTTTACAGATCATGGGGTACCACGGAGACCAGAGTTTTTCTTTAAGCAGATATTTTATTGTCAGCTCCCGAAATGTGAGACATTGTGAGACAAAAACGACATAATAGCTTACTGCATAATATTAAAAAAAAAATCTATCATTACAGATATTCTGACTCACCAAACTTACATGCCAATGTTTAATGTTATTTTATGGCAGACATTGTTTGTGCGAGGAAGCTAATAAGGGTGATTTCAATGATTATATTTCAAGGTAAAATGTCAAAACCGTGGTCTGACATGGGTTATAGATAGGTGTAATTAATATTATTGTTAATGTTTAAGTTATTTATCTGAAACATTTTGTGAAGGACACTTTACCTAAGAATTTCTAAGATTATTGTTATTTCTCTTTTGTATTTTGCAGTGCAGGTTTTTTTTGCGCGACAAGTGAACAAGTTGTGTGAAGAGTGAAAGGTCTATTTTAGTGTGGCATTATTTATTTACCATGTGTTCCTAGCAGGGTCCTGAGAGAGGTGAGAATGTGTCTGGAACAGGGCGTGCTCTGACACTTTCATGCTGTCACTTGCTGTAGCCAAACAGGAAATACACAGAAACCTGAGGCACATCAGTAACACTGTTTATCCATGCGTACTCAGCATGCCTCCGAGTGTCTGTCCTGTATGTTTGTCATGACCTGGGAATGTTCATGTGGAAATAGGGTGGCCAGAACACTTTAGGACATATTCAAAATCATGCCTCTCATGTTTAGAATGGTTTATTGTACCATCAAATCCAGTATGATAGCAGTGTTGCTTCTGAGCATGATATTGTGTTGTGGGTGAATTTTTAAAAACTGGATTTTTACATTGTTATCATAAAATAAGTCAGAAGCCCCTGTTTTGTTTTTTTTTTTTTTTTTGCCAGCTTACATGTCTGGCACTGACTGATCAAAATAAATAAAATGTTTTGGACTTGTCTCCTAAGCTTTAGTCAGACCCTAATCCCATCATTTCCTGAGCTCCAACCAGTCAGCAGATGATTTATGAAGAGTGTTCAGAAGATTCAGGAAGTGAAGCACTGATAGTGTATTACACAGATGACTCACCCCAAAGAGCATTTCATCATTTTACGCAAAGTATTCATGTTAAAAAAAGCACTTTGATTCAGAATAACCCAAAGTTCTGGACTTCATTTTCCTCTTTATCTTTCCTCCTCATCATCTGTCATTTTTTGACACTTTCTTTTGTTTGATGTAAGGCATTTGTCCTTTTTAACCCTTTCCCACTAGATTTTCTCCTTGGTCATATTTCACCCCAATTGCTGACACAAAACGGCTTCTTTGACCATCAAGCTCTTCAAAATGCAGCTTTAAAGGACCTTTGTGCACCGAGGGCTATTGAGATACATCTACGTGATTAACACAGCACACTCCTGAGTGAATCACTTCTAATCAGTGGTTCAAAGTGCCATGAAGAATGAAAAGAGGTGACTGCTCCTCACCTTTAGCCACGATAAATGGATCTGGAGCGAATGTGCACAAATTACTTTGACTCTGACTCTAACTGAGCTCTGAATGCAAAGCCCTGTGGTACTATGAGTTCAAGTGGTGAGAGTATACTAGCACTGTATAGTCTTCTTTTTCCTATATTTCCTATAGTGGGTGCATACTGATGTCACGTTCCTAATCTCAGTCGGACAGAGTGGCAAAACATACTGCAATATGGCTGGCGTTAGTTGGGGGAACAGCAAAATCAGGTGTAAAAAGAAGATTATTTGATTAAATTAAAGGAAGTTGGACTCAACAGCAATTCTTATACTCTTCCAGAAAACCAGTGGTGCATGAATGTTGGCTTGTAGCCATGAATGGGTTTCCTGACATTTATATGTACCTGATTTCAACACCGGTGAAATAAAACAAAGCCTCAAGGCTTACAATACCCTCAATGCACAGGAAATATACATGGTGTTATCATTACTTACAACATTTACTTGTGTACCTGGAGGGCATTTGAACAATTTTCCCTCAGGGGATCAATAAAGTCTAAAGCTAACTGTTTAAACTTGCTTTGTGGAGTACTCCTTATAAGGAAAACTGGGTTTGTCTTGGCTGACTAACACTAACCATTTCCCCTCTCATCATCATGGATGTTTTTTTTTAAATACAGACGAAAACTTTAGCTACACAGAATATAAATAAACGATAATTAATATTAATTTAATGAGCAGTCAGTAGAGTATGGTATGAGGTAACATGAGGTATGGTTTTACCCAAAAACACAACATACCCATCGCAAAATACTGACCCCAAAGCCACATTTCGATAACTGGATTCCAGTTGTGTCTGCCAATTGCAACAATAGATTTGATTCTCCTTTCTGTAGCATTCAGCATTGTGTAAAAAGATAGCTTCAATTTCCTGTTAAATCTATTTATAGCCAATCACATGCTTCTTTCCCATTTTAGATGTGTTTTTGGGGTATTCAGGCTAAATGTTTAATGCTGCCAGAAGTCTTTTTGCCACTCAGTAGGCGTAACTGCAGTGACTTCTACATACGGTGAGTGATGTCACGTGCATACCTGCTATTCAAGGTCATTTTATTCGTAGAGCACTTTTAACAATAGACATTGTCGCAAAGCAGCTTTACAGAAATCCAGATGTAGATTTAGGCCCTGTTCAAACCTGGCATTAACATGAATCCAGTGTGATCAGGTTACAAGTTTATGGCTCAAAGTACATCAGATTGCACGTGCTATTACAGTGCGTCTCTACATTGACTGAACACTTGTAATCAGATCTCACTTTGCTTCTCTACATGCAAATAAACAGTACAACATTTTCATTTGACCAAATGCGTTGTTTTTTTTTTCAATGGTGGGAGGCAGCAATGCACTTCCCATGTGTAGTCTGTCTGAAATTAAAAGAAGAGGAAATCACACTCTAATTTATATATTTAATTTTTAACTATTGTCACACTTTAATATGATGCAGTTGCCACGGAATGAGTAAGTACTTCTGCCTATGCAGAAGACGTCATTTGAGTAGGTGGTCCTTCAATGTGGAGACATTCATTGTGGCCCAGGACACACCTGTGTACACACTGCTAAAAGAATGTGGCCATATATGAACCAAATCACCTCCAAATGTGGTCTGAGCAATCAGATCTCAGTGCGTCTTTGTGATGCATTTGACCTCGCTCACACGTCTTAGAGCTATCCACTTGTGATCTGATCATACAGGATGCATTTTAATACCAGGTGTGAACATGGCCTTAGTTTGCTAAAGCGCATGCTAAAGGAAACGGTGACAAGAAAAAAAAATCTCCCCGACACAACACAAGGAAGAAACCATGATCCTCTCATGACTTCTTGTTAACACTTTATTTTAAGGAACACATATTTGTTGTTAATTAACGTCTTGGTCCTTTCTCAATGAAGCCCAAATTAGACACTCATTAATGAAACTTTATTCAAACACATGTATTGCTTCTTAATTGCTGATCTGTTTGGTGAAAATTATTAATACATGCTTTAATAGATTTGATAGTGCATTAAATGCCCTTGTTATGCAAATCATTGAGCATAAAGTAATTATCTAAACCTTGTTAGTGTGTAATTGGCACATGTTATGCCTATAGGTTGTAGGTTCTAACATCCTATACATATAGCTTCTAGACATCTGAAGGAACTAATACTACAATATGGGCCCCCTTTTTTAGGTTCATATACACATATGCAACATATACAGTGTGGCTAAGGGTGTGGCCTATTAGAAACCCAGAGGCAGGAATGGCAGCATGGTGAATACTAGCTCTGGCAGTCCCTCAAGAGAAGTGTGCCTGTGGGGTTATTACTTTTGCCCCTTCCTGCAATATTTCTAATGAATTTAGTTGATTCTATTCTAATAAAACTTGTAGCCTAATTTAAACCACCATGACCCAGACCAGGCAGTTACTAATGGACAAGTATTCATTTTAATGAGAGTGGTCTTTATTTGAGCTTCATATCTGCCGAGTCGCTCACGCCTGCATGAAAGTAAAAATCTTTCGCTTTCTTTGTGATCCTAATACATACTTCTAGTTTCAACCAGATTGCCCTGTGGGAAAACAAATCTATCCATTTAGAACACATTATCTGTTCATTCTGAATAATGCAATGTATTTGGTTACATCCCAGTACACTATTTAATTTTTACTTCCTCTACATTTATTACTGATGTATTTTTATTCAGATATGATATAAACCTCTGATGCTGGAAACTTATATATATATACAAATATACTGAAATATACATTTCTGAGCAAAAGTCTTAGGTCTGAGTTTTCAAGATGCTCAGGAAAACTTGCCAATCAATTTTCATTAAAGGCATCTTTACTTTTCAGGATTTCTTTTGCACAGTACTTAAAATTGTGATTATGTGATTATATATTTTGCACGACTACATATGAAGTATTGCAGAGATGCATAGATTAACCCCTTTTTCACATCAATGCAATATTTTTACTATTAAATCATTTACATTACTTTATCAATTAAATGTAATTTCTTTTTTTTTTAATGACAAACTACATGCGCACAAATAATCCTCCATCTTTTTAATGATCATTATCTAACCAGTGAAGGATTGTGTTTACAATTTAATGCTTTAAACCCCACTAATCATTCATGCTTAATTACATCAAATAATAAGTGTGGTTATAATTATAGCTCATTTTTTGTGACATCAAATAAACCCCACTGACCTGTGGCCCTGCTTTACAGAAGCTTGAGCAGAGGATTTGTGAGGAGGAAACAAAGGATAAAATTTATATTCCTGAAAATCTCTTTGTCTCTGGCAAGAAAGAAAGATAGATATCTAGCCACCTGCGAAGTCTGGCACCTCTCAATCCTTTGGTAATTAAAGAGAGAAAAGAGGGCTAGCCTCCAGACCTAGTTTGCATATCATTTATGTATAATATAACCATCTGTTTCCCAAGCAGTCTCCCCATGACTTTTTAATATGCTAATGTTTAAAGGCCATGTGTGAACCTGTGTGGTCCCTGAGTACCAAAAACAGCAGAAGTGGTCCTCAATTTTATTTTTATATCCCATTTAGAAAAAGAAATTGTCACAAAGCAGCTTTACAGAAATCTGAATGTTAATTTAGATCTGTAATGAGCAAGCCACAGGCAGCATGGGAAAGGAAAAACACCCCGAGACAACATGAAGAAACAGTGAGAGGAACTGATCTCCAAAGGAAACCATCCTCTTCTGGGTGACACCAGATAGTGAGATTATAAATCTTCCACAATTGTGTACCGTAAATTCACAATACCCACTAACTCCACTTCTAATAGTAACATAACACTTGTAATTTGCAAAATTGCAACTTTTTTTTACAAAAATTATAACTTGCAAAACTTAAATCAAATGGAAAGAAGTGAGGAAGGTTATGGTTAAGCTGTAGGACTAACAGTCATGTTTTTAATGTCTTCAAGCTGTAAGATTAAGATTATGTGGATCTCAGTACCTCAAAGCTCTGTATTCACTACAGATGTTAGGGCTTCTCAGACAGCATAACTATTTGCACGCATGGGGTAGAGAGGTGTGTCTCAGTTACTCCTGATTCAAACGTTATTATGTAAATGAGTTTTTGCATAAATTTGACCTGAAATGTGATCAGATCCTAAAACTAAATAAACAGAACCAGATTAAGAAAATGCTGCAAAACATTATAGTTTTTACATTTGTTTATTGAGCAAAATTCCAACATTAAATATCTTTGCTGGAAAAAGCATGTGAACCTCCAGGACTATGAGTTAATTTTAAAAAGTATTTGAAGTCTGGTGTTTCTATCAAGGGCATGGCAATCAGGCATGAGTTTAGCAGGCCATCCCATGTTTCATGAACATAAACTTGGGTCTTTATTATTAAAGTCTGGTCTTTCACAGGTTTATGGAGGTGTGCCATGCCTCGATCAAAGGAGATTCCTGAGGACCTCAGCAAAAGAGTTATAGATGAATACTCTTCATTTCTGAAGAGTTTGGCCTCCACCAATCCACTATGAGGCAGATGATATATAAATGGGGGAAATTCAGCACCACACTTACTCTGCCAAGGAGTGGTTGTCAAGCAAAAATCAGTCCAAGGGTGCGACAAATAATATTACAGAAAGTCACAAAGAACCCCAGGGTAACATCTAAGGAGCTAACGGTCACTCTTACATGGAGTGAGGCCAATGTAAATGAGAATGGTGTGCATGCCAGGATAGCAAGGAGGAAGCCAGTGCTCTCCAAAAAGAACACTGCTGGCCATCTGAAGTTTGCTCAAGACCATGTGGATAAGCCAGAAGCCTATCTGAAAATGATCTGTGGACCGATGAATCTTTGGAACTATGGAACTTTTTTGCTTAAAAGAAAAGTGTGAAAACCAAATCCTACATAAAAACCTTATCCCTATTGTAAAGCATAGAGGTGGTACTATCATGGTTTGGGGGTGCTTTATTGCCTCAGAGCCAAGGTGGCCTGCCATTATTGATGTGCCTATGAATTCTCGATTGTACCTGCAAATTCTACAGGAGAATATCGGAGTATCTGTCCGGGAACTGAAGCTTAACCGTAAGATCATGCAGCAAGACAATGACCTTAAGCATACAAGTAAATCTCTAAAGAAATGGTTAAAGCAGAAGAAATGTAACATTTTGGAATGGCTAAGTCAAAGTCCAAACCTTAACTCAATAGAAATGTTGTGGTAGGCACTAAAAAAGCAGTTCATGCAAGGAAGGCCACCATCATCACTGAGTTCAAGCAGTGTTTTTAAGGAGGAACGGGCTAAAATCCCTCCAACCCGTTATGCAGGACTGGTCACCAGTTTCCAGAAACGTTTGGTTGAAGTTATTGCTGCTCAAGGAGGTCACACCAATTACTGAAATCAGAGGTTCAAATATGTTTTCTGACAAAGATATTTAATGTTGGATAATTTTACTTAAGTAATAGGGTTCTCTTCATCTAGTTTTAGAACTCCAGTGAAGATTTGATTAACATCTCCAGTCAGATTTATGCAGAAAAACAGAAAACAGTAAAGGGGAATCAAACGTTCTAGTGGCACTGTAAATAAGAGAATGATATTCAAGAAAAAAACCTGGTAACCTTGGATACATGAATTGCATGCAAGTAATTCCGGTAAACTGAATATGGCTGCTCAGAAAACACCTGATGCCTGTATATGTTGCCTCTGAATATGAATAACTTTGTCCATGAAAGAACTGAAGTATCTTTTTTTAAGGACTGTTCGCAACTGAATTTCTTGACTTAGTAACTTGACCTTTAATTTGTATGAAAAAACACAAAACCACTTTGTATGAATTTTTCATAGAAGGTATGAGAAGGACGGATAATTCTTATAAATGACTGTAATTGATTCTGCAATGTTTTTTCATAAGAATTCTTATTCTTAGAAATTACAAGCACTTTTCTAAATGCTTTTCTAACATTTACAGCCAACACTCCAGTGGCGTCAGTGGATGGGATCAGTTTTATGCTGCCTACATTTGGCACACATGCTTTCAGGCCGAGTGTTTGTTTTCCGTGGCTCCAACAGAAACATACATTCACACTCTCGCTGAGTTCGTGCTCTTTGGTACGCGAGTCTGGCAGAAAGTGCATCCTAGGCAGGTGGGCTTGCTTGGAGCAGATGATAGATTAACAGCAAATAAAAAAAATTAAACAACCCCTCAGGGTGTGAGGCTTTCCAGAGGTGCTTGGTGCAGGACTGAGTGGTGTAGGTGGAGGTGCTGACCTGTTAGGGCTCAGAGCTGGGCCTGTGTGCACCCAGAGCACACCAGATGTTAGCCATGTGGAACATGTTAAAGCATCGCTGCTGATTTCTACATATACAGAGTCATCTTCCTTTTCCAATAACGCATCTGGTTTTCCTTCTTCTAGGATGCTTTTTCTCTTTAATTTGACATGTCCATGGCTTTGCATTTCATTAGCTATTTCACAGCCACACTTGAGTTTTATCTTCACTTGCAGAGGCAGATGTCTATTTTATAGATCAAGTAAATACACCAGTGTGCCTTGAAAGGCTCAGGATGTGTCCTATACCTCCAAGCTGTCATTACGTCCAACAGAGGCTTGCAGGCTGATTAGAGAGCTTCTTCTAATTACCAGCACATCTTAAGGGTACGCTCCTGTGGTTTCCATCAAACGTGTCAGGGTAAAACTATTTCCATTTCACATTTTCAATGCTTGCGTTGAGATTTGGGTTATACTCCATCATCACAACAAAGACTCCACCCTAAGCTACTCTTTCAAGCGGCAGCACGTAATGGATACTGAGCTAATCACAGGGATTTGACTCTGCTACCACCATGTGCAGCTTTTCAAAGAGATGTTTTTCATTCTTTGCATGCATGGAGATGCAGTGGCTTAACTTCTGACAACATTTGTACTAGACTAGCCAAAAGCAAAAAACAGGTCCCATGAAAGAGTTACACTTTCAAACCATTAGCGCTTGAAAAGAAAAAAAAAAACCTTTCCAAAAGACTGAAAGCTGTATTTCTAGGTTCCACGTTAAAAATAACGTGATTTATGCATTTGTTCCCTCTGGTAGAGCAATCTGTTTTAATACGAGACAATGTGTGTGGTGCCGTGTGGTTAAGAGGTGTGCTAAACACATTAAGCACTTCCCAGTATCTGATGAATGATTGCGGTCTGATCGGTCGATGCCATTGCCAGCCCTCGTTAGGCCGCCCCATAACACTCCTCCAATCGTCGCCTATTTTCCATTTTTAGGCTGCAGAAAATCACTGGTGTGTATTGCAGGAATCAGACTATCCAGGATTTCAGACTGCTCACGAGCCAGTGCCTCTCCTATTTAAACAGAGTGTGATTTATGAAATGCCTACGCTGCAAAGTAACACTCTAGTACCCTGCCAAACATGGAAATTTAATATGACCACAACTGTATTCCAAGATGTGTTCTTTATACGCCAAGGAAGCTAATACAAACAGCAACGGATTGTGTCAGGCCAACAGGGGTGTGTTATGATGTGCACATGATTTGTGTGGATTACTATAATTGCCTCCGAGCATGCCTGGACTGATTGTGCTCCTCACTCAGTGTCGTATCTCTGTGCTCTGCCATCAGAGACTCGTTGGAAGTGCTAAGCTGATTAAAATCCATATCTGAGCTGCTATGACCTTGTACATGCTTCTTAGAGTGTGGAATATACTAAAGAGTAATAAGTTACGGACGTGAACCAGACCCTGTCTTTTATCACTAGTTCATGTGTTGTGCTGATGAAAAAAAAGAAAAAACCCATTCAAAGAAGTTTAGTTTAACAGCGCAAAACTACCGCTCGTTCACTTATTAACCCCTTCAACCTTACTATTCCTTTTAAAGCATATTATTCCATTATTATTAAAAAAACTAATAAAAAGGTATGTTGTATGCAAGAGCGAGGAGCAAATCTGAACACACTTACAGGCTTTTAGAGTTTAAGGGGTTAATATACAGTATTTAAGGCTTCAAGACAAGACAAGGCAAATGATCAGGGTTTCTATTCAGACTCTGATCATTTTACAGAAAATTGTTACTATACATAAATATTACATGATAATGTTGTACTTTTATGTCTTTCTTCTCTGGAAGCTGTTTACAGGAAAAGACCGTTAAATGTCATAAAACTAACCCCAATGTGTATTGATATGACAAATGACATCATGTAATGTTTTATGGTAGATATTATAATCAATATGGTTGTTATGGTTGCATTTGAGAGAACTTTATATTTCTCTGTTGTTATTGTATTTACTTAAAGTTGTTTCAGTACAGTGTAGCCTATAAATCATTACTGTCTGCAAAAATCTATTTCATTTATTTGAGCCTGTTTTTGTTTACCAGTAGAGAAGTGCAGTTATTTATGGCTGGTGTCATCGATGCACTTTAAATAGTAACTTTAAATAGATTTTAGGATCACTGATTTTTGACCAGATCTATGAATTATGGACATCTGATAGGCAGGCAATACAAATTTTTTTTTTTTCAATACCCATGGTATAAAATATACAGAATTATGTGTTATGTCATGACATGTTCCCTAAAGAGTGTATCATATGCTATTATATAAAATATAACAATTAGAAAAGCTTAGTGTGTGACATAAGCTGTCAATGCATCAAACAGCTTTTATGACAGTTACCATGGTAACATAACATTTTGTAAACGTAATGTGGCATGGCAGCTCATGAAATTGGACATGTTTATGATATGATTTTTGCAATGCGGTGTTTAGGTAAAGTGCTACTCCAAACTATTCATCTCTGTGCCATTTTTTTCTATGAATCTTAAAAAAAATCAGGTTTTGATTTTCTTTGTTATCATAATTCAGTTAAATGGACTGCCAAATTATTAAAGCATCCTAAAGTACTTGTTATGTTTCAGGTAGCAAACAATGCAATAATATCAACATCTCTGCACCAGACTGTAGCACGTAGTCTTTTCTCCTTTGAGCCGAGTTTGATCCAATTATCTAAATGCTTTGTTTTGCCTTGCAGGAACAGAAGGATCAAATGCAGGATTACACAGTAAAATAGTAGGGGTCTGCATCTGGCCCTGTGAGTGCAATAAAAAGAGAAGAGGCCATTAGCAGTAAAGTTAAAATGGAGCATTTTGGTGTCAGCTTCATCAGACGATGTCTCGTTTTCTGCTCTGAAAATGCAA
Source organism: Notoglanidium macrostoma (assembly GCA_030068235.1). NCBI lineage: Eukaryota > Metazoa > Chordata > Actinopteri > Siluriformes > Auchenoglanididae > Notoglanidium > Notoglanidium macrostoma. The sequence continues at coordinate 22,997,825 of JAQQZR010000033.1, read as the reverse complement.
TTCAATGTTTTCCCTTTATTGCACAGAAGATGTTACCAATTTGCCAAGGTCATAAATGACTAAGACAGCCTTTAAATCTGACATAATATCAATTTCCAGCCATAATATAAATATTCGCTGGAGAAAATAAGTCCCCAAAATAGCCTAAGGCCCCATGGAGCATTGAAATGCTTATATGATGCCTCAGTTTGACAGAACCACACAGCCTCTATACATTGGAAAATAAATATATGCAAACTACATCCTAATTTTGCTCATTTGTTTAGATTACATTCAAAAGTGAAGGTGGTGCTGATTGCTTGTGTGTAGCTGCATGTAGTGTTTGTATTACGGCTGTTTGCTCTGGCACTAAGCGCAGATTATTTGTGTCTACATATGTGTTGATGATAAATAAAGATCTCCTGATTGAGCTGGACTAATTTATTCCAATGTCTAAAAAAAAACCCCTCTCTATTCTATTAAATTTGTCAATGTTTACTTTCCTCTTACCAGAATTGAAGCCATCTTCCAAGAAACTGATGTTATCTCCATTTCATTTCTAAACAAAGATTTCAGTCCATCATCAGAAGCACTCGCTGTTCTGCTTCTTATCAGTTTTCTTATGAAAGCACTGCAAAGGTGACTTCCTGAACTCAGTGTGTTGCATAGAAAGATAGAGTTTCCTTTTCTTAAGAACAATAGTCTGTGTTAAGGTCATTACAGTAGATCCACGTCTGCTTTCAGACAGTTGTGACTTCACTACCTGACAAAAAATCTCTCAGTGGACTGTTACAAGTTTGGTCTAGTAATATACCACAGCACTGTAAGGGTGTTTGACTTTTTAAACTAAACTCAGTCCTCAGAAAGCAGACAAAAAAGTGAAGTAACAGAAAAATTGCAAGTTTATTTGAAAGAGGACTCTTTTTTTTGCTTTTTTTTGTTGCTCAGATCAGATTTGCCTATCTTGACTGTTCACAATCATAATTACAAGTCTGTATCTGACTGTAATCTGTGCTCCAGAACACCACGTATGCACCCATTGATATGTTTTTGCACAAGTCATCTGTGTCACCAACAACAAAAAAGATATTTTTGAGACGACTCATGGTATAAAAAAGCGGCAAAATGCACGTGCTAGTAGCTAAGGTATGTCTCACATTTTGCTCTGGTTGATGCCAAGCAGTTTGTCAGCTGTAGCTCTTCTCGATAGTTGTTTTGTCGTGCTGTCGGGGTGATGATTTGTGTTACCTTGTCAAACAATGCTGCCATAGCATAAACCTGATCTTAGGCGTAGCCCTAAACCTAGCCCTAACCTTTACCCTAAGACTTAAAACTTAAAGTTAACCTTAAAATCGTAACTTTAAACCTAACATGCAGCCGTTATGTAGTATATCTCGATAGGTAGCACGAATGAACAGAACACCATGCTGGCTGTCTCAGTGCATGCGTATAGGCAAAAAGCCGCATGAATTCCCGTCTGACTTTTCTTATTCATGTTACAGGGCCACTAATCAGATATGTTTTTAGGACCAGATATGAAAGTGACTCAAATCTGATTCGAATTTCTTTGTCCACACAGCCCTGAAAACATCACATCTGTGTCATATTAAGGTAAAGATATCAGATTTGAGTCACTGGTAATGTGAACGTAGCCTCAGTTCCCTTTCTGGTCCACTTCAGTTCTCTTGCTGGTATCTCAAGTTTGGTTTGTTTCAAAGGTCTCTGAGATCATTTGGAGTGTTCGCATATGTGCAAATAATGCTGACTAATCAGGCAGAGTTCATTTTGATGGCTAAAAGTGTGACCAAGTGTGAAAACACCCTTAAAGTCTTGAATCTAATTCATTCAGAAGGTATTGATTCATTCCTAATCAGAGGTTTACATTATTGCACTTGTTCTAACTGTTTCTATAGTAACAGTGGGTAGAAGAATGCTTATATTTAGCAAAGAAACCCATATAATCGCTGATATGATGAAGGGCACTGTCAGGAAATGTTTTTTCGACGTTTATGGAAGGAGTCTCCGGTGTCAAAGCTTTGTAACATGCAGAGTTAAAACTTTACTTAATGTTAAAGCTAACTTTATCTTTTCCTCCTCAAGGAATGTGTTCAGGACACAGAGCTTCTCACTAATATGAGATGCTGCATTATTTAATCTTATTAACTTTCTGGTGATCCTGGTGAAGGAATTACTGTTTAAGGCTGTTATTATGTAAATGATAAGAGAAAGTAACTTTTCATGGACATTCAATGTCATTAAACGTAGCTATAAATGGTTAAAAAGTATGATGTTATTTTCCATCCATCCATTATCTGTACCGCTTTATCCGTCTGGGTGGCGGGGAAGCTGGAGCCAATCCCAGCATCTTGGGGTGAGAGGCGGGGTACACCCT
>JAQQZR010000033.1:22981637-22995354 GCA_030068235.1 Notoglanidium macrostoma | reverse complement strand
TGACCCGGGGATCGAACCCAGGACCTTCTTGCTGTGAGGCGACAGTGCTAACCACCGCACCACCGTGCCGCCCTGATGTTATTTTTTAATAAATAAAAAAGATGTGCTCATTGACAAAGTGCTGGAGTAAAGGACTTTGTGATGTGCTGTTATTGGTAAATAATCAACTTTGGGGTGGAAAGCGTAACTCCGCTTTGTGTCTTGTTGCATCACAGCACTGTATCATTCATTATTTTTCCTATAACAGCACACCCTGTTGTGTTCAAGTCCTTATATAAGCCATTGCACACATGCTGCCACTGTGAGCTGCTACAAAATCATCCATCATAGTTACAGCATATGCATTCTAATATCTAGGGCAAACTCCTACATTATTAATCTAGCCTCACAATTTTGGTTTCACAGCAATGATTTGATCCTCAATGTGTCATACGAGGACTCGCTTAATCTGACAAGCCTTTGAGGCCCGAGAGAGAGTGGGAGCGAGATACAGACAGAGAGAAGGAATCAAGGTACAGGACGGAGTGATACGGTGACGATAATGAGGGTGGCGTTCAAAAGAGAAATGAATAAATAATCACTTGCTGTTCTGTGAGGATTAGTTCAAAGGCCATGAGTAACTTAAGAGCGCACACAGGCCATCATTTATTCACCTCCTCACATGATTAGCCCTGACTGCAGGAGAATAGTGCGGTTAGAGTAGTACAGCACAGAAGAAAAGTTCAACAAAGGATGAATTACACCAACTTCTTTTCCCAACACTTCAGATCAGCCCTGCAATTAAAAGAAGTGAGGGGGTTTATGGCTGATTGGGAAATGTATCAGACCCAGTAGTCAGATTTTGTGTTGCTGCCAGAGAGAGACAGAGCACCGCAGTGATAAGTTAGAGCTCCTAGTAAGTGTATTACAGCAAACATTAGTGTAATTGCATTCTGGGGCGATGTACAAGTCTCACTAACAAATCAACTGTAATGCAAGAACTTGTCAGAATGTACCTGAAAATGGATCTCTGCAGAAATAAAGTGTACCAGGAAATCATGGAAAAATAGCAGATCTGCACTGGATGGCCCTGTGGTGTCTCAGCGTCTTATTCGGGGGATTTGTTGGTTTGTTTAGCAGACTAATTGATTACTGAGGTCGTCCTCAAGCTTTTCCTTTTAAAGCCTTTGTGGGGTTATTTTAAATCTTTATGTAGGTCTTTAACAAGAGAGAAACATTGGCATCTGCTAGGCTTTTAAAGAAGGCACAAAGATTTTTCTGAACTAAAACAAACAAAAAAAGAAAATGCATGTCTTTAATATTCATTAATTCAGATTCAGATTCAGACAACTTTATTGATCCCAAGAAAGCCAATTGATTTGCAGCTTACCCAGTCCACGCACATACACAATTCATTTATTCATTTCCAGGACCTGCTTACTCCTAGTCAGGATCAGGGTGGATACGCAATCCATCCCAGGAATGCCGTGTGCGAGCCGGAAATACAGCCAGGATGGGACACCAGTCCATTGCAGGGCATGAACACACATATTCACACATTCCTTCTTACCTATGGGCGATTTAGCATAGTCAAGCCATCTACTGGCATGTTTTTGGGAGTTGAGTGAAAACTGGAGAACCAAAAAAAACGCCCCCAAAAAAACATGACACGTGAAAGAACTTTTCATCTTGAAATCTATAAAGTAAGTGATCTCATCAGTGAAATTAATTCAGAAAATGGAGCTCATCCATTAATAAGGACTTTTTATCTTAAGAATCTTTCAGTCAGGTTTTGATTTGGGACCATCTAGGCCAAGCTGAACCACATCACAGACCATAAGCGTGAGTGCAGCATAACCATAACCATTAGCTTGCCTTGATTTGCATTCACACATTTCACCTACAGCTAATCCACATGTTGATTTTGAAAGCAAGCCACGAGAGTCTGAAAGCTAGCCACAAACCACCTAGGTACTTTAAAATGCGTCCATTAAAACATGAATTAAATCTACTGAAGCAATGGGCACAGGAAGCCCAGCCAGGTTTGCCTGTGAATTTGCTACAGTTGCAGAAATGTTCTGAGTTAATTAGGAATGAATGATCAGTGCCACTGTTAGCATCGTGAATGACGGTTTTAGGATCCGGCACAGAATTACAGGTTTTTGTAGGGGTTGCTCAATTATCAACTAACATGATTTAGCAACGAGATTGAGCCATCTGGCTGCGTGATGTGTTTGGACTGCTGGTATTTCCCTCTAGTCATATTGATTTGTCATTACAGCTGGCATTATTTTCAGATCTGCTTTTATAGAAAAATAATCCACATCTTCTGACCAATCAGAATCGAATATTCAACAGCACCGTGGTATACGGGCTTGTAATCTACGATGTCCACATTGATTTATTTGATTTAAAATTGTTGTGTATGCTAAAGGCCTCGACTCAAATGCACTGTTAATCACAAGTTTTTTTAATTCTTCAAATCTTAATTTTAGTCAAATTAGAAGATCTAAAACTGTGATATTTCACACATATATAAAACAGAATACTACAATATTAACACAGCAACTGTCACTTTTTGCCATGTGACAAAAATATCTTGTCTCAGACATTGTTGAAAGATGAAAATGCACTGAAATATCTGCATGCATATTTTAGTCCACATTAAGATGCACTGTAAATTACTTTAACCGTGATGATATTCATCATATCTAATTCAGTATGTAGGACAACAGGCTGGTTTTAATATAAAATATCAGCCACCCCCAATCTCCCTAGGACACTCATCACTTACTGGTGAGTTCTGCTTCTTCTCTGGCAATTTAAGTACTGTAATATATGGGTCACAGCATGACATATCGCTTCTCTGCAGCCTGTGTTATATTTTAGCCTCAGTTCATTACCAATTGGCATTTTTTCAGCTTTTCCGCCCAGTCTACACCTCAAAGTGGAACTGCGTTAACTGATTTTTACTGAGTCCTCCATCATATCCACACATTCCAGGAGGCGATGCAAAGTAATTTGTTCTAAATGAGCATGTGGTGGTGCGACAGCGCAGGCGGAGGCCTTGCAGGGTGTGTGCTGACCTCCGGAGTTTGTCTCAGCCGTCTCACTTCCCACTCGAATGGTCACGCTGTTTTAGCCCGGGTGCTGAAATGTTTTGTGGTGGTAAAAAAAAGAGGGTGTTTTAGGCATGTGCACACCTGCATTCCTGTTATTGTAAAGGAGTTACGTTAAGAAGTTGTGCCAAAGTTCTGAAGGCGATTAGCAGGAAACAGGATGTGGGACTGAAACGACAGGGTGAATGGAGAGATTTAGGTTGTGCAATGAATAGGAAAAATTCCAACGATTGCTAAATTGGTCCTCGTGAAAAAAGGGGGGAAAAAAACGCAAATCCGCAAATCCACACGGGAGAAAATGAATGAGAAACTGAGGCTTTATTCATGCTCCTACAATTGGAAATCCAGTACAGTGAACAGTGAACATTCCTGCTGTCATCCTGAATCCTTTGTGAAAGACTCCTGATGATGTTTTCACATTGCAATGGCTGAGAAACTAGCAGGTTTATTCCACAGCTAATCACTTCCCGAGATAGCGATAAACCGATGGCAAGATGAGCCTAGCCATTGTACAGGAGAATGAGCTAGATGCACTAGCATGCACTAGCATCATGGATCTCACTAAAATGAGCAGATCATGACAGTGTACAAGAAAGGAGGTGATATTATTTCACTCCCTATGCAGTCACACTTTCTTTATGAAGTGCGGAAGGAGTGTGTGGAGCACGGATGAATTGGACATGGGGATTAGCAGAGGGGCATGGGAGCAGCTAGCATGGCAGCATGGCAGGTGCTGGCTAAGCAGACATGTCGAAGCTGCACCCACACATGCACACAGCGCACAGGCCTAGATCTTATCATCTGTCTCAGCTACAGTTACATGAGATGTGAGATAGACATGCGCACACACACACACACACATTGAGAAAAAGAAAATACACCCCCATCCACACACCTACATGTACAGGATTAAAGAACAATACACACATACAGCCAAGGTCAGCAGGAGGAGTGGTGTTTATCAGTCTACACTGATTCATTCTGTGTAGTAACAGACAGTTCTTTTACTGCACAGTGAAGTGATAACATTGTTCAGGTTTACAGAGCCTGACCTCCTCGCTTCACTGAGCGCTCATGCAGTATTAAGAGCGAGCAGAGGCTCGGCTAAAGAAGGCACTCATTTATTGACTTTTTTTTTTTTTTTACCAAGAAATATGTTGGAAACACTTTCTATAGAGCCCGCATTCATAAGATATATGATTATAAATGTGATTCATTCGGAGCGTTATAAAATAGAAATCGCTAATAATATTCTCCAAATAATTCCTTGGTAATCATGTTGTAATGCTAGTCTCATGCTCCATTTTAAAGAAATTCTGAGCAACTGTTTAAGTAATAATGCCTGATCTCAAATTTTTGATTTACAATTATAGAAACATTTAAATTGTCATCACTGAGTTCTTCGCGTAAAGTGTATGATATACAGTAGCAGTCAAACGTTTGGACACAGCTTCTAATAAAATTTTTCTTTATTTTTTATTACTTAAAAGACACTTCATGTGTTAAAGTAATGATGGACTGTTGTTTCTCTTTACTTAGTTGAGCGGTTCTTGATTAATAAGGATTACTGCAGTTGTAGAATAGGGCTATTTACTGTATACCAACACTACCTCGACACAACACAACTGATGATCTCAGACACATTAAGAAGGCAAGAAATTCCACTAGTGAACTTATGACGAGGCTCATCTGTTAAGTGAAAAGCATTCCAGGTGACCACCTCATGAAGCTGGGTAAGATAATGCCAATAGTGTGCAAAGCTAAACGCTGGCTTCTTTGAAGAATCTAAAATATGACACATTTTGTTTTTTTTTAACCACTTTTTATTTACTACATAATAAAGAAAAACCTATGAATGAGTAGGTGTGTCCACGCTTTTGACTGGTACTATATAAGAAATAAAACACAGCAGAGCATGCTGTTATAGAGTTGGAAAAAAAAAATATCAAGGACACAGTGGTGTGCTGAGACCAAACAAGAACCTTAGCTAATGTTATCACAGTGAAGTCTTCCAATAACAGCATGTCCCAGAAAATGCAGATTCCTCTTACTCCACAGCAATTTGCAATTAAAAATACATTAATGAACAACATTTAACTGTTTATAGTTACAGTCGATATTGGGTTTTGTCCACAATACAAGTTAGTTTCTGTTATCACTTTCATTATAGCAGCTATAAGCACTCATTCCATCACCAGCCTCACTTATTTCCGCTCTTTAGGACACAAGACAAAAAAAAAAAAAACCCCTAAAAAATAATGAAATATGTCGTGTTACTGCAGTTTAAAGAGCAAATCTCCTTGCCTGGAAAACTTTAACATGCATTTTCCCCCCTTATTAAGAGTAGTAAAGGTGAAGGATCTTTTATCACGCAAGTGATAACTTCTTTCTCAGACAATACACAACATTAAATGTATATCATTACAAAGTAAATGGTGGTACAGTAAGTGGTGTAAGAAACACTTTGGGAAAAGCTTCAGGGTGGGCACAGCAAATTAAATTAATATGCTCATGCAAACAAGAGAACCTACTAATAAATGCATTTGTAATTACATTTACTGCTTTCTTATGGTAAAATACTGTAAATGCCTGTTAAACCACAGGCTTTCTCCAGATTCAAATCAAAGTTTTTATCTCAATTGTGACTGGCTGGATTAAATGGGTACATAATACAGTACATACAGTATGTTTGCCATTAATGTCAATGCTCAGAGAAGTAATTCTGATATACAGATGGAGCTTTTCTTCTCTTAGCTAAGAATAATTCTTATGAAGGACATGGATTTATGTGAGAATTTTTGATGTCAGACACTGCAGATATCCAGAAACCTTCAAAAAATACTGGAGGAAATAAGCTCCTCCAAAAAAAACAAACGTTCAACTGCAGCAGCACCTTCCCTGCCACAATGTCCATCTTACCAAACAACAACATTTACAGATTAAGCACCGCAGATTCATATCGAAATGTATGAATGACTGATGAAATGTCCTCTTTAATGGGCAGATACTTTATTCAAGAGCTTGTTGAAACCCTCAAGTGGAGTGATTTGCATTCCATTTCCGTCGCCCCTGATAGGCCTTTAAACTGTTAACTGGATGGGACATTAAAAAAAAGAATGGTGTACTTGTCAATGAGACTAAAGAATGAAAGATCAGTGTCAGAGAGAGAAAGAGAGAGAGAGAGGGAGGGAGAGAGAAAGACTCAGCAAGCTTCCAGCTGATGCTATCGATTAGACTGCTGCTTCATATGGAAAATCCTCCAAGTTCTCCAACCCACTGTGTTTATTTCAGTCTGGAGCTGAAAATAGACTATTGGCTCATGTTTTCACAAATATAGAGATGGAAATTAAACTTAAATATTTCAAATCCTCAGATCAAACCCTTGTATTAAAAGAAGAGGTTCTGAAACAGTTCAAAATGTGTATTCTCCATGCCATCACATACTGGATTCAGTTCGCAGTAACTGCTCCATGCAAATGCACTTGCTATTTTGATTTTATTTTTTATTTTATTATTCTTTTCTTTCTTTTTTTCCTTTGGAGGAGAGTGTAGACATTGTTAGCATTATATAAAGTTACATTTTATGAACTATTAAAGCCACCCCTAAGAGAGGGAAAGAAAAGAGAAGAAATAAATAATTAAACGCAAATCTAAATAATTAAAAGGAAATTAAAGAGAAAAAAATAATAGTATGCAGGTGTGTAGGTGCACTTCAAGTTAAGAACAAAAGATAATTTGACAGCAAAAGAGGAATAAACGTGCTGAAAATATCAGGTTTTTTTCAATTAGTATTTTCATGTTCGGTATAAATGTCAATTAGTTTCAGAGGAAAATTATATAGTTTTTCTTATATTGTAGTTTTTTTCTCATTTAGCTAAATTTTGCATTTTATAGAGTATACATATCCCCATACCTATGTAGGTTTCCTCCAGGTTTACTCCTACAGTCCAAAGACATTCAGATTGGGTACCCTAAATTGTCCGTAGGCATGGATTTGAGTGTGAATGGTTGTTCGCCTCTGTGTTACCCTGTGATAGATTGACGACCAGCCCAGGGTGTTCCCGATCTCTCTCCCTAAATCAGCTGCAATTGGCTTCAGCTTCAGCGGTGGTTAGCACTGTCGCCTCACAGCAAGAAGGTCCTGGGTTCCAGGTGCCTTTCTGTGTGGAGTTTGCATGTTCTCCCCATGCATGTGTGGGTTTCCTCCGGAGACTCTGGTTTCCTCCCACAGTCCTTCTTGGAATCAGTTGTTTTATTTAGCTTTGATATGTTGAGCAAATTTTTATTTTTAGACAAACTGAGGCCATGTTTATTGATTGTAATTACATTTAATTTGTTTGTCACATTTTAGTAGATGTCAAAGATATATGATTTTGTAAAATCAAATTTTGGCCAAATCAAAATGAAAATCAGTTGCTAAAATGTCCCATAAGCCCACCATCATAGGTTTAATGTATATTTTTATATATGCATATTTTTACCCACTATAATGTATCTGAGCAAAAAAGTACAAATTCAAATTCAAATAATTGTATTGGGCCCTGTGGTGGACTGGCGACCTGCCCAGGGTGTACCCCGCCTCTCACCCGAAGATGCTGGGATTGGCTCCAGCTTCCCCGCGACCCAGATGGATAAAGCGCTATAGATAATGGATGGATGGATGGATAAGTGTACTGTTAGAAATTTCTGTATTGAGAAATATGGTGGACACAATGACCAAGTTATGTAAATAAAAGCTTTTGTTTTACTGTTTTTTCCCCTATGATTCTGGACTCATGGGACAACCTGTAGTATGAATTTGTCTCAGTAGAGTTGGTGTAACATAAATGGACAAACTTTACTACATATGCTGTATAACATCAGTGCAAATATGTACAATACAAAGAGTACAGTAATCCAACAACGTGCTGTAGATACAGCCATACAATCACGACAATATATACACAGGTAGTGAGAAAATCACTAACTAAATGCAAATAATGGGTAGATGCAAATACTGAGACAACTGCATAGTCATAATGAATAGTAAAGTATATAAAATATGGATGTGAAAATGTCCAGATGAAATGCATTGAGCTAAGTAAATGTACTAGTATACACTATACAGGGTATTGGATAGCCATGTTTCTAAACAGAGTGTAAATTCGCAACACTATAACACTGTAAATGTTTCCTCCTCACATTCTTGTTAAAAAGGATTTGGCCTTGTTTGCAGGTTTGCTCGCTCCTGGTTATGCAGCAGAAAAGCTTATTGTTATAGAGGCAATTCCCTTTATAATAATGACTTCACTGAGGTGCATATCAGATTTATTCCACTCTAAGTCAGCAGTCAGGAGAGGTAACTCTATACAGGTGGACTCCTTTATAAGCCTTGTGAGGATTGAGAGAGAGAGAGAGAGACAGAGAGAGAGAACAGATGATGTGGAAATTTTAATGAAGTCTTCTGAATGCAATCAGGACTTTGATAAATATTCCACATTCTCTAATCTGTGTCTCTCACAGGACTTAATCACAGAAAAATAGGATATACAAGACGTTATATCTACTAAAGGAAGTAAACATAAAGATATTTTAAAAAAACACCTCATCTCTGCAGGAGAAAGCGAATATAGAAAAGAAAAGCCCCTTAAGGGGTGGGTAAAAGAATGCCAAGTCAGTGAATGAAACAAATAAAATGTAACTCGTGATGCATTTTTGGAAGCTCGAGGGGTATCAGAGAAACAATGTGACTCTCCCTCCTCCCTCTTCCTCCTTTAATTTCCAGACAAAGCCTGCAAGATAATGTGCTTCATTTCTCACCTTTCTTTTTCACACAATAATGTCCCAGAAGGGTCATACTTATCTTTGTTTTTGTTTTTTTTTTCCTTCAGAATTAAATGGATAACACATATGAATTAATGTTTGTGTTTTCCCTCCTGCTGTATTTGTCTGAAGGCTAATTGAGGGCTCGAACTGTCATCTGTTTTTTCATTTCGCTTTGAAACACAGCACAGGCTACTCAAAACCTTACTGAGTTTTAAATTATGGAGGAAAAATACGATTAAAAGTTTTGATATGTATATTTTTGTTGTACAAAATTGCAACACTTCATTTTTATAGACAAATTGGTTGTAATGTGAAATATTTGTGGAGAATATGGAATGATACCAGTGTGTAAACAGTGTCTAAAGGTCAGAACACAGGCAGGCTTAATACATGGCCCATAAAACAGAACTGAGGAACAGGACCTAGGGACATAACCAGGAAGTACAAAGGAAAACACAAAAAATAAACACTTGACTCAGGAAACAAAGCTTGGACTTACTGTAACTGATTGCTTGATAAGATTTCACAATGGGACATAAAAAGAAGAAACAAAAGGGTATAAACAGACAACCAATCAGAACTGAACACAGGATAGGTGAACACAATCAGGCTCAAACCAACGCTGGCACAAGCAGGCCCGGCTTGTGGGTTTGTGAGGCCCAAGGAGAGATCATGACCATGGGCCTCCAACACATACACATACATAGAACCAGCGCATGCAACATGGCTGAATTCTTCTTCTTCTTCTAATTTTAATTAGAATAAGCATGTTACAGAAAAGACGCATATGATTTGAAATACTTCTTCACTTCAAATGGTAGCGTATAAACAAATAAGTAAAACATTTAGAGCAGAATGAAATCAACCTGCTAGCACTTTAGAGCAACATGAAATAAACAAATAGTAAAATAGATTTGGTAAAGCAATAAAATACTAAAAACATTAACTGACCAGACAAACTTTCCTATCAGGATAAGTTTAGCTATCACCTTCCATATTATGACATAGCTAACCTGTTTTTTAAAAAATGTCTCATTCTTTCTGATGACAGAACAACCAAGCTAACGAAAGCTAACAAAAATCAATTGATGGAGTATAAACAACAACACAAAACATTACAACCATTTATCCTAACCAACTAGCAGGATATCATCAATTTTACCAACATGCTAATATGGTAGCTAGATAAGGTAACATTATTGAAACAATTTTAAAGAATGTTGCTAGGTCATACTAGCTGCTACTAGCTGGCTAGCATTAACTTTCTAACCAGCAAAGTAAACATGACAAATGTTAATGTTACTGGATAATAAGATTTGAGATTTGGTTTGAGAATCAGGGAGCTTAAGTCTGGGAAGCTACCAAGAGTTGGCAAGCTCACTGTATTTAACTCAATGGCTAATTTACCCTAGCTAACAAGCTTTCACAGAGATAGCAGCACTATCCATCCATCCATCCATCCATCCATTATCTATACCGCTTTATTCGTCTGGGTCGCGGGGGAAGCTGGAGCCAATCTCAGAAGACACGGGGCGAGAGGCCTGGGCAGGTCGCCAGTCCACCACAGGGCCAACACAGAGACAAACAGCCACACACGCTCGCATTCACCCCTATGGGCAATCTAGAGTAGCCAGTTAACCTAATCTGCATGTCTTTGGACTGTGGGAGGAAACCCACACATGCACGGGGAGAACATATAAACTCCACACAGACTCTGGGTGATCCAGGGATCCTCCTTGCTGTGAGGCGACAGTGCTAACCACCACACCACCGTGACAGCAGCACTAATAAAACATAAATAAAAAATAAACATATACTTTAACATACCATGACTCTGAGCTTGTTTTTTTTTACCCTTCTTCTCTTTCTCGTCTCTCCTCCAGACTGATACTATTTTCTTGACAATTTTGGTAATGACATAAATGGTAGTAGTTGATTTGAGGTGATGAGACTGTTCAAAAACCTTTATGATACCAGTCCATGTCAGTGTCTAGGCAGCTTCAGCATAACTCGGTTATCTTGCATATTCAGTGACTCAATGATTTTTTTATAATCATTTCTGCATCCTAGAATATGTGAGGATTAAAACACAATATATTTAATATGTAACACGGTATATTGCAGGGAAATTAAAAAGAAAAAAACACCCGAGGCCTTAAGTGGTCCCCTATATGGCAAGGGCAGAGACAGGACTAGAACAGAAACCAAACAAACAAGAGCATATGGTGTATGGTTTAACACTGCATATAATTCAAACTGAACAAAAAGCAAAAAAAAAAAGCAAAAAAAAAAAACCATCATCTTAGAAATGTGTAGATTAAAACATATTTGTAAAATGCTTTCACTCTTTGGTTTAAAGTATGTCAATGGGAATGCAAACCATTTCAAATCAAAGAAAACACATAAATCATCCGAGGCATGAGGATCGCAAGGGCAGGGATAAAATAAATGATAAAGTAACTAGGATAAAATCTTTCATTTTTACTTCATTTTATATTTGTTCGTTGGTTCAAATATCCAGAAGACATCATATCAGTTTAGCAGCTTACATGTACAAAGAAAAAATGCTGCAACCCAAAATACATGACATTTTTGGTTCACTTCCTGCAGTTGAGTCATTTCAGGGTCAATTCGCTTTCTCACTGCAATTGAAGCGTGCTAAGTTAACTTATAAGTGGACCTAGACCACTTTGCTCAGATGGTGTCAGAATGTTTTTTTCCCCCACACCTGAAGGTGATTGCTGCACAAAGGAACCACACTGATGAGCAAAACACACCAGGGTTCCATTCAAATAGAATAAATGGTGCATATATAAAAGCACCCTTAAAATTAGTGCAGGGGATTTAACATAACAAATGCAGACCCAAATTAAAAATGCATTCCTAGTAGGTTAGATGTATGACCTGCTTACGTTTACTATTTATAGCTAGGGATGAGCGACAGAGAGACTCTACCCATAACTATTAAATCTAGACTTTCACCTTCATCCACCACTTCCCAATTCCTGAACACGGATGCTGCACCGAGGCCTGTTGACTTACTGCTATAAGATTAAGTATTTAAAGGCTGACCTCTTCTCCTAATGCACACAGACCTGAAATACACTCCAGCACTGTTTATCCACACACACACACTCACTGACATGAGCACTTTGTTGAGACAGACATAACTTTATTCAGGACTGTAATTGAATACAGGCCTGCAGTGTTTGATGTAGCTCCAGCTCAGGCTCTTTCCTCTGGAGGCTTGGCGTACTTGGCTCTATTTCAGAAGGAGTATTTTGTATTTTATTGCCCTCCCGGTCACAATAAACAATAAGCCTCAGCCTTCAGATCAGGCCTGGCCTCGGTCCAATCAACCAAACACTCTCTGAGCACATGCTTCAGCCTACTGCATGCACTGCAAACCCTTCCTTATTAGTTAGTGGGAATATTCTGGGAAAATATTCATTTTGCTAAAAAGCAAACCAAGCCAAGCATAACACATGGCACAAAAATGAATCCTTTATTAAATATATAAAGAATAAATCTGAACGATAATTTTAGATTTTAATGGCTGAAACCTGTACAGCACATCTGTGTGTGTGTGTTTCATACTTGAAAACACCTGACACAACTCATCAGCCCATTATCACATCCTTATTGAGGATGAAAGACGAATATTAAAGCAGGGAAACCACTAACAGGTGCAGTGCAAACAGGCTGACGTGAACAGGATTGCTCTGAAATCACTCCTTCATTCTTCACTATTTACTGTATGTGCAGCGGTGGCCCGTGCAACCCTTCGCATAGGCATATTTGGATTTATTTTTCTAAAATACAATGCCTAATTGGGATTATATATCATGAATCAACATAAAATAAGCTCTAATATTGAAATGACTGACCTTGATCAAATTTGCCTAAAAGAAATCGGAAAAATATTAGTGTCCAGATGTGCAAAGCTGGCATTTAATTTAACGAACCTTTGTGTCACATATATTATATGCAAAATATACACTTTATGGCCAGACGTTTGTGGACACCTGACCATCACACTCATATGTGCTTGTTGAGCATCCCATTCCAGATTTATTCCCCTTATAATAAGCTCCACTCTTCTGCGAAGGCTTTCTACTAGATGTTGGAGCGTGGCTGTGGGGATTTGTGCTCATTCAGCTACAAGGGCATTAGTGAGGTCAGGCATGTTGGGTGAGGAGGCCTGAGGTGCAGTCAGCATTTCAATTCATCCCAAAGTTTTCAGTGGGGTTGAGGTCAGGGCTCTGTGAAGGACACTCGAGTTCCTCCACTCCAACCTTGGCAAACCAGGTCTTCATGGAGCTCGCTTTGTTCCAGTGAGGGAAAAGTGTAATGCTGGAGCATATAAAGAACATACAATTGCATTCTTCAAACTTTGTGGCAGCAGCTTTGGTAAGATACACATACATGGGTGTGAGGGTTAGATATTCACAAACGTTTAGGCATGTAATGCATAGTGCTGTTTTATATATTTAATATATTGTGTAAATAAAATGGTAAAAAGAGGCTGTACTCATCAGTAAAGATGGGTGGAAATAACCTCTCATTACAATACTTGATTATAGGATTCAGTGTGACAGATACTGTGTTTTTTTTTGTATAATTAAATCATAGTACTTGAGTTTTTTAAAATACATTTCTTCAACTTATATTTCTTCAGTTATATTTATTTTGGAACTCAAAAGATTGTAATCCATGTAAAAAGTAAATGCAAATTTTCATCCATCCATTATCTATAGCGCTTTATCCGTCTGGGTCGCGGGGAAGCTGGAGCCAATCCCAGCATCTTCGGGCGA
>JAQQZR010000033.1:22925732-22943369 GCA_030068235.1 Notoglanidium macrostoma | reverse complement strand
GTGAAGCTGCTTTGAGACAATGTCTGTTGTTAAAAGCGCTATACAAATAAAATTGAATTGAATTGAATTGAATTGAGGTCAGATTGATTAAAGATGTATATATTTGGTCCAAGATTATAGGTTAAATAACAACTGTAAAACTGCAGTGATACAGAGGTTGTCCCTGGATCACTGGACATGATGGTACACACTGGATGGGATGCCAAAGGGCAATTTGAAATCAACAATGAACCTTTTGCATATTTAAGTTGGTGGAAGGAAACCAGAGAACCTGGAGGAACATGGCAACACGTGGAGAACATTTAAAACTCCACTCAGACAGTAACAGCGAAATGCAAGATATTGGCTACACAGTGTATTGTTATCTATATGTGGTCCTGTAAAATGTCTGAAAAATGTTCTGGGAAGGCTTTCCACTAGATTGTGGAGTGTGGCTGTGGGGATTTGTGTTCATTCAGCCACAAGAGCATTAGTGAGATCAGGCATTGATGTTGGATGAGAAGGCCTGGGGTGCAGTCTGTGTTCCAGTTCATCCCAAAGGTGTTCAGTAGGGTTGAGGTCAGGGCTTTGTGTTGGACACTCGAGATCTTACACTCTGACTTTGGCAAACCATGTCTTCATGGAGCTCTCTATGTGCATGGAGCATTGTCATACTGGAACAGGTTCTTAGTTCCACACAGCATACTAAGACATCCTGTACAGCTGCATGCTTCCAAATATGTTGCAACATTTTAGCGAAGAACCACATATGGGTGTGATGGTCAGGTGATTACAAACTTGGTCTCATAGTGTATAATGTGCCTGTAAGTAGGTATACCTGATACTTGATATGTTTGCATATTTTATTATTATATAAAGCAGTGTTTTCTTGCGATATTCTGCCTTTATCAGTCTCTTTTTGTTTTACATACACATAATTTTTTGACTGTTGATTTAAAGTCATGTTTTTTAATTTCATAGACGATAAACAGTACTCAGGCAAAGACCCACTTTGGATGAAGAAAAAAACCCCTCCTAGCATCTGCGTCCTCAGCTGGTTGTTTGCAGGCCCAATTAGCTGTGGTGGTAATGCAAGAGCGAGCCGCTCTGCAGACATCGGGCCAGTTTTAATGTGCCTCTGATTGTGTGCTTGGAGAGGCCACTCACGGAGAAACACAGATGACACACAACTGTGATTCCAATCCTTGATTAGTTTTGTGTTTTTCTCTCATTTCTGTGTTGTCCTATGCTCCCTAATCATGGTTCTGCCTGCCTGCCTGTCCATGTCATGTAATTGGCTGTGATCTTGAACATACTTCACCGACAGTCTAATTATCCTATCCAAGCTTTGGATGATACTCAAGATTATAAAGGCTTTCATGGATTTTCCTCTGGGTTTGAACTACTTTTTGATTAAGGTTTAGAAAGAAATAAAACAGGAGTGGCTGTAGAGATCAATATTGAGTCGTGTGTCTTTGGATGGAAGAAAAAAGTCCTAATAGATTCTGTATTATATTTTCTGTTTTGTCTTTGAGATTTTTTTATTAAGTGTTTACTTTTAGAGAGCAGCAAATTGAAAGCAGTATCTGCATCCAGTTGGAGCGATTTGATGACTTTGGATGCAGCAGGACAGCACACCTGCAGCCATGGGCTTACTGGGTCTCCGTCAGACCGCCATGAGCGAGACATCTGTTTGATAGAGATAATGATGCTGGATGTACCACCAACCTCTGAGATGGGCAAACTCTCACTGCCAGGCCCACAAAGAAAATCGCTACTGGATTTAAGTGTCTTGGTGTGACCGGTTTCCTCATAAGCACATATTGTTGTCTGGTGCATTATTATAGGCCAAACTTGTTTGAGTGTGTGTGTGTGTGTGTGTGTGTGTGTGTGTGTGTGTGTTTTCCTCTGAAGGTGTCTGAGGATTAGTCATAGGTTGTGCTCGTTCTATGAAACTTCAAGGGATTAAAGTTGAGCAGGATGGAGCCTCCAGAACAGAAGTCACACAGCACTGAATGTAAAAACAAAATTGTTGTGAAGTCAGACACACAATGCTCGCGTACTTTCCTTCGTGTAATTTGTGTAATGCACTGACTTTGCTGCGCAGAACATTTTGCATGCATCCAGCATGACCATCCAGATGTGAAAATCAATGAAATGCAAAAATCATATATTAAAAAATGAATGAACACTTACAAATGACATATAAAATAACAATATGCAAAAATTCACCTGTTTGAAAAAATGTTATGTTAAAAAAAATAACGTGAACAGAAATAAAATGTGTAAAAATAACAATAAAGTAAAACAAGTGTGAACAATGTGATATATAACATGCGAAATGTCTGAAACCTGTATGTAAATTTCACATGTGAAGTTGCTTTAAGGGTAATTTAAACACCTAGGTTGTAAACTTAAGATAATTGTAATAGCATACAATAGCATCAGCGCTAAGAGGAAATACATGGTGTCTCTTGCGGTACTATTTGTGCTGATGCTGCAATATTGCATGACGGTGTCAGTATCAAAAGGCTTATATTTGACTGTTGTAGTGTTAGTGAATCCCTCCCTCTCTCCCTCCCTCTCTCTCTCTCTCTCTCTCCCACACACACACACACACACACACCATTTTTAAAAAGAAAAGTGTTCCTGTGCCTCTTGTCATGCCTTAAGCGGAGTCGATTCCTCATAAAGCTGAGATATAGACAGGGGAGTGAGACAGATATCCAAGTCCAAAAGGGAGAGATATAAAAATGCTCTGTCTGGAGCTTAACCAAAGCTTTTATATCTTCAACCTAGTTTTATTTTACTTTTTACGTTGTTCAACATACCAGTTTTACTGCATCACACTTTATATTCAGCAGTGAATTACCAGGCATGGTGAAATAGACTGTAATAATGTGAGCTTTATGGCAGCGCAGATTAGCCTACTGTACGTGTTGAGGCAGGTGTGGCTGTGGGATCTGGCCGCTCTTCCTGAGACATGCAGGGAAGATCTTATGTGGATTTAAGAGAGATTTCCTGTCTGAGGCCGTGCACTTTTGCT
The DNA here is from genome assembly GCA_030068235.1 of Notoglanidium macrostoma. Classification (NCBI taxonomy): domain Eukaryota; kingdom Metazoa; phylum Chordata; class Actinopteri; order Siluriformes; family Auchenoglanididae; genus Notoglanidium; species Notoglanidium macrostoma. The sequence goes on along the minus strand of JAQQZR010000033.1, from coordinate 22,940,344 downwards.
TTGAGAGACACAAGTTGAGCATTGTTGCAGGTGTGGAACTGAAAACAATCTCAAGGCAAAAGGAAGACCAGGCTGAAGAGAAAGAGAGAGAGAGAGAGAGAGAGAGAGAGAAAGAGAGAGAGAGAGAGGGCACAGAACAGGTGATGAACTTTCCTGCCCTCAGAAAAAAAAACATAAAGTGAGATCCAAGGTATATCTCTGGACTTCCTGGGGTTAGAAGTTTTGACACGGACACTGGTCAAATCATCTGACTGCGTTCTCTTCCTTCTTAGAGCCCAACTATTATTAGTAATGCATTAGGTTCTTTTAACTAACATTTATGGAATATATTGAATTATCAGCAAGCTAGGAACTTCAATGTTAATAGGCCCAACGTTTAATAAATTAAACCTTAATTAATGTTTATTAACATTTGCATTAACTGCATTAATTAATGTTATCAAATATTATGCAGCAGTTAATTCCAGTCCACTAATTTGATTGGTGGAGCAGCATTCCAAGAGTGCCGATATTTTATTATGTTTCACTGTGTGAATCGCTCCACTGCTAACGGTAGCGTTAGCGACATCATCAGAGGACAATGATGCTTTTCAGGAATATGTCTATCGACTTAAAATACGAAAGCTTGTCAGATGATGAAGAAAAGAAAGCAGGTACGCTAATTTTATTGGAAGCACTTTTAACAGTAAATGTGCAAATCGTAGCGACCTAGCTAGCCAATTAGCTGAGGTGCTATAAAGTGAGTATGGCTTCTTCAGGATCTATTTCCATTGACCGAGCTAAAATAAACGGAACATTTGACCATATTGTGTTCGAAATGTCACTAACTTTATTGTTTAACTGTTGTATAAAAGCAATATCACACTTGAGGTCAGGCTGTTGTACTGAATATCAGCACGGCTGTGCTTAGCTATACGACTGAAACACAGTCGTGCTGATATTCAAGTACAACAGCATTCCCTTGCATGTGATATTGCTTAGTTAACTTTTAAATGAACAATTCTTTGACAGTCTGTTTGTATGTCTGTCGAGAGATCATGAATCAAGGGATCACAAGTTTGAATCCAGTTGATGACACAGCCATCCATGGCTAGGACAAAAGGAGCAGAATTGGCCATGCTATCTGGGTGGGATGGATGGCATACTCTATCTCTCCTGTTAATCACAGCCACACAAACCAATTGTGGGTGTCTGTGAGCTCAGGTATGTAGAAGAGGGTTGATAGCGCTTTCCTCAGGCTGTGTTGTACTGCACTGTGATGCAGCAAGAGTAGCAATTCGAAAAGATGCTGTTGTCGGGCTTCATGTAGGAAGCACATGTTAGCCTCTCGATTTGATAGCTGTTATATGATAGGGGCGAGTTAGCTGGTGTGTTTGCAGCATGTGTAGATGAATAAAGAGGCTTCGTCTCTTGTTGTCTCTGCAATATCCTTCCCTCTCTGCCCCTTCCGAAATTGAAAGACCTGATTCCATTGCAGTGCTTCTAGTCCTACTCTAAACTGCCTCTAGGTGTGAATAAGTGTGTAAATGTATATGTGTGTAATTCCCACCATCCTGCCTCATACTCAGCAATCCCCAGATAGGTGACGGATCCACCTTAACCCTGACCAGGATAAAGCGCCAGGTTGCGTCTGATCAGGATATAGCTAGCCAGAGCAGGATTTATGAAAATAATATGAAGTATATGAAAAGAGCAGCTAATATTTTTTCAAGGTTTAGATAACTGGGTAGATAGATGTATTTTATTGATCCCCAGATGGAAATTTGGGGAAAAGAAATGAGTAGTTTTCTGTTTGATCCTGTCATATGAATGCAGCGGTGCCATTGTAGTGTAATCTTAAGCTATGTGATGTGGTCAGGGTGGTAATAAATCTAGTTTCCTTCTATAAGCTCTTCTTTATTTAAGAGATCCTGATCCAGTATTACAGATCTCGAAAGGGCAATAAAAAGTGTCCAATTGATCAAGGCTTAAAATGCGGTCTTTCACAACCACAGAGCCTGAAGTTGTAGCGTTTTAAGCAGATATGAAATAAAATAATAAAAACTTTCTATTGAATTTCTATTAGGACTTTTAGGATTTTAACATCACCAATTTTGGAAGACTTAAGCTTTTTTGGAGCCTTTTAGCGTGAAGCATAAGTGCAACAACAACCACCCTTCCCCTCCACCCCCCTGCCCCAAGTCGCTCTTTTTCTGGCTTCTCCCTGTGAGCTATGGGGGAGAAATAGTGAAGCATTTGTGCACAGCAAGGTTAGCTGGTTTTTGGAAATAATTGGCCCAATTTGGACTCAACACTGGCATTTTGAAAGTAGTGGGTCTACTTTGGGGACTTTGTGTCTCATGGTTATTTAGCTTTAAAAATAACTCTTCAGTTAATGGGATATTTTTTGGGGAAAACATTCTATGCATTTGAATCATTTTGAATTAGTTGCAAAATGTCACTCCAAAACCATTTAATGCACCTTGTTGGATTTGTACTGTGGAATATAGACTATTAATTAGTTGAATGCTTTTTGAATTGCAGTAGCCGCAATGTCCTGTACCACAAAGGGGCCCATAAGGCCTTCTTTGCAGCTCTAAAACTCATACATAACTGGGCAATGTACCAGCATGGAAAATGTACAAAAAGTGGTACCTTAGTGTATTTCAAACTTTATGAACCTACTACAAGCGAGGTGGGGGAGGAAGGAAATGGGCCACAAATTGCCAAGTGCATTCTGAACAAATTGGAAATGTTGGGTAAATTATCCCACACCTATAATCAGTCAGCAGTGGCTGGTCTCTGGAGTTAGCAGGTGGATAGCTCATTACGCTCTCACCTTCCCGCTGCCCTTCAGATTGGTCTCGTTTTACCTCTCCAGCACAAGAGCAGCTTTCTGCCTCTTCATTCTTGCATACGAGGCTGTACTTCATACTTTCTCAAAAGGAATATTCTTTTATTCATATGATGATACAATAATTGGATAGATGCAATTTGTATCATGTACAGGTACATGCTTTTGTGTCAAGTGTTTTCAGAGCTCCAGATTCTGAGTAAAATTTAAATAAAACATTTCAGCAAATTCCTGGTACAATTTTCTTCCTGATTTGAGTTGATATATGCCTGCTGGTACATGCTGTGCTGTGTTTAGAGTTGAGTTATGTGTGCATAGTGAGGAGAAAACATCGGAATTTACTGAAAAACATCCAATACACATAGTAATATTTCATGATGGCGATTTAGTATGTCATGAAATTGTGCACAATTAACTATCGGCACATAATATGTAAAAAAAAAAAAAAATTTCAAGTGCTATATAAGCTGCTGAATAATGAGGGAGGAAGCCATATTTCTAACATAAACCAAACTTACAGTGATTAATGTGATCATTACAATCAGGAATGAGCAGTGCGGTGGTGAGGTAGTTAGCACCGCTGCCTCACAGCAAGAAGGTTCTGGATTCGAAGTTGACAGGGCCTTTCCATGTAGAGTTTGCATGCTCTCCCCATGCCTGTGTGGGTTTCCTCTGGGTGCTCTGGTTTCCTCCTAAAGCCCAAAGACATCTCGATCAGTTCAACTGGCTACTCTAAATTGCCCATAGGTGTGACTCTGAGCGTGAAAGGTTGTTTGTCTCTGTGTTAGCCGTGCCACGGATGAATGACATTTCTAGGCTGTACCCTGCCTCTTGCCTGAAGTCAGCTGGGATTGGCTCCAGCTTCCCTTCAAGCCTTAATTGATAAGCGGTATAAATGCTGGATGGACAGACAGTCAGGAATAATCATGAAGCAATATGTTAGCAATTTATTAGACTCAAATTAAATGTTTATTTCATTGCTTACCATTGTCAGATTCATATGTAATTCTATTCATTTTTGATTTCCATTTTTAATTTATATCTTGCTTTTTTAACTGAACTACATTCAACGACAAACATGATCTCCATCTTCATTCCCCCAAATTTTGGCGGGCTTAAAGGTGTACGTTTGTGTTTAAAGGCATTCAGTTGGTCTTGCACACCTGGCAACCTCAAAGGTAAGACTACATCCAGGTCATTTTAATAATCCCAAATGAGGATGGGTTCCCTTTTGAATCAGGGTTCCCCTCAAGACGAAGAACGCTTGTTGTTTCAGGGACTTTTTCCTAGCCACCATCATCACAGACTTCCTCATTAGGGTTACATTTATAAAATCATGTTTAAAATTTGTAACTGTTATTTATATATTTCTGTAAAACTGCTTTGTGACAATGTCCAGTATTAAAAGTGCTATATAAATAAAATTGAATGGAATTGTATTTTGAACTAACTTGAACGGCGCACCCAGGAAATTGTCTTAAGCAGCTGTGTAACCGGTCAAAGTGACTTTGCCTACGTAAATATTGGCCTAAGTTTTGGACTCTGGATATGGCCTATTGTGAATAAACCTAGCAATAAAGGAATACAACAATTCTTTCTGACAAGTACTGAAATATAAACGCACACAGCAAAACGCGTAATCGCCTTAAATACGGTCGCATCCTGTAATACAAACAAAGCATTTTCATGAGTCAAAAGGAGAATTCCTGAATGACGTATTTGCATTTTATAGCCGTTGTGGTGATATATGTCTGACATATTTCCTTTCTTCCTCATCTGTAGACAGGGATCTCTGACTAACTTTGTCTTTATTGTCTCCCTCATGACCTCATATACAACCCTTTCCTGTGTTTGTATCTTTCCAGGAAGCTCTAATAAACTGGATTCAGGTGGCAGAAAGACGCATATACTCAGTGTCAGGAAGTGATTTTTTTGTGTACAGGAATGACACACTTATCTACTGAATATGTCAGTGAGGTGTGAAAATCTTAAACGTAAGTGATTTAATAAGCCTTGCTTATTATAAAAGATCAAACAGGTCATATTACACATGTACTGACTATAAAAATATATATATATATATTGTAGAAGAGGTTAAAAAGAAGTTACTTTGTGTACACGATATGTAATATTGAAATAATATTCTAGATTTTCAACATAATCACTGTGTACTGAATGTGTGACTACCATGGATGACTATTTTGGCACATTTTCCTGCACTGAGAAAGCAACAGAAATTCTGTTTGTAAGAATTCTGTTGTAAAAATAAGCTTAATGAATAAATTAAGTTTATCTGTATAAACTTTACATGAATAAATATGTGACTACATATCACACATTCAGAACTAGAGCAATTACTGGTCACCAATAAGGTTCTTAGAATGAGAACGGCATGAGAGAACGTGGTACCAAAACTGGTCTTATGTAGTTTTATTCAATGTGGTTCAGTTACCTACAGATGGGAACTGATGCACTTCCATGTTTCCAAATTCTTTCCTTTAAAAAGAAGTCCAATTTCTGAAAGGATAAATCATGCAGATTTACAGTTTAATTTATAAACACCTTTTACTGAAGAAATCACAAAGTACAAACACCTAACTTGTTATAAATGAGTTTAGTTTTTTCTGTTTATTTCTCAGTACAGGAAATGAGCAGTGATTATCGCGTGTTATACAGAGAGGGAAAAGAAACAATGAACTTTTCTGATTATCTGATGTAATTGGGGACGTCGAGCCACTGAGTTAAAAGCATCCATTATACTATATACTACAAAAAGGTTTCAGTCTTCAGTTGTGCAGTGTAGTACAGTGAGCAAAAAATATATTTAAAGAACTATATACAATAAGTCTATAAATCAATAAAGAGATGGGATGAAATGGTCAAATGTGAACTGTTTCATTGTGTTTTCATAATCTTATAATGAGCCCTTTATATCTACATAATGCACAGGTCCACTTGTATGGAGCCACCATGTTGCGACACTACAGCAGTCCAGAAAGGACAAACCTCTGGAGAGCGCCTTCTGCGCTTTGCATTTCTATAAGTGGCAGCGTGAATCCGTAAGGAAGCACGAGAACGATGACAAAGAAAGAAAGGAAGAAGAAGAAAAGGAAACAGTGTTTGCTGGTGCTGGCTAACAAATTTGCGAACTCAAATTTAAAAAAACGGAGGATCGTACTTATTATTTAACATGGAAAAAGCAAGAGATTGTGAATGTAAGTACTTGGAACTACGCTAAAGGCACCAGATGGTTACCTTATTTTCTAGTACATGCTTAAAAAGGGAGGGATAAGGGAGGGGCATTCAGCTGGTTGAATCCTACATAGTGGACCTTTAAACTTTTTAACCATTCACAGTTTCATTTAATGTTGTGGAGGTTAGTTCCTGTACATTAAAACAGCTATATACAGTCAGAACGTTTGTCAGAGTTGCCGTTGCGGAAAATTAATCAAGATCTAACCGATCGGATTTGAGAATTTGACAGCACTGTGGTACAAAATTTAATCACTCCTTTTTAGATTTTTTTTAAATACTTTTCGTTCCTGTTTTCACATTTTAATGCCATTCTTTACCAAACAAGCTAGGATCGTATTGCATCTCTTTAGCAATAATGCCCCCTTGTTGTGTCGGCTCATTATATTTTGATATACAGATTCTAAAAAAAATGTTTATAAACTATTACGTTTTCTTTTCAAATGAATAATTTTTGAGAGAATTCTTTCTTAATAGTGTGTGAGGTGACCATTTTCCCATCTTGAAACAGCCACTATATGTCTCCTGTATTTACACCGCTGTCCTGTCATCACCTTTCTCTCACTTCATGTCTCACCGTACTGTCTGTTCCTCCCTCGCACCGATCATCATGCAGTTCAGCTTTTCTCAAGCTCGAACTCTCCTTGTTCATTTGTGGGAGCCGTTCTGGGGGATTGTCAGAAGTCATTAGCCGCATGTCTGTAGAGGTAGAAGGGCTGTGGGGAGCTACGGCCCCGTGTTGCGTGTCATGGCTGTCTGCTCCAGTCCTCACTACCGCTAATAAAACCAGACAGCACTCGGGAAACCTGTGCCAACACGGCCCGAATCAATTGACCGTGGCAAGGTCAACATGCTACCAGAGAGGTCCAGAGAAGTGCTGCAAAGAAGCTAGGTGTGAGAGGAGGTGGCAGAGCTAACGTGAAATCATGACTAATTTTCTAATTCAGCTGTGCGGCTGTCAAACCATGATTATGGGAGAGTGCATCCCAATCAGTCTATAGGTTTCTAGGGTGAAAGTGTCGACTGAGTACTTTTGCTCTTATTACTGAACCCAGCCACCTTTATCTAATCTCACACATCATGTACACATCAATAAATTATCTCAGAGAAATGAACAACACCTGTAAACATTTTGGGTGTTAATGGTCAACAGCTGAATGGTCATACATAAATACATAATAAAGCACAATGGGGCATGATGTTTGAGGAAAATAATCAATTTCAGATTGTGTGACATGCAATGCGAAGTTACTGTTACCACCATGATGGTGATTACTGTCCAGTAACATCATATTCCAAGTGTTTTATTCTTCCTATCCCTTGAATTACAACAGTTACTGTTTTCACATCTCTTATATCAACTATAAACAGTTGTTCCTTCACCAGCCTCATTTCTCTCTCTCTTAAATTTGATAAGACACTAAGACATTAACCTATCAAACTGTGCTTTTCGTTGTTGCTGTGGTGGTACCATCAAGGGTACATTTTTTGTATGTTTAGTACGTATCTTTCACCTGGAAATGTGTCTTGAAATATAAAATAATTAACGATAAATAATTGCAAATTCATAACCACTGAACTTTAGTCTAAGGGCTTATTAAAGGCACACCACATTCCCATTGCAAACGATTCATACTACAGGCACAAAAGATGTCCCCTTCGTGTAATTACACCAGCCACAAGACGGTGTACTACTACTAAGATTGCAATAAACCAAAACGTGATTATTAAACTTATTTCTAGACCTTTTAAAAATAATTTCCAACTTGAAATAGTCTTGTTCTATTGACAGACATCTTTTCTCATTTGAAGTATTGAATTCTAGAAAGAAGCAAAAAAAGCAAACTTATTTGCTAATAGAATAAAAAAAAAGTGAAAGTATATAAAAGTATAAAGTTTAAAGTATAGTCAGTGCATGGGAAAGACCTTCTGATGTCACAGCTTTACATTGGACTGTTACAAAGCGCCGACACTTTAGACTCCTTCCAAAAAATGCTGTATAAACCTCACCATATCGACCCACATTTTAAAAATCATGCATTCAGAGCATCCATCATAGAAATCCCTGGGTTAGTTGCTACTACAGAAAGGAAATGGGGTTAAAACGAGTGCATTGATATAAATCTTGCGGCCCGAACTGCTACGATAGCAATTGGTATACAAAATGAATCAAAACCTTCTGACCAATCAAATTAGAGAATGCATGGTATAATAGAATGGTTTAATAAATATTAAAATACAACAATGACTACAACAATGCACTATAGAAGCATGTTTTAATTTGATTGGTTTTTTCAGTATATGGAGTGTATAACCATTACTTTTATAATACTACCCCTTTTCCTATTAGTTACAAATAAGAAAAATGAATCTGCTTATCCATTTCCTGCAGGAATTGTTCCACATTTGCAATAGTGGTAAATGAATAGAGCTGGCTGAATAGCGCACGTTTATCATTACCCTGTCATCCAATCCTAACACCTGTATTGTGTGGCATATACTGTGTCAAGATCATTGTCTGGATTAAATTAAGTGAATGATTCTATGTTGGAGTCATTAATATTCCTCACTTCTTCCGCGACGGCCACCCAGTAGACAGCTATTCATAGAGTGACATTTAGCTTTGTGTGTGCGTGTGTGTGTGTGTGTGTGTCTGGGAGAATGACACCCAGAATAAGAGCTTCTTTTGTATACATACGGTATATGTGTATGTGTGAGACACAGTGAAGGAGAGAAAGAGGCGAAGAGAGGGAAGGAATGTGTGTGATATGTGTGTAGGGGCAAATTTAGATTTCCCTTTTCTCTCCTTCCATCCTCATGTCTTATTCTCTGGCTGACATTTTCTGCAGATCAGGTCCGCAGCTGTCTGTCAGACTGGTAAAGAGAGAAAAGCAGGCGGCCGCTGCTTGCTTTGGCCCACTCATTTTTGTTTTCTCAGCTGAAGCCGCAAGAAAAAAAATGCGGTCAGAGAGCTCTTGTTCTTGAAGTCTCGTCCCGTCTCTCTCTGAACGACTATTAAATAGAAATATAGCAATGATGTTTGCCATACTCCAAAATGGTGAACTTAATGAGGTTTGATATAATCATTTGTTAACCACCCACGATGACGACAGAAAACTGATACGAGGGATTTTCATTCTCATAGCAGCTTGTATCTTCTTCCCCCCCTGCCTGAGAAGATGACAACAACGATCCTTGGACCATTGTTGGGACTGACAGCTGAAGAAAGGCCGTCTTGCTCGAGAGGATCGCAGGCGGTTAACAGTATCGGTGCCGCTCCTGATGAGGTGCTTGATTATTTCGACAGTTTAGTCTCCGAAAAAGTCAGTCATGCAAATTAGCAGCGCCATAGCCAACAAGATGGAGATCCACCTGCTAACCATATGTCCATATCAACAAGTATTTATTCTGGAACGTGTGTCTATGTGCCTGCTCTCTATGGGTTGGAATGGATCAGGCAGCCATATGGATGGTGCTAGCTGAATATACTAGATTTTCTCTCAACTCTTTTTTTTTTTTTAGCTTAGTGTGCACCTGCTTCAAAAGACTTGTCAGAAGTAGCAAAAGAGGTTTCTCATTGATGCTCTTTTTGATAACTGCACAGAACCTGGAAGGAACGAACAGGCATGAAGAGAAAGGGGGGAAAATGTGAAAAAAGGGGAACTAAAGGAATCGGAGATTCTGTGAAACACTTGGCACATTGTACATCTGAACCACGAAGAGGGGTAGAAGTACGAAAGAGACCGAATATTTTGAGAAAGTAGCTGAGAAAAAAAAGTCAACAAAAGAATGGTAATTATAGAGAGAACAGAAAATGGTGAGTAAAAGAGTAAGGAAGTGATTTTATTCAGAAAAGAAAAGTTAAATAACATAAGGGAGGGGGATGTGACAGAGAGAATGATGAGGAAAAGAAAATAGGAGGTTGAGACAAACAAGCAGGAGGGAGACGTAAAGAAACAGAGGAAAGAAACAGAAAGAGAGAGAGAAAGACAGACACCAGGTTGCCACTATGGGATTCCTCCTGAAGTGGCGGAGAGAAGAGCAGCTGTGGCAGCAGAATAAATTTCAATACTGATCCGCTTTAATAAATAACTCAGTGAATCAGAACACCTGGCCCTGCACTCCTGCGTGACTCCACATGAATGTCAGGCTCCGATGAGCTGATTACACGCCCAGCCGTGAGAGAGAGAGATAGAGAGAGAGAGAGAGAGAAACAATCCCATTCAGCATTGTGAGTTTACACTGTCTATCTGCCAGACTGCAATTGGTCATCATATCAGCAAAGGAAATGAGAGAGAATGGCTCCAAAATAGCGTCTGTCTCTCGGCAGAGCCATCGGATGAGCAAAACACACAGACCAACAGCAACTGAACATGAAATATTTAATAACAGAATATAGATAAATGTATTCAGGTGAATCTGTAAGTAAAGTTGCAATATAATGCTCTGTATATCAAAGGAACTGTATGATGCGACCAGACACAAAAACATCATTTACTTCACATACTGTATAAGACAAGTCACAGACTTACTATTTATTTATTCATTTGCTTATTACCTTCTTCCAGATGTCTATTTGAGGAGATGTATAGGACAACATAATGCACATGGGGGCAGCATGGCGGTTAGTGCTATCGCCCATTAGGGTTCAAGGATCTGGGTTCAAAAATGGCAGCCAAGTGGAGCTTTTCTGTGTGGAGTTTGCATGTTCTCCCTTTGCCTCCATGTGCTCTGGTTTCCTTCCACAGTCCAAAGATAGGCAGTTTAGTTCAACTGGCTACTCTAAATTGCCCATGAGTGAGAATGGGAGTGTAAACAATTCTTCATCTCTTCGTTAACCCTGAGATAGATTGCGACCTGCCCAGGGTGTACCCTGCCTCTCACCCGACGTCAGCTGGGATTGGCTCCACCTTCTCCTGCAATCCTGGCAGATATGTGGTAGATAGATAATGGATGGCTGGATAGATGGATGGATGGACAATGCACTTGTAATCCTTAGCTTGTTGTGTGTGATCCACTGATGTACTCTGGTGTTAACAATATAAAAAGATGAGATTATACCTGCACAGCTCAGATGGCTTGGATGTGAATGGGTCTATAGTTTAAGGATCAAAATCCCACCAGCACCAGCAAAGAGGATAAATTCTTTTATGAGTCAGGATCTTCTCAAGGAGCCATTCCAGGTATTTTAGCCTTACCACTGTTCATGTACTTTTCTATAGCACTAGTTCTAATGTATTGTTGTTTCAGTAATAACAGCTCATTCACAGCATCTAAAGCTAATAACAAATGGATTACAAATGTGCTGATACGTAACAAAGAAAAACATATGATTGTTGACGCGGTGAAGTTTTCTCTAAAAAGGAATGTTCTTTTCGTATATATTTGCATTTCTGGAAAGAGTCTCACCATGAGATAATCTTCAGGAGTTGATAAAATGACAAGCTTAAAAAAAGTGGCCGTTGAGAGAACAATTATTTAGAGCTGCTACAGTGTTTTAATTGTTAACATGTTTTGCAGACGTTCCGCATTACTAAGTGTGACCATAAAGGGATACAGATGTATGACGTGTCATTCATTCATTCTTTAATTAATGACAAAGTTGTTAGCATTGGTAAACAAAAGGAATAAAACACTCCAGGACATTTTGCTATTGGAAAACAACCAACTTCTGGATGGTGACCTCAGGCCACCACCCCATCGTTGATTAGTTTCCTATAACAACATGCTCTGTAATGTTTTATTCATTACTTAGAAAGTGAGGGATGCTGAATAAATCATAACCAGTCGGCTATATGTATCACATGTCACATTTCACTCTTCAAAAGATAACAGGTTTGTTGTTCCCCAGCCCAGACCTGCCTCAGGGCCGTGTTCTTAATGCAGTAGCAATTAAAATTAATTCAAATGTTTGGTTTGAAAAATGTGTCCCTGAAAACAAAATAGATAATGTAGGAACCAGTAATGAGCCAAATGCACACATTTTGAAATGATTGATAAAGAAAAGAATAAATGCACAGGCATATTAACGAGAGCGGAAAAGCAGCGGAAACGGGATTAATTAACATGTGAGCAGCAGTAACCACAGTGAGGCTAAACACGAGACTCCTGACTTCCTGAAGAAAGCTAATGACTGCTGCAAGGGTAAAAAAAAAAAGTTCACAGAAACTAGAACACTGTGCAAAATATGAGGTGTGTTTCTAATTGCAAGCTTGAATATCTGTGCTACAAATTAACTTATGTAAAGATCTGCTTAGTTCATAATTATACATGGTCCAATCTAGCACGCTATCTTTTATTTATCACTACATCTCGGTCTTCTGTGCTCTTTCTGTCTCCATTTCATTTCCTGGGGTCCAGACCCAGACAATGACGACCACATTTCATTCTGCATGGAGAAAGAAATGAGCACATCTCTGTCGTTAAACTCGTTTAACAAACACAATGAGGTTGACTAATAAGCAATTCTAATTAATATTCTCATTACTTTTTCATAATTGCTTGCACTTTCTGATTATGGTGCATAAGAGTATCGCACAATTGATGTAAGATAGAAGCATATAGTCATGTCCAATTTAGATATAGACTAACTCCACTAGCTTGCTGAATGACATTGGCCTTTAGGGATAATAATGCATGGCCCCTATTAACTCAGATATTAATGTAACAGACGATTATACTTTCATAGGAAATGTGATGGAATTGCATGTGTTGATTATATACATTCATCTCTTAACTTAAATCTTTCTTTAAGTAAAAAAAACCCAAAACAGCCTCATAAAGGACTTGTGGCTAAAAAGTCCTGTTTCTCTGGAAACTCTGTGTACTACAAGTAATGCTTATTATATCCAATATATGCTCAGAGGTAACTTAGGAAAGCCTATACTATACTCCTGCTCATTTATGCAAATATCCAATCAGCCAATCATGTAGCAGCAGCACATACAGGTTAAGAGTCTCAGTTAATGTCTAAATCTCATGTCAGAATCAGGACAAATGTGTACCATGGCATGGTTGTTGGTGCCAAACAGCTGCAAAAAAAAAAAGCAACCAGTGAGTGGCAGCTTGGCTGATGGAAATGCATCATTGAGATTGGTTTGGACTGACGAGAAGGCTAGGGTAACTCAAATAACCACTCTTTACAAGCGTGGTGAGCAGAAAAGCATCTCAAAAAGCACATGATGAGATTTAAGGAGGATGGGCTACAACAACAGAAGAACACATTGAGGTTCACTGCTGTTTGCCAAAAACAGGACAGGCCGAAGTAAGAACAGGCTCAAGGAAATGGAGGAAAACAAACAAACAACTCTATATTGGATGAATTCAGGTAAATTGGGTCAGTTTAATTTAGCAACATTTGTTTTCCGAGATGATAATTGAAACAAGATAATTGAACACTTTTACTCCAGGCCTCTTTTTTAGGCCCATGCTCGAAAATGACATAACCAAAATACCTAAAATGAATTGATTAGCCTATACTTTCAAGATTTATTTGTATTATTTTGGTACCATAATGAATGTATCACTTATGTGATTACTGTAGAGGTGCTAGAATCAGTATATAAGTACTTGGTCACAGTAAATGAAGATGGCGCACAGCAGAAAATTGAAAGTTTCATTTCTGCCTAACAGAAATTTACAATCCTAGGTAAATTAACAATTTATGTTTCTTTTTCAATAGCAAAATCAATATTGCCAGTTTTTGCAGGCATGCACTTCCAGTGTGTTTTGACTGCTTGTTTACTTGGTCGATTGTTTTTTTGCTTTTTGTTGAGCTTTTTCATGTTAAGTGGGTATGTATTATTTGGGGAGTGGTAATTGTTTAACATGCATTTGAAAAGTGTTGTTTAATGCACAACTGTACCCACCGATGCCACCTGTCAGCTTCAATTAAAACTTGCATAGGTTACTTAGCGCATGCAGTGGAATTGCTTCATAGAAATGACATGACTTCATTCCTGTGACAGCATATACAGGGGTGTGGTAAGCATCAAACTGGAAGGTGACCCCAAAAATCTTGTAATAGGAAAAATGACTATGAGTCTAGGAGACTATGAGTCTACATACTAACTACATAAGACCACATTGCAAGTGAAAAGCTTTTGGAAGTTCTTTGCATCAAGGCTCCCACATCTTGCTAATCTAGCATGGTGCTGCCAGTCAATCTTGACAAATTTGCAGAGACAGAAAATGAAGTCTAGCACCATCACCAGATGCTCAGTTTTACATTCAGCCATTGGGGTAGGGGGTAGGCAAGGGTAGAACTATAATTCTACATGATTAACAAGCAGTATCTAATAATTACCATGCTTTATTTATTTATTTATTTATTTATTGAAAATTTAGTCTGTGAACATCAACAAGTTTGACTGAATTTGGTAATTATAGTTGCATGAAGAGTTGATGTGCAACTACACAGTAAGAGGGAATTAATATAATGTGGGTTCTTTTTCTGTATGTGTGTGTGTGTGTGTGTGTGTGTGTGTGTGTGTGTGTGTGTGTGTGTGTGTGTGTGTGTGTGTGTGTG
>JAQQZR010000033.1:22898279-22914473 GCA_030068235.1 Notoglanidium macrostoma | reverse complement strand
CCTCTCGCCCGAAGATGCTGGGATTGGCTCCAGCTTCCCCGCCACCCAGACGGATAAAGCGGTATAGATAATGGATGAATGGGAACTAAGGGTTACTGGGACATAATTGAGGCTTGGAAGGAAAGGAAGATATTATGTAAGGAATAATAATGCATGATGGTTAAGTGTGAGTGAAATAGAGGGGTGTGCTGGTTCCTCGGCTGTCTGAAGGTCTGAGGCGGCTGGGCGTGGGTGAGCTGTGGAGGATCAAGGACACGGGCATCTTCTCGTGAGGTTGATCCACACGTTGTCCAGGCCGGCGTGAGTCATGGTGAGTCTAAAAGCGCAGCGCAAACACAGGATTAGGTCGCCAATCCTTACTCACCAGCTCCATTGATGGTCTACCTTTCATAGCTCGCCATCTTTACCTGGAGGGTAGGTGATAAACGTCCTCCAGGCGTGCCGGATTTCATACCCTAGCCCCTCTGCCGCCTAGACATTTCTCTTGCTGACACTGCCGGGCTGGAGAGTGAATGGTGCGAGTCTACCTTGGAGGATCTTTCCAGGGAGTGTATGTTGACTCTACCTTGGAGGATCTCCAGCACCGTCAGTGTGGCATGGTGAGGAGCGCTTGCTCTTGGTAGACGATGGAGCTGTAGGGCCAACGTCATCACAGTATTAATGAAAGGAATGTAACGCTTTTCACTTTTGTTACATTTAACGTCATGACTCCTGGAGACTCCTTCCTTAAATATTAAATGAACAGGAAGTTTCACCATATCACTGATGATACATTATTATTTGTCAAGTAACAGATTTTCATCCATTTATTATTAGGCTTAGATCATGCAAACTGTCCAGCGTACATGCTAAGAAGAGTTGTTGCTATAGAAACAGTAACATTAAAACATGTGCATGGATTTAAACCTGCCATTTAAATCATTTGGTTTGGCGCATAGCATCCAGACTTGATGTACATCACAGGAGCTTCATTCATTAATAGCTTATTAGCCATATGTTTTAACTCATTGGGTTTAAGTTCCAACCTCAGTTTATATATAAGCTTGTTGCATAGTGACTTCACTAGACTAGTGGCATTCAATGTAGAGCTGACTACAACTGATGATGTGACACTAAACCTTCTTCTCTGCTCACTCCTCACTCATCTTTCTCCAGTCTCCACATCAATACAGTGGACAAAACTGAAGCGCAAATAAAAATGAGGAGCAGGAAATCTCTCTAGTCTTTGTCCAGGTTGCTGTCAGCAATGCAATAGTTATGGACTTTAACAACATTGACTCCCCACATTTACAGTATCATTGCCAGCACAGCATGCCACAACTTAGCAGCACATCCAGACTTGTTCTATTGCTATGATTTTATTTTTAACTTGATTGACATCCTTTGAGTATTCTGCAGCATTTGGGGCCTACTATTGAAATTTAAAACAGCCTCATCGTGCATAAAAACATATCCGTGTTAGCAATCTAATAACCTGTCTTTGAGTGTCATTTTTCACAATCTGCAGCAAGTTGCCATTTGCATGTCAATAGCTGAATCAGTGCCCTCTTTCCACGTCAAGTGTTGACAGAAATGAATCTTGTTTTGGCAGGAGCAGTTTGAAACAAGTGCTTCTCTGTGTGTCTGTCTGTCTCAGTTGGAAGAAAACCGAGTCCAGTGGTAATGGCCTTGCTGTCTGGAGCTTCAACAGTGACCAGTTATGATGATAAAATGAATCTCTCTGGCTCAAATACACTCAATTTTGTCTTCTCATCATGAAGTCCCAGTAAGTTAAACATTGCCAAAATTCAGGCATCCAGGTCTAGACTTGTTAAAGCAGAAGGCAAATAAAATCATGAAATTTCCAGATTGAGGTGGAAACCATATGTTTGTTTAGCTATTGACAATCTTCCAAGGTACCTTAAACAATTATCTGTGTGAAGAAGCAATCAGTTTAGGGAGTTTACTCAAGAAAAGCCAGCTAGACTTGCACTATAAGAACGGAAGTCCTGCTAAATCCTCCCTGCCTTTCCAGGAACTGGTAATCCTTTAATCAATATAACCAACTGAAATGTAGACGCCAGACATCCAGCAAGATTCCTCGCCCTCATTCACATGGAACAATAGAAATGTGTAGTGGAGCATGCACACTGGGCTGGATCCAATCTCTGGAACATGCATTACTCGATTTACAGAGAAGCTCAAAGAATTTGGATCCAGCATGGAACGAAGGAGCAAAACCAAATAATCAAATCGATGAATGCGCCTGGAATGATAGGGTGACAAAAAGCTTAAGGATTGGTGATTTCAGTGTGGGACAAACAGTGTGTGTGTGAGTAATTGGACTGCAGAATGGTGAGGACATTTGTTAAGTGGGGGATCAGTGAAAACGGATTCCAATCAAGAGCTCGAAGTCAGGAGGATCAGTGTGCCTTATGGTGGGCTATGTTGTTGTCACATCCTAGACTGTGTTTACTATCAAGAGTCTGGCATGAAAGAAAGGAGGGGAGAGATTCGACTGAAAAAAATAAAATGAAATTTAAAAAAAATTTAAATGAGAGAGCGAGAGCAAGAGAGAGAGAGATTATGTATGGGTATGAGAATGCATGGATGGCAGAAAGCCTGGGCCGCAGTCTCAACCACATTAAAGAGTAGCTGCTCTCAGAATGTTCTCTTCCCCAGAGAGAGTAATAGAAGCTAGGCTGAGACAGCAAACTGGGCAGCAAGACTGCAGAGAAACAGGCTTCCCATGGGGACAGAGTCCGTGGTGGAAAATAGGGACGCCACATGAAACAAATGTGTGTTTCTGCTGAGCAATTATTTGATTTGCTGCTGCATGAGTCATTAACATGAGTTTGTACATTTATTCAACTCCTAGTTGTTGTTGAAAGGACTCCTTGATATATAAGGAATAAGACACCTTCAGACATGCTGTTATTGGAAAATAATCAGCCCAATGCGAAGCCGAGTTACCGCCACCAAGCTGATTAGTTTTATCCCTGGTATGACAGCAATTTGTTAAATAATAACACTTCATACTTTTCATCCACTTACCACTACATTAAATATTAAGGAACAAGTTAGTCCCTGTTCTCTGTTACAGTAACAGCCATCAAAAGCCTTTCTTGGGTTTTTCTCTCCCCTGAAAAAAAAAAAAAAAAAAAAGCAGAAGAAACTGCAAAACACTGCGTCCTGAAGACTACACCGTGCCAAAAAACATAAAGTTGAAGCTTTACCTCTGACTGTTACAAAGCGCTGTGAGTGGGGACTCATCCAAAATTGCAAAATAAACATCTCCTCACAGAAATCTTCACCATTACAGTGATCACACAAATCTGTTTATGTGAAGTATCCACCATACAAGTCTGTAGTAGTTGTTAGTACAGAAATAATAGCTTATTAATGAGTGCATTAATCTAAACCTGTGATTCGCCTTGCAGCTGGAACCACTGCCAGTGCCGTCCTGAAACATAAAATTAGACGACAACAGTATTCAATGTTCACTTCTGTTGCTCTTATACCATTTAGAATTATGATGGTTTTCACCACTGATGCATTTTGATTAAAAACACCACCATTTATTTCATGCAATTAGCCTGGAATTTCCTCACTACCCCAGCCTTATGCATGCGATGAAGTCGTGCTTTGTTTTGCCCGTCGCCTGTAATTAGTCTAGGCAGGGTCGGCATGTGGCGACTGTAGGGTGGAAGTCCCCTGATTATTTCACCCTCAAGTCAAACACATTGCACTGTTCAGACAGCGTCATTAAATGGTGTAGATCTACAGCACTGCCCGTTTAAACCACTCTTCCAGTCCATGACCAGCTTCTCTGTCAAGCCGTTCACCTCTGCTTTCCACCTGCTGCCTTCACAATGAGCTGCTTTTGTTCTCTGGAAATGTTGTACAGATGATGTATGGTGGTGACATACTGTATATAGAGTAAATGCATGGCAGATGTGCTGAGTCCATACTGTTCTTATTACCGCATCCCTGTCTCACTGGTATATTATTATCTTTCATCAACATGGAATTTCCATAGTGTACATGCAAATAGTGAAACACTGTTTAAATTCAGCATCTGTAGCATACAGTATGCGTGATAACCACAGACAGAGATTTTGACACATTAATGGAAGTCTAAAGGCAGTCATTTAATTGTCTATGTAGCTCATTTATCAAGCTGGATACGAACAGATTTATTCATAAATCTATTTAGGAGCATTTACACAAAAAAATCTGGTATTCATGAAAATCCCGCTGGTTGGAAAGGAACATCTGTATCCTACAAGATCTCCTGAGTTTATGTAAATCTCCATTTAAGGAGACTCACTTAAGTGAACCTTAATTTATAAGCTTTAAATCACATTCATACAACTGTCGAGGAGTTACTGCTAATGTTTACCATGACACATTTACCTCACTGATTTATTTTTGATTACACACCTTAAATTTTGTGATATTCAGTCATTTCATATTATGAAAGCACTCTGAAACAAATCTAAAAGTTAGGAATAATAAGGCTAACGATTATATTAAGACAAAAGAAATGGCACGCAACAACAGGAGGAAGAGTAATAGCGTGTGTGTGCGCGCGTGCATGAGTGAGAGAGTGAGTGTGTGATAGCTGATGCAGTGCAATGGCTGAGCTGCATTACTGGAATTTTTAAAACATTCTGTGTTTAGAAGGCTTTCTTTCACTAGGCAGGTTTCCATTGCAATTTTGCACAAAATAGAAGTGATTTTTAAAAAGTCGACCAAACACCATAGTGAATGGTCTGTTTTTTCATTGAATGAGGTTATACAATTAATGTGAGTTAGAAAAGAGAGTTGTCAGTCATGACATGGTCATGTGACATTCATGCCATTTCAACATGGCAACAGATCTCCAAGACCTGATTGCATCCACCTCATGTCTTGTGACTTAAATAAATAAAAAATGTTTCTCCGTTTCAATTTTGCAAACTGTTGCTGTCAACTTGTCTGAAAAACCATCTCATGCAAGTGCATAAACTTTTTTTTGTGATATTTAAGAGTTTGAATATTCCACAATTCGTGACCCCATTTCTCATTTTTTCTTTTTTAGTTCAATTTTGAAATTACACATTAAGCAGGTTAATAAAACTCACCTACTGTTTAGTCATCATCATCATTCAGCTCTGTTAGTGTTGAGTTTGTGGATCACTAAATGTGAACCAGTTTTGTTTTCAACATGCTTCGTAACTTACGGCTGATTGTCATGCATATGGATAAATGCCAATGTGGAGAAAATCAGCGGTACCAAAAGTTTGTAAATCTGGTGGGAATATTTGGTTTGGACAACAAAAACATTTATTCATAACTTTACAAAAAAATAAATGAGGATCATTAAATATATATTTAATGTATATTTTTGGATAACACTTGTGTGCAATAGATTTATAAAATCAGTGTAATCGGTCAGTTTAAAAAAACAACTACATTTTTTGAGAAGTAAATCCATGTTGACTTCAAAATGAAAGTGCCCCAGTTTCCACCTGGATTCCACAAAATATTTGGGAAAATACAAGTAACCAAAATTTATATTTTTCTGCTGGAAAGTTGAATAAAACTATATAAAAGAGTAGCTTAGACTTGATATCAATTTCTCTAATCCAGAGAGCTTTATAGTTAAAATGTAATGTGTTTAGTTTTTAATTGAATTATATTGAATTTGATACATTCTTTACAGATTGCCCTCAGACTTTCTTTATACTGTAAATATGTTTTATCAGATTTCCTTTTTTCTTTCTTCCCTCTTGCTTAGTAAAGGAAACCGTTTCAAAAATCATGCCTGTGGTAATCACAAACACATTTATATATACACACAAACACACACACACACAGTATATATATATATAAAAAAGCTGGCATATTCTTTTAATGCAACGCACTTAAATTTCAATAGAACTGAAGTTTGCAAATGTACCAGTTCTGATCTTGTGCAAGTTTTAATAACTTTCTGCAACTTCAAGGGAAAAAGAGAGAGTGAAATAAGGGGTTTTCCCTGATAATTTAGAGAACAGCTGACAGCAGAGAAGTCAACATGTGGCAATGTTATTATTTGGAATGCTAATCTGCAGTTTCTGTTCTAATAGTAAAGCTGCCCAGACCCTCAGGCTGTGTGTATGTGTAAGTGTGTATGTTTGAGGTAATGGCGTGTGTGTAGTCAGGAACACCATACCGTACTTAAATTACAATGCAACAGTTTTCTAAACAGACCTGCAACAGAAGGATGAATGCTTGTACACACACACAAAGTTATTAGAACCCTCATCACATAATGCTATTACTGAGTGCTACTGAATGCTATAGAGTCCAATGTATTTCAACTGTACATGTGTATACGTATGCATGTGCAGCCCATGAGGAGTCTGCTCCTCACTTTGATTGCTCAATACGTATAACTATTTATTGTTCATTATTAAGCTTGGAACTACCAATGTACCAAGCTGTTTTAAATTGACATGAAGCTACTGTAGCCAGGAAGCATCAACATCCATTAGTAAATGCTGCAATTACCAGCCATTATCGCTGCTTAATAAAGACATCATTTTCTTTTAAGCAACTTGTGTTATAGAAAAGTTATTGTCAAGGTCAAATTATTATATGGCAAATTAAGTAATTGGCTTGAGATAACATGACTGTCAAGGGTTGATTTATGAAGTGCGTTTGAGAGAGAAGGAGAAGATATAGAGCTGATCAAATCAACACTAACATCCTTCCCATCCCTGCATAATAATTATACAAAACTGATCAAAAGGTATACTAACATTTATGCCATATTAACAGATTCTTTACTGTAATCTTTTATCAGTCATAATCTAGAATTTTCAGTATGATTACAAATTGTTGGGATATACATTTGTGTAGAAAAAGAAGAAACTGTTTGTCACATATACATTAGAGCACAGTAAAATTATTTTCTTCACATATCCCATATGTATGTGTTTGCACATGTATGTATACATAAATCTACTCCCTCAGCTACATCATAGAGTGGATATGGATACAGGTTCAGAAGTGGAGTAACTATCGGCCACCTCCTGTACATGGGTGACCTCAACCTATATGCCAAGAGTGAGTGAGACCTTGACCCAATGATCCATCTCACCAGAATCTACATCAAGGTCATCGGGATGTCATTTGGACTGGATAAATGCAGACGCGTGATGGCCAAGAGAGGGAAGATGATCAGGACTGAGGGAGTGGCATTACCAGAGGGCAAAATAGCAGATTTACAGGACCGCTGCAGATACCTTGGTATCCTACAGCCAAATGGGAATCAGGATGAGGTTACAAGGAGATCAGCCACAGCCAAATATCTCCATAGGGTCAGACAGGTCAGACCAGCTCAATGGTAGGAATAAGATCCAAGCCATCAACATGTATGCCCTACCAACCATCAGATACCCAACTGGAATAGTGAACTGGCCACACGAGGAAATAGATGCCACTAATGTCAAGACACGGAAATTCCTCACAATGCATTGAGGGTTCCATCCAAAGTCCAGCTACCTGAGACTATACAAACAACGGACAGAAGGGGGATGAGGATTAGCGAGTGTCAGAGCCACTGCCCAGAATGAAACCAGGAACATCTGTGAATACATGAAGGAGATGGCCCCTAGAACAAACCGATGATCAAGTGTCTCAGGCAGCAGAAGACAGAGGATAACAAGGAGGAAGAGAAAGCATCATGGAAGACCAAGCCCCTCCTTTTAATGTACCACCGGCAGATAGTAGAAGTGGCGGACATCAGGAAATCCTACCACTGGCTAGAAAAACAGGCTTGAACAGCACAGATGCTCTAATCATGGCAGCACAAGAACAGTCCCTAAGCACCAGATCAGTAGAGGCAGGGGTCTACCACAATAGCCAGGACCGAGAGTACAGGCTGTGCAAAGATGCCCCTGAGACTGTCCAGCACATAGTAGCTGGGTGCAAGATGCAAGCTGGGACAACATACACTGAAAGGCTTAACAAAGTGGCAGGGATAGTGTACAGAAACATCTGCACCAAGTATGGGCTAGAAGTTCCCAAGTCCCAATGGGAGACACCACTGAAAGTGAGTGAGTGTAGTTCACCACTGAGAACTACAGAGCTAAGATCCTGTGGGACTTCAAGTTCCAGACAGGTAAGCAGCAGCTGGCCAACCAACCAGACATAGTGGTGGTTGATAAGGAGCAGAAAACAGCAGTAGAGATAGATGTGGCAATCCCAGCTGACAGTAACATCAAATAGAAGGAGGATGAGAAGACTGAGAAGTACCAAGGCCTGAAGGAACAACTGGAACCGATGTGGAAGGTGAAGTCCAAAGTGGTCCCAGTAGTATTAGGAGCATTAGGGGATGTGACTCCCGAACTTGGAGAGCGGCTCCAACAGATTCCAGGTACAACAACTGAGGTCTCTGTCCAGAAATGTGTAGATCTAGGAACAGCTAAGATACTGCGCAGAACCCTCAAAATCCCAGGCCTCTGGTAGAGAACAAAGGTTGAGGAAGACATACACAGACATATCACCCCCTCAAGTGGGGGAGGTGAAATGAGGATTATAATAAAGTTCTGAATACCACAGTTTTTCCTGAACTCAAATAGGTTTCTTTTTTGCATATATTTCAACCACAAGTAAAGAAAAATAAATAAAATTCTGATTCCTCCAAAAGTGAAAAAGGAGAAACCAGAGTGACTGGATAAAGAGAACTCCAAACCTACAGTAAAGCACGATGGTGGTAGCATCATGTTACTAGGGATAATTTAAATCTTTTTAGCTGGAATTGATATATTTCCATAAAGCTTCTTTGCGGCAATGTCCATTGTTAAAATCACTATACAAATAAAATTGAATACTTTGTTGAGCAATACTCTTAACCTCTTGGTTGCATTTCAGACTACTGCCATCATTACGGTCATTCTTTAGTCAGATTATGGATATCCTTTTGCCTCTTTACCACATCCTCTGCTGTCTTTACCACAGTCACTGACATTGCTTGGATTAACTCCTCTAGGGAGTCTGACGGTGGTGCCCAATTCTTTCCATTTTGAACCCAATAACAAATGATTTAATTGTGCTCTCTGTGATTGTCAAAGTTTGAAATAGATTTCTTTTCAAACCCTAATTGATACATTTCCTCAAATGAACTAAATTTAATTTGCTCCCCCAAAATTGTTTTGATAGCTTCTTGGTCATCATGATGTTTGTTGCAGTATGTTCTCATACAAACTCCAGGAACAGGTGGATTTATATCGCGATTATATGACGTTTCACTTACACAAAAGTTGACTCCATTCAACTAACTATGTGTAACTGGTTGTACTAATTTAGGAGGTGAAAATGAATACAATCACAACTTGAAAATGTGTCTATTTTTCTTGTAAAGTATATAATTTTCCCCTACTGTTTCACAGCCCAAATTCATGCCATAAGATCCTAAGTGAGAAGATCTAAATTCCACATTTTCAATTTCAATGGGGGTTAATGCCTCTGTAAACTGGTTAGGCTTATGTACAGTTTGCTACAGCCACAAAAAAAAACCACACGATTTGAAAATTATCAAAAGGTTTTAGACATCTTTAGGAAGACTGACTGTATTTACCTCTGCATTTGTTAAACTGGCTCTTTTCACAATACAGTCTTTTTTTATTTTTATTTATTTATTTATTTATTTATTTTATTTTTTTTAAATAAAAGCGCACCCCCCACCATAAATACTGTAAGTAAATAAAATAAAAAGGTTTCCTAAATAAAAACTTAGCTATGGTGTGTTACCATATGGTAAATGGTAAAAACTATTTTCTTAAATTAGAGATGTCAAAAAAATATGATATTGGCAGAAAAAAGTTTCTGCTTATTTTCCAGAATTCAGCCACAGTGATAGCTGACAGGATTTCCAAACACTTTTGTGTTTTTGGTTTCCCCCCCCAAAAAACATAGTTATCTACTAGCTCACTTTGGAGTTATTCAGGCCATTTCATAATGAGCACCATATTTTATGGGAAAGTATATTTACACACTCTTAAGGTAAATGTAGCATGACAGTATTTTTGAGGGAAATACATGTGTGTTGGCATGCAGTACAGTTTGTCTACTCCGGCCAGCATTGGCACAGGAACAAACCTCAGTAACCGTTTGATCAGGAAGTTGTGGGTGTTTCTAATTGTACTCCGGGTAACCTAATAACGTGAATATTGATCACTCTCATATGTGTAATAATAAAATATTGGCAATTGATTATACTACAACCACAGCGCTCTGTTAAAATTTACCACAGACAGTGTCATAGCAAATGTCAAACTGAGCACACTGATTTCTTCTTTTTTGTGAAATTACAATCTATTTATCAGGCCTACTCTTGCTGTCATGAGAGAAAGAAATAATTCTCACTGCTGCAGAGTATGATTGCAGGTATTGATGGAACATGAAGAAGAGGCGGACGTTTTGGAGTTTGTTAATTGGAGGGTTGAATTTTAGGCAAAAGGAGTCAGCCAGATTCAGATCACAATCAGGAGAAAATTATCCCAGCGCCAGCAGGTGCTAATACTCAGCATGCTGCAACTGCAATGGAGTGAGAGAAGAGAACGAGTGAGAGTTTGTATTGATTAGAACTCCACTTTGCCATCAGATCATACAATGGACTAACAAACCACCAAGTCTGCCCTAAACATCTGCATCCACTCATAACGAGGAGCCAAAAAAAAAAAAAAAAAAAAAAAAAAAAAAAAAAAAGACACCAACTCAAAATTCACCATCATCTTTTGTGCAATCAGAGTCAAGCTGACAAACGTCCTGCTGTTGGTTAAAGAGCTTTATACTTTCAGAAACTTTTCTCATGTTGAGCTTGGCAGAGAATGACATGTTACTGATATATTTATTTCTATTTTTAGCATGACATACAGAGGAAAGGCATTGGTTAGATGGGCTTAATCAAATGACCCATGGATGATAGTTATGACAGGACAGTGAGGAACCTGAAACCTCAGACACTTTCCTGTCATTTCCGCTCCAGTTATTCTATTCAAAAGGCTGTGTGATCTTAAGAGATAGTGGCATGTATTGATCGATTTTCAGGGGCTCAATTTGGTTTTCATAACTTTTAATGCTCGAATAACCTCCAGAGTTTCCCCGACTCTGAATCCTCACCTTCACAACTTTGATATTTATGAAATACATGTAGGATGAAGGTGTTCGATGAAAGTGGAACTCACCCGCACCAAATAATAATAATAATAATAATAATAATAATACTACAACAGAGCACTTTACTTCCATCCATTATCTTTATCCATCTGGGTCGCGGGAAGCTGGAGCCAATCCCAGCATCTTCGGGCGAGAGGTGGGGTACACCCTGGGCAGGTCGCCCAACACAAACAAACATTCACACACGCTCGCATTCAAACCTATGGGCAATTTAGAGTAGCCAGTTGACCTAATCTGCATGTGGACTGTGGGAGGAAACCGGAGCACCTGGAGGAAACCCACACATGCACGGGGAGAACATGCAAACT
This sequence comes from Notoglanidium macrostoma, assembly GCA_030068235.1. Lineage (NCBI taxonomy): Eukaryota > Metazoa > Chordata > Actinopteri > Siluriformes > Auchenoglanididae > Notoglanidium > Notoglanidium macrostoma. Next base: position 22,902,975 of record JAQQZR010000033.1, on the reverse strand, counting down.
CCACACAGAAAGGAACCCTGGGTGACCCGAGGATCGAACCCAGGACCTTCTTGCAGTGAGGCGACAGTGCTAACCACCACACCACCCGCACTTCACTTTTACACAAAAATTTATTTTTAATGCTTGAATGTTAATGATTAGTTTATGGCTAATAATAACATTTGCAGTGGTTATTTTTTGTGTAACACTGGCATACCACTTTTCACTTGTGCCATAGACTCCTCTGTTTTGAATTTGACATGAGGAGAACACACATATACTTCTCTGTCCAATCATCTCCAAACTTTTCCATCATCACTTTTTTTTAACAAGCCATGATGTCCTTTCACTAATCAGACCAAACAGAGTAAATGAAATGAAAGTGTGCAATGTTGGTACATATTTAGAAAACTAGTTACTGAACTACACTCAGTTTTTCCCCCCACATGTTTATCAGCTGTGTTAAATACTTTTCCCCCCCCCCAATGTACTCAGTTCGGTCTGCTGAAAAACTTGGCTGGATCTGCATCTGGCCCATGGTTCAACAGTTAATAATGCATAATGTAGAGCATAAGTGTTTAAGCATGTTGTTCAGGCCTATACTCAGTCAGTTCCTCATTCTCCATTCCCTTTACATGCACCCAAGTGGCCTGTGTCAGTGAAATCTGACTCCTCCATCTGCATTATCTGTAAACTCGGCCATGCACTTTCATGTGCTTCCATAATTTTTCTTAATCTGTATCTAACACACAGATAGAAACACAAAATGATGGGTAGATTGAGCTGATGTGTGAACCGACATTCTGAGAGGTTTCAAGAATCACACAACCACCAATAACAAACACCCCCCCAACACATTTATCTTACAAATAAAGAAAGAAGAAAGTCTGATGAAGATATACATCAGTCCTTAGATCTCTGCTCTTTGTGAGCCCACATGTTTTCTCGAACACTCAGAATCACAGGGAGATGAGGGTAGTGATGATTTCTCGTTTTTGATAATAAGATGCGAGATAACGCAAACAAAACACACATAACTCCGAGCCAGTGTTCCATCACAGCCCATGCCTTCATGGTATTTGAGTATTTTGCTGGCTGGTACAGGCATTCGGTTGCAGTGTTGTTCATCTGCACACCCTTAATATAATTCCTCTCCTGTGTTACTGTGAACTGCGCAGAGGACGAGACCGAACGTTTCATTTGGTGAACTTCAATGAGCGGCGCAAGGAAAATCATTATGGAAGATCTTTCTCTTGCCACCCCATCAACCTGTAAATAAAATAAGCAATTCACACTTTGACTTATTTTCAGAAAAATTTATTCCACTGGATTCTTTTTTTTGAGTTTGCACAGCTGTAATATATTTTTTGCTGAAAGCTGTACTGTAAATAAAATTACTGAATGACTTCTTTTAAAAACATTTGATACATAGTTTATGCAATTGGTCACATGACCAGAGCCATTTATATCAAGAATACATCTCAGAAATAAAATGTCTGCATCTAAACACTGTGGAAGGAAGTAAACAAGAAAAACATTTTATAATAGATATACATATGCATTATTTTTGTATATGTAATATTTAAAGGGTCTTATTGAGATAGGATTTTATAACCATATTTATATCATCCTCACATAAAGTGAAGAAAGTTAAACTTGTGAATGGTCACTGTGGTTTACTGAAAACACCTGATTGATTTGAAATAATCCTCTCCCACTAAACTGCTCTATCCTACTTGGGTCTTGGTGGATCTGGAAGAGGGAAAACTTCATCAGTTCAACAGTTCATTACAGAGCACTTAGGGAAGGGGTGTCTAGTCTTATCTGCAAAGGGGATAAGTGCAGGTTTTCATTCTAATCAAGCAGGAGCCACACCTGATTCCACCTGCTTAATCAGTTCAGCTTGGCTTTTAATAGACTCAGATGTGTCTTCTGCTTGATTGGAATAAAAATCTGCACCCACAGCACCATTTCCAGATAAGACAGGACACCTCTGACTTGGGGCAAAGGGCTGCTGCGGGTGCAGGTTTTCATCCCAACCAAACAGAAGCCATATCTGAGTCTATTGAAACGACACTTCGCACAGTACTGCACAGAGCACTTGTAACAGAACTTAATTATAATAAATGATTAGATCGGCGGGTTTCAGATACACATGTGAGAATAGGTTGTATGTGTCTGATTTAAGTAAATTTAGTTACGCAAACGAGTAGATGACCAAGATGTTTCGGAAACACATTCAATAAAAATCCTAGAACCTTTGATGGCACTTTGTTGAATATGTAGTACAACATGCATTGGGAGCAGAATTGTTGCCTTGCAGCATTAAAAGCAGAGCAGAGGAGTAAAATATGTTTTATTGTGCTGGGATAAGTACTAAGAAAATATTTTCATAAAGCCAAGGCATTGATATTTATAAGCCTACAAACAGGTAAATAAGGCTCACAGGCCATTCTTGTTAAACTCTAGGGAGGAACGGGCAGAGGTAGGTGTGCGCACACATGTGTGTGTGTGTGTGCGCGCGCGTGTGTGCGAGGAAGACACGTCAGGAATGGAACAGCCCCTGGGTGTGTAGGATTCCTGAATGCCTTTTGTGGAAAGCTGCAGCTGCAGGAGAAGGCCGTGTTTACCGTCCAGTGAATTAGTGTTAGAACATTTGTGAGAGGACTGACCTGTAAAACCTGGAGGAATTCAACTGCTTTCACACACATAATTGAGAGATACAAAGAGCCCAGGCAGAGAGAGAAATAAAGGAGAGAAATGAAGAGGAAAAATGGCAGGAGGTCAGACTTTGTGAATGAGCCGGAGAGAGAAGCGCCGACAAGCAACATGCAAGAAAAATTTACCTGCACAGCTGCAATAGTAGATTGTCAAAGCAAATGTGTACGTTTGAGATAAAGTGCAATAGGAGTCCTGAAACTGGGGAGAAGAAACTACAGAAGCCTGGCCCAGCAGACTCCCTCAGCCGTAGGAAAAGAGGTCGAAGCAACAAAGGAACAAGGGGGCTTTGTCTTTTCTCACCGGTGAGAACCCAAACGCCTTGTCTTCTCTCGTTTGACACCACATATAGCTCCTGTTAATTACAAATGTGGCCGCTGTCTTTGGATAGCATTGTTGTGTCAGGAAGACAGCCAGTCGTGCTCATTAGCATTCTTTTGCTGCATTCATGAATTGATTTAAGGAAACAGGTGGAGCCTCGTCCTCCCGCATCCACAGAGATAACGGACCTGTCTTGAGTCGTTACTTTGCCAGACGCTGTTTAATTTGGCCATCACTGGCTTCAGTGTGTCCTTGCAGGCTGGCACGTCTAATGGTGTTGAGAGTACCTGCGTGAAGTGTTAGCAAATGGGGAACTTCATTTAGTGAAGTCACTTTCATTCACTATGGTTGTAGCCAAGTAACGCCGAATTTATTTCATATAAACATATTTAAAAACAAAATACTTTACATTATTCCAGATTACTCCAGTCTTTAAAGGGCAATCAATAAAATAAAACAATATGAAAATGGCATTGAAGTGATTTTAAAAGTCTTTTTAATTTCTTAAGTAGATTACAGTATGTTCTCTGTATACACTAAATGTATCAGTTCATATTAAATGGCAGTGGTCACTAGTCGTACAGTATAGATAACAATTCTAATATTACAAATAGAGGAATAAATCAAAACAGGTTGAAGGTTTAGTCTTTTAAAGGCCTGGATTCACAAAATGACAACAAAACATCACACTATTTTTGAGCACATGCTAAAGGAATGTAATACGAATAAGGAAAAAAGAAGCCATTCTTAAAAAAAACTAACGAATAAACAAACAAAAAAACCCACAAGATTATATAATTAAAGATAATTTCTGATGTGATCCAAAGTCCATGTGAGAATCAGATGCTATATTTTCTGCTGTATGCAATGTCACAAAGAAATAGTACAAAAATCCAGATGTAGATTAAGATCCCATATGAGCAATCCAGAGATGACAGTGGAAAGGGAAAACTCCCTGAGACCACATGAGGAAGCAACCTTTAGAGGAACCAGACTGTAAAGCAAACCCACATTCTTCTATGTGACATGGATAGTAAGATTATAAATCATTACAGTATGATGTAGAGATGCAGACACATGCTGGGTCTCAGTTCATGTACGTCCGTTAGTATACTTCCATGTAATACACTGTGCATTCTATATACTTACTTGTGTAATGCACAAATTTCCACTACAGAACAGTACAGTTCCAGTACAGTATAGTGTTGTCTCAAATCAAACACAGCAAGTTGTATTCTTACTGGAAATGACAATCATAATATTGTCACATCACCCTCCACATCATCAACTCTAAAAATGAACATTTTTAATTTTTCTCACTTGTGCGCATGGATATTTCACATGACATGAAAATTACATCACCATCAGCATCAACAACATGTTCTCCTCCAACTGGCTGAAAATAGCTTAGTGGGTCTTCCCCTTCTGTTACGTAGCCAAGATTGTGACTATTGAAGATGAGAAACGTGCAGCTTTGCACACAACATTTTGACCGTTCTGAGTACACCTTAGTGCACTTCATGTTGATATACTTCTCAGTGTGAACGCACATACACTACCAGTCAAAAGTTTGGACACGCCTTCTAATTCAATTTTTTACCTTATGTTTATGACTTTAAAAGAGACTGGATAATGATGGACTGTTGTTTCTCTTTACTTAGTTGAGCGGTTGTTGACA
>JAQQZR010000033.1:22880041-22897219 GCA_030068235.1 Notoglanidium macrostoma | reverse complement strand
TTTACCACATAATTCAGTATATGCCATACGTGTTGCTTCATAGTTTTAATGTATTCAGTAATGTTTTACAACGTAGAGAGCAAAAAAAATAAAGAAAAACCTATGAAAAAGTGTAGGTGTGTCCAAACTTTTGACTGGTAGTGTATGCACAAAAAATAGCAAGTTCAAGTACAAAATTATGTGAACTGAGACACATGGAAACAGTACTAAGCATTTTAAGAAGATTTTCAGTATAAGCAGATTATCAGTAAGAGTTCTGAGAGGACCGCGGGGCCGTCTCTAGGAGTACAGCAGCAGGTCTTGGGTACAAATCTACACTATCTATGAGATCATCCTTCAAAGTGTGTAACATCAAATATTAATAATGAAGCACCCTACAGAAATGGAATGTATTGACCATGCTATTTATACAGTTGTGTGTTAGAACTTTTTCCTTTCAATATAACTGAAAGGTCAAAACTTATACAAGCAAAAGGCAGTTCATAAACTCAGCCCAAGCAAAGTCTGGCCTTCACTAAACTGAAAGGTTTACATCTATTGCATAAGTCTTCTATCAAATCCCAGGTGTTACAAAAATGTGGTTCTCAAAGCCAAAGTACCTTACAAAATAAGGTTTAAAATGTTTCATCACATTTCTGAACTTAATGCTCGTCGCAAAAGAAAATCCATCAAGCTGAAAACAGGAACAGAAAGAGTTAATCTCACCATCCTTGTAGTCAGATCATCAACACCCTGAATGCAAATCTTCCCAGATGTTATCCCAGTAAATTCATGGCGCATACAGATTTTCTGCATCTGTTGTTCACTTTCCAATTTTTTTTTTTTAGCCTTAAGATACTTGAGAACATAATGGGTAAAAGAGTAAACTAGATACATATAAGAACTGTTTAGACTTTTTTTCCCTCTTCCTTTCTTGGCCCTTTTTCAAACTAACTAATAACTATCTGTTGTTCTTTTTCCCACCAAAAACTGACCCCTCTCCCTTTCTTTCTCCACCAACCATGTTGGTCTGACCACACCCTAATAAGGCTCATCCAGTAAAAAAGGACAGGGTAAGAAAAATAAGAAAAAGAAACATGTGAATCGATATCTACCGCCAGGGTTGCCAGAGTTGCTATTTTTATCTCAATCTGACTATTTTTGGTACAAGATCGCAGGTAGAAACCACAGAACCATTTCAATTGTAATACATGTTGTAAAAATTGGAAAAGGGAAAGAGCAATTATGGAGTGGAAATTTCTCCCCATGCAGAGAAAACAAAACAAAACAAAAAACATCCCGATCCATCCCATTTAGAGTCCTTTACCTCAGGATTTTGGGCTATTTTTACATCTTTTGTGTTGTTTTTGTGATGTTGGGCTGGAAATTATGCTAACAACAGGCAACTCTGTCGACAGCTTACAAGTGGAGATGTGCAGATCAACCCGAGTGTAAAGATAGCTACAAGCTAATGCACTGCAAGTTCTGATAGATGCAGTAAGAAATACACCGATTAATTTAAGTGCTTACTAAAGAGGGCTCAGTTTCCCAAAAGCACAAAGCACAATCAGCACAAAGATCATCATAAAATGGTAAGCTGAGCATCCCACTGAACACACTCTCGTTCTCTCTCTCTCTCTGTCTCTCGTTCTCTCTGTCTCTCTCTCTCCATTAAGATGATCTTAACTTTACATACTGTAGGAAACCTCGGAAGAGATCGGGTTTCAGTGTATGTTTGATGACCGCAAGGGACCCATAATGTTCGTCATCCACGTGTCCTGAACTTTAGCAGGTCAAGCCAAGCCGAGGCTTCCTGGTACCATAATATCTAGAAACTGTGTTATGATGTAGGGTGAGCCTTAACTGATAAAGACGACGACAGGATGACACCCTTGTAACGGCACACTTCAGTTTAATTAATAATTTGAAGCTGTACTTTCTAGATTTTTTTTATTTAGATGTTAGTTTGCTTGAGTAAAAAGCTTGGTCACTTTCTTCCTCTGAGATGATTGCAGGAATGAACGAGGAACTGCGCCACAATGGACTTTCAGCATGGCCTTCAGCATGACACACACATCCAGAGCCCTTACATAATGAGAGCAGCGGGGTCAGACTGTGCTGTGTAAACTCACTAACCACAGAAACTTCATCCCTCACTTGCGGTCTCAGTTTACTGCCTCTGTAAGACTTGACGAAGAGTGTGGCTGTGTGGACAGAATAAAATACAGCCTCAGATGACTGCGCTTGAGGACGAGACTGTGAGGAGAGAAAAATGGAGAAAAATATAAAGAGAAGAAGATACAATGGTTAATACGAGAAAACAAAAAAAAAACAAACAAACATGAGAAAACAAAAGTAGAAGAAGTACCATGATTCACTCACTCACTCACTTTCAGTAATCACTGGATCACTGTGCATGAGGTGGTAATACACCCTGGATGGGACACCAGTCCTTAGAGCACCTTAGAGCACCATGCACACACACACACACACACTCACACTCACACAGACATTCACTAAAGTATAAACACTTACATTTATTTAAAGTAAAAGAATCTGTCATAATTCTTTCAGTACAAGAAAGTTACTGATGGTAATTTAGTGCCTCAAAGATAAGGTATTTATCAACCAATTTTTGCCAAAATTAAAGATATGAACAATTTCACCTACTGCACCTTATTGGCTATAGCGCAAAACTAACCTGTGCGACTTGATACCTGACCTGATGGGTCACAAATACAAAGTGTACACAGCAGCAGAGAAATTACAATGATGGGTCTGATGCTAAAAAAAACCAACACTTTTTTTTATGTTACACATAAATGATTATCAAGAAACGTGTATGAAAATATATGGAGGACAAAGTAGAGATTTTTTTTAATGTAGTGAGTAAAAGTCAGCAGAATTCAGAGGAAAAAAAACCTCAAGTAAAGATACTTAAAAATCAGACATAATTACAGTAAGAAAGTAATTTTATTGCTACATCCCACCTCTGTCGTTAAACCAGTGCTGGCTGCTACAAACTAAATGCTAATGCAGTTGAGATTTCATTTCCAAGTTTGTAGGTTTTCATAAAACTTCAGATATCCAGGCACTTTTTTTTTCTACCTACAAGTCAGCTCGGAAACTATTCTAAATCTCCCCAGGGTTTCGGCTCACATCAGTTTTCCTTAGCAGGGAAGTCCTAATCTAATCCCTGCATCCTTGCACACCAGAGGGAAGCGTGCAACTGCGTAAATTGCAAAATACAAATGATAAAACAACAGGAGGATGTGATCATAACCAAAACAAATGTACTCCACTGCAGCTACTCGATAAAATACTACTTTAAGCACTATGGATCACTAATTAAAAGCAGTAATCACTGAGCAAGCTAATGTTACAGAATGTTTTGGCTAATCATCCTGATAGCTATCACTAAAAATATTCCCTTTGGAGAAATATCAACTGTCTGTAATCAACAACAGAATATTTCAGAAAAGTATATTTACTAATCAGGATGCTTCTTAGCAAAGGGTTTATACAGGGAGTGCATACTCAGCTAGGCAAACAGGAAGCAGGAAGTGCTAGCTTGATGGAGTAGGAAATAAGCCTGGGATTATGCACAGAATAAATGTAAAAAATAATCAACATGCGAAGTGATCTTTACCACCTTGTTCTCATATCGGCATGTCCTGAAGTGTTTTATTCCTTTTACACCACGGCACTTTGCCACTGCTAACAATTGTTATTAATCTAACAACAGCACCTTGTACCTTTTTTTTTGTCTATATTTACTGAGAAGTTCATTCCAGTTATCACTTGCTTTAGAAGTGTCATTCTGTGGAGTGTTGGAGATTGTTGATGTTCGACCAAAAGTTTCAGTTTACATCATTACAGTAAAAAAAGCAGCATGTGAAAATTAACTGCGTTCCTTTGTTTACCTGCCTTAGTCAAGGAGCTGATCTCCAGAGAGTCCAGAATGCAGCAGCTTGTCTTCTTATAAAGACCAAACGCAGGGAGCACATTAATTAATCCAATCCTCATCTACCATCACTGGTTACCAGAGCATTGTAGGATTTGTTTTTAACTGTTAATGCTCATGTCTCAGGCATTACATAATGAAGCTCCTGAAAATATTTCAGAATCACTGTCTTTTTCTTCATATTTTTTAAAAAGTTGCTCAAACTATGAGTTCCTGTCTATCCCAAGTTAAAGAGAAAAGCGCATCAGTGCTTTTGCTGTCCTGCTCTTTGAAACAATCTCCCCGTGACATTAAGTTACACAATTTATTGAGAAACCCATTTTTACAATCTTGCTTTTAATAGCAGTTTTCACACTTTCTGTTTAATGTATATTTTTATCACATCGTTGTGCATTATTTTATTGCTTTATGTGTGTTATTTTTATGTATTGCCAAGGATTATAGTGTATTGTAAATAAGGTTTAGAAAAGCGCTTTACAAATAAAGATTACTTACTTCTGGAGACTCCTGAGAGATTTGAAGTGCTTGATAAATGCTAATGACTTTTCATTGTTTCTACAGCCACTTATTTTGCCTGGTGGGTTCTGGTGTAATATGTTATCTTCTGTAAGGGGAACATTGTAACATGGTACAATTAATAGACAAAAAAAAAAAAATGACATTCAGAGTCTGAAAGTTTTTTGTTTAGTGTTGTTTGGTAGAATGAAGTGTACAAGAGTCCTAGTGTGGCTGTAGACCTTTGAGCCATGCAGAAGTTATAAATGAACTCAGTGTTGGATTTCAAAGTTTTTTTATATGGAATCAAGTACATGTGTAGCAATTTTTGACTTCTGTCTCATATTGTGGCATCATGATATCGTTTGGATGTTGGGAACTGGAAGAAGGTGGTGGAAATTAGCAAGGTCCCCAATGCATACAGCAAATTTAAGTAATAAAAAAGAGTTAATAGCAAATATTTGACTTGGAAAACAGTATACTCCACAGTGTACTGCAGCTTAAGGTGGCTAAAGACACTTACTACTCAGGAAAGATGATGGCAAGGTAATGGAGAGGAAAGGAACTGATGAATAGGACGTGTGTGGCTTTCTAGCCCCAGGCTGAAAAGTTCCCTCTGAATTGCACAAGCCGAAACAGATGTGATGTGTCACTGTGAGCACATAAATGTAGTAATTTCCCCAGCAGGAAGATTATGCGATTAAGTTGGTCAAAACAAATATTAAGCCATAAGCACAGCTTGTGATTTATTTGTTTCTGCATAAGAACTTAAATGAACTTAAACTCTAAACATGTAAAATAGACGCAGAATAAATGAGAAAGTAATTACTCTTTAGATTAGCATATGGATTTTATTTATTTATTTGTTTATTTTTTATCCACTTATTGGCACAGTATTTCCCACCAGTTTATATATTAATTGTCCTGGGTTTTTTTTTTTTTTTTTTTTGTATTTTGGATGTGTTTTATAATTGTTTTATTTTATTATTGAGCAAATTCCTATCTACGTATCTGTCTGTTTATGAGTATAAAAAGGGATTCATTTGCAATTTCAGAGATCTATTCCGAAGTGCTGACTGTATAAACATGCTTCAAGAAATACAGAGTGAGGAAGTTCTTCTCTTCCTGTCTTCGAAGTTGGTATTATTTACCGCTGACATCTGATCAGCAAGAACGAAATGAGTCCATGGATCACTGCAGTGCATTGTATTTTGTTCTTCAAATGCTGACAAAGAGAAATTAGGATACCAGGAGAAAAAAATAACAGCATAACAAGCCCTTTTGCTATTTAGGAAAGCTAAAATCTATGTAAACCCAATAATATATGAAAATAATGTGGCGTATGTCTACAGCTTACCATCTCCTGGTTGTGTAAACATGCAACATCCATTCTGAAAGCTCTGAAAGACATTTTGTATGATGGAAACCTTGATACACACATACAGTATAGTGGCACTATCAGATCAGCTTGGCCTGCTCTATACTTTATGTTTAAATCAGTTTCTAAATAAAAGTGCATTTAACTTAGTGACTTGTGGGGAAAAAACAGCAAATGATCGTAGGGGTCACGACCGGGACAGACGTGTCTGATCGCGTCTTTCCGCTAGTGTGTCTCATTCAGTGTGATTAGAGTCCATTCCCTCTGATTCACTAATATTGAACCCATTCATTTAACAACACTTAGGCTGCCGTGAGCATTATTGCGTGTGATGATTGCTTCTTAGGCACCTTCTTTAGGTTCCTGCTACATGACTCATGTATTAAATGGCTCGAATAAATAGATTCAGTCGTGCATCGTATGTGAATGGTAATGTGTTAGAAATGCCATTAAAATTTACTATCCCATTAAATTATACGCATCTATTAATGCCAGTACGAGAAACCAGAGGAGGTTGTAAATCACACCACATTAACACACTCGGTGTATACCATTTCCCAAAGCATTGGATTTGTAGTTGTTTTATTTTTACATTTACTGTGCGTTGATCTTACATCTCTAACCATTCAATTATTTATGTTATATTAATGCTATTCTACTGCATGTTCGGGTCCATTCTGTTTTAAATGAGTATAGGTTATTTTAACATGCTGTCTGAGGAGTGTGGCGCTGTGGCACAGTGAATAGTGATTTAGACTTCTAGACTATTCAAAGGCTGTGGGGTTGAGTCCCACCAGAGTTGTTAGCTTTCAGACGTGTGCTATGCGTTCGTTTCTTGTGGTTAAGAGCTCAGTGGTTAAGACATTAAACCACTGATCATAAGATCATGAGCTCAAATCCCAGTGCTGCCACCAATGAGCCCTTTAGCCAGACCTCTTACCATCAATTGCTCAAATGTATAAATGAGATAAATGTCACTCTGGATAAGATTGTCTGCCAAATGCCATAAATATAAATGTAATGTAATTCCACCCTGTTCATCTCTCATGGATCTTTACAAATATAATTGCTTCTCATAGTGATAGAAGCAAATAATTGTTGAAAAAGTACCAGGGCAAAATACAGTTGTTTGCCCAGCAGGTTGGTCACTGGCCTGCGCAGTCAATGCCATTGGTCTGAATAAAAGAGAATTTTAAGATCTCTTACTGTGTTACAGTCAATATCAACTGAATAGGAGCACATCTCATAGTGTCTGTGGGCTCAGTATGGAAGCAGGCCCATTAAAACACAGCTCTCCTGCTGTTTCCCAGTCTGCCCAGCAACAGATCATCCAGGAGATATGGGAGCAGGAAAGATGGGGTGGCACGGCTTTAGGCGAGAAAAAAAAGATGAACGTTTAAGATTTATCAGGACAGAGAATAAGGTTGTGCATTTGTCAACCAGGGGTTGTATCATATTCGAGATAGCACATTTTTATCTCTATTTCACAATTCTTCCCCCATCCCTGGACTTAAATCTGGCCTAGAATCAGCCAAGCCAATCTATCATTTCTAACCTCTGAATGTAGACTCGGGTGTGTTGGTCAAGGTGAAGGGTTCTGACATGATGAGGCAATGCTGGCAAGTAAGCGGAAAAAGCTAGAGATAAGAGTCCGATGATTACTTCATCCTGGCAATACAGAATTGGAATCCATAGAGGTGAACAGCGGGGCACAATATGATACCACAGCTTTCAGGACAGGAGTGAATATCCGCTGAGAAAAAATCCTGTAACTGGGTTTAAGCGAATGTTTTTGGAAAGTCGTTGTGCATTGTGAGATGCTTTAAGGTGTTAAATTAACAGCCTCAGTGTTCAATAAGGTTCATTTAGGCTCAAATAAATACTAAGATTTTATTCAAATACATCTATCCATCCATCTATTATCTATATCACTTATCCATCAGGATTATGGGGAGGTTAGAGCCAATCACAGCTGACTTCAGGAAAGAGGCAGGGTACACCTCGCAGGTGACATTTACCACTACGCCAGGGTGCTGCCCTGTGTTATTAATGATATTCAAATGAATGTAGTGTTACGCAAACTTTTATGTAAATGTACTGACCAAAGCACTGTTGAATTCTTGACTGTTTAAAAGGTGTTCATTTTTTTTTATAAGAGCACCTCTGAGTGTAGTTCAGCTGCAAGACAGGTCTATGACAGGTTTATTTCTATACACTAGTTCTCGTAGGTTATTTAATCATTTTTGGAAGGAGTCTCCAGTGTCATCTCTGTGCAACAGGCAGAAGTAAAGCTGTACCTTCAAATTTCCAGACACAGAAAAGATAAAAAAAATCTTCAAGATGGATGGCTCTGCAGCTTCTCGTAACAAGCTGCATGATGTTTGTCTTGTTAACTTCAAGAGAATGACTATTTATAGCTGCTAGAATGTAAGTGATAACTGGAAATACCTTTTCAAACGTTCCAAAACATTAAATAAACAGATAAAAAACCCAACTTTTTATTTAATCAATAAAAATCGGCAAACTGCTGGTGTATGAGAGGAAATATGCTCTGGGACTTGCTGTTATGGGAAAATAATCAGCTTCAGGGTGGTAATGGTAACTCTGCATCGCATCAAGCCAATACACCAAATATTATTTTCCTGTAAGAGAACAACAGAGCTTTTTATTCCTTATGTAATAGCTGAGTCTCAATATAAATATGGGAAAGCATTATAAGAATGTTTTCTATAATCTTCCTATGGATGTTGCATAATCTTTCTCTGAATGCAACGCTGTACATGTACATTCCCAAGGTACAGACATTGTAAATGTACCCTCATGAACACGACAGTGGGCTTTAAGGTTCAATTTAAACGTAGAGTACATTCTCTCCAGATGCTCGAAAGCTATAAAAGCATACCCCTGAGGATAACACCCCAATGATGTTAATGCTTTTCTCGTTATATTGCAGAAGATATCGTTTATTTACCAGATAGTGAGATCATAATGTTGAGCAAATTACCCATCTGTTAATTAATAAAAAAAAAAAATTTCACATGAAGGAAAATGTCTTCTTAATGTTACAACTTTGTAGGTTTGACTGTTTGCTGTGAATCATGGAGTGAAGGGGTGATATGTAGCTGGGCTTTTTGAGGATAGTTGTGTGACGTGAGGGAACGAATACTTTTATTAGGTCCTCTTTTTATACAATATTAACAAAACAAGCGTTTAACAAGAATTTTTATTGAATACACAGCCAGTATAACCTGTTTGATATATCCTCCGATATCATCTAGGTAACATTACCAGCTATCAGTCTGAACGTCATTTTACGCATTTAATTAATGTAATTAATGAACGTTAATGAAATAAAATTTATGAAAAAAAATTAATGAATATCAATGAAGAGAAAAATTATTAATTGAGCTTATTACAATAAATTAATATTCATCTATTAATATGATCATAAATATTAATTTTAATCATTTAAATTAATTAAAACAACATAGTAGGAAGGGAGGCTGACTACTTTTCGTGACTGACAGTCGAGTGATTCTTTTCTCACTCCTTTCCTTTACATTCATTTCAACTAAATTAAAAATAGCATTAAAGCCAGGTCGAGAGTCTAGGTCAGTTTAATTTTCCAACAAGTGGCAACATTTCTTGCACTTATTAAGCAACTGCCACTGTCGAGTGACAAATTGGAAAGAAAGAACGGCCTGGAAGCTGATTATTGTCAATTAACGTCTTCTGCTTTCTCTGGGTGAAGTCTGTAAAGGATTAGAGTGAAGAAAGAGAATAACAGTGGATTTAGCTTGTCACCTGCATTTGGCAACAGTTACATTTCTTTCAAGTGAGGCTTTAGCTTTTCTCATAAACTCTTTGGCAACACTTGATATGTGCAGACAGCTTCTAGGCAGAACTGTTTGAAGGTGCATTATATCTGAAAGGGGGTTGAGGAGATTAAGTGGAAAGGTTTCCAGAGAGAGAGAGAGAGAGAGAGAGAGAGAGAGAGAGAGAGAGAGAGAGAGAGATATGCAGAATTCTGAATCTCTTGTTGTGCTCATACAACTCCAGCAGACCATGAACCGGTTTCACACTGCCTGTGCATTCAGCTGTGACCTGGTGGATCACAAAATTGTAGCAAAGAGAAATTTGATGAAAGGTAAACAATACACCTCTATTTGCTCAAAGAATCATAACAGCCTTTTTTTGGTTCGTTCTACTGCCTGATGTGATGCTAGTGCCAGATCATGACACACTTCTACTGCTGTAGTTCCTCTTGCCCTCTGGACTTGCCCGATTCATCCTGATGCTCTACTTTCTGCACTTGTAAATTGCCTTATACTGTTGCATAATGTGCCACATGGAAAGATTAGCTCTTACCAAAAACGTTTTTTTTTCATTTTGTTAAACCCAAATCTCACCCTTGTTTCAGTGTATAACTTCATCTGCATACTATAGAGTCGTACCTTCTAAGAATTGCTGTTGTAAATTACACTATATGATCAGAGGTTTGTGGACACCTGACCATCACACCCATATGTGGTTCTTCCCCAAACTGTTGCCACAAAGTTGGAAGCACACAGTTGTCTAGAATGTCTTTGTATGCTGTAGCATTTGAATTTCCTTTCACTGGAACTAAGGCGTTCCAGCATGGCAATGCCCCTGTGCACAAAGCAAGCTCCATGAAGACATGGTTTACCAAGGATGAAGTGGAAGAACTCGAGTGTTCTGCAAAGAGCCCTGACCTCATCCCCACTGAACACCTTTGGGATGAACTGGAACACAGACTGCACCCCAGACCTCCTCACCCAACATCAGTGCCTGACCTCACTAACACCCTTGTGGCTGAATGAACACAAATCTGCACAGCCACGCTCCAAAATCTAATGGAAAGCCTTCCCAGAACAGTGGAGATTATTATAACAGCAAAGGAGGACAAAATCTGGAATAGGATGTTCAAAAAGCACATACAAGTGTGAAAGTCAGGTATCTACAAACTTTTGGTTATGTAGTGTACAATTTTTGTTTATGTTTACGGTTACAGTACTTATCAGGCACCCTTTTCCATGGGCATCCTACAGAAGTGCTTTGTAGTCTCGATCAAAAACTCATTCTTGTGCTAGTAGACCGAGAGTACCATCAGTCTAAAAGAAAACAAGATAAGAATGATAAAAATAGATTTAAATAAATGAACAATGTACTAATTCAAGTGTTTAGAGAATAAAATTGAATTAGGTATTTGGAAACTATCTATACTAACTATCTATCTATATTTGGTACTTTTGATGATTAAGGGACACCACAAAGGCGTGCTTTAGGTCCTATTAGACACCAAAGTTTCCCAGATCCAAATTGGATGCCAGGGGCAAACGCTTCTGAAAACTCCACCCAGTCTGACGAAGATGGAGAAAAGCCTTAACCTCACAGGACGACCTGCAGCCATAAGTCCCAAGTGTCAATCTCTCGTAAACCTCCAGGCCTCTGGCAGACGCCTGTTACCCTGAAATTAGTAAGGGCACCACCTCCAAGCACAGCAGTGGGACAGATGGGGAGGTAAGAAGGAAATCTATTTCATCCCTGTCATGTACCTCCTCGGGCGGAGTGTAACCTTTGACCTCTGGATATCAACAGGACCAGCTTTCAAATATTGCACATTTTTACTAGTATATGGATTTTGCATGTCTTCTGCTGTTTTGACAAGATGAAATTCCCATCTTCAGTCCCAGTGGGTTATATGTGGTAGAAATATCCTCAGAAATGTCCTCTATGCGTCATGTGACAGCTGAATGCATGCTCAAAGGACATGTTATTTCGCATCACCTTAGGGCGCCAGTTTCACCTATGACCTCTTGAACAGGAATAATGACAAGTAACAATAACACAGAGTGAGGCTCTGACCCAAAGCGCCAATCATCCTGACATGCATGTCATTTCGGTTTAAGGGATTTCACTCCGGTGTGTGATAGAACAGATATATGCTTGAATAATAAACCCTATGGAAGAAAACTTTTAGAAAAGAGCTGTCAAGATAGAGGTCTTGCCGCACCAAAAAATAATAACTTAACACAGTGAAGATAGAACATCTTGATTCTCTGATAAAAACATCTTTTCTTAACTTACTTTAACTGTTGTAAACTATGTTGTGCTATGGAAACACTTTATATACAAAGGGAAGCTATTTTCTTACAGTTTTATACCCCAGTGTTGTTGAATTCTCAATTCTGATTGGTCAGAATGTGTTCAGTTTCTGTAACGAAGTCTGTAATTCAAATCTCTGAGCAATGACAATAAAACCGAACTTTATCTAATCTACTTTAATCTGAGCTAAGGCATTCTGATCTGATCTAATGTACTTGCTAGCTGTTAATGCTTTACATTAACAGCTAATTCACTGGATGGTGTATATGATCTAAGCCTAACCTAGTCTGAAATACCAAAACTACATTATTATTTAACAAAAATAAATCTAATTGTTGATATGCTGAAGGTTTTGTGAGTAGACATTTATTTAGCATTTTTGGAAGAAGTCTCCAATATCAGAGATAAAGCTGCCTTTGTCTCTGACAAGATGCATTATTGACTTATTTACTGTTTAAAGCTGCTATAATGTAAGTGATAATAGGAACTAGCTTGCTTTATGGATGTTCTACAAATGGATAAACTATTAACAGATACAAAAATAGTGTGATGTGTTGTTCATTATTAAATAAAAATTGTTAGCATTGGGCAGCATGGTGGTGCGGTGGTTAGCACTGTCACCTCACAGCAAGAAAGTTCTGGGTTCAAACCTGGTGGTCGACTGGGGCTTTTCTATGTGGAGTTTACATGTTCTCACCGTGTCTCCACGGGTTTCCTCTGGGTGCTCTGGTTTCCTCCCACAGACCAAAAACATGCAAATTAAGCCAACTATGATAGATTGGTGACCTGCCCAGGGTGTACCCTGCCTCTCGTCAAGTCAGTTGGCATTGGCTCCAGCTTAACGGATACCTGGTGTAGATGATGGTTGGGTGGATTTCTGGTATTGGAGAATTTCTGTGGTATAAAAGAAATAAGCACTTTAGGATATCCTCTTATTGGAAAATAATCAACTTTGGGGTGATATCAGTAATTTGGGTTGCATTTCATCACTCTGTTGTTGATTATTTTCCTATAAGAACACATTCCATCAACTTTTATTCCTTAGATAATACATTTATGAAGACATGTTAAACATATAAGGTTTAAAAAAAATCCTGTAAGTTATTGAATTCCTTCCCAGCGCACCCTATGTTTCAACAACCTTGAAGAGCTGTGGAGGAAAAAAAACAGAAAAGAACATATAAATAAAGAAAAGGCATGTAACATTGGCAGGATCTCCAAGAGTAGCGTTCTCTAGGTGATAGAAGAAGAGAGAGAATGAGACAGGCATCAAGTCTGAAGTATCTATGGTTACCTTGGCTTTATTGTCATTTGTCTTGGATTGCAAATGGTGTAAAGTGGGAGTGGGAGGGATGCTTTAGAGCGCACTGCTATCGCACAAGCATGCTTTCACACACAACCACGAGAAACAAAGCAGGAGTCCAGACTGTCTTACTATCTCTCTCACTCTGTCCATCTCTGCAGTCTCCATCTGCGTGTGTTTTTATGTTTTTATTACACACACTACAGACTCATTAACGTGGATTATGATTGCTTTTTCCCCTCACAATGTCCAGCAACATCATATATCACCCTGTGTTTCTAATTAAGATTTAACACTCCAGGAGAGGCAGGTATGTTATTAGAGAAATACTTGGAGAATTAAGTGTCTCTCGCTGGCATCTTGTCCAACATGGACACAATAAGATCTAATGAAATTTCCAGGATGTATTTCATGATGAAGATAGGGTCAGCAGTGTAGGGGATGGGTTACTTGGGAAGTCCCAAGGTGCAACTAAATACTTCTCTTATTACCTAGCTTTAAATTAGGAAAGCCTACGCACACGCACACAGATAACTCTTCCTTTGATCATGTTGAACAGGTTCTAGCATTCCCTGGAGTGTAATAAAAAGTGAAAGAATGTCATACACAAATCTCTTTCCCAAAATGTCTCCTACTAGATGGTAGGATACACATTAACTGCTATGGTCTTCTAGATGAGTCACTAACACACACACACACACACACACACACATATATACAGAGGAGACAGAGAGCGAGAGAGAGCGAGAGAAGAATTGCACAGCTTGCTATTATTATCCACTGAAAGGAAACCATTTGGACGAGGAGCACAAATGCTTCCTACTGTGCTTTTCTCCAAATTTTCAGCAATTCACCAAGCTTTAGAGAAGGTCAGGGAGCAAAGCTGCAGAAGTGTCTGCCTGATATACTTCAGCACAGGTTAATAATCTGACATTAATGCAGTGCTCGTATTTACCGGATTGACCGAGATGTATTTTCACCAGATGGTAATCTGAAATTATAACACACACCTCAGCTAATAACTCATCACAATACTGAATTTAGGCCAGGGCTAAATATAACGATATAGTATTGTGATAAATTATGTCATAAATGATGTCACAGTATATATTTGTGAAATATTGTGTATACTGTGAAATATTTTTTATAATTGTTCAAATATTTTCTTTATGACTAACTGGAAGCAGCTAGTTTATACCTAATCTTTAAAATTCCTAACTTTGCTTTAATTCACTGAAAAAAGTATTAGATTTTGATTAGATTTTCTTTTTCTCCTTTCCAGTGTTGACTATTTTAACATAATTTTTTTATTATAAAGAAAATGTTACAAAGTGGTCCTTAATACTACTAAATAATAAAAGTACACTACTAAAATAATACTAAATGTCATGCTTGTTAAAAATACATTACTTCTCGTAGACCTTAAATTAAGGATTATCAACTAAACTCCTAAAAGAATAATAAAAAATAATAATAAAAAAAAAACACTTTACGTTTTGTACACCTTTGTAGACAGTTTTTCCCCCAGGTTTCTCCCTAACTTAGTCATAGCCAATTCCCACCCACCAGACAGCTCTCCCCTATATTATTCAAGCCCTACCAACCAGGAAGGGTGAAAGCTATCACATTCTCCCACTAAGGCATGTGAAGCAAGCTGATCATATATTTTTGAACTGCTGCACATGCAACATCTAGGGGCAGCGTAACACACTCAGAGGAATGCGCTATGCACCCATTTGTGCTTGCGTGAGCTCACAGATGCCCATGACTGGCTAGCGTCGGTAATTGACAGGGGAGAGAGAGTGTGCCAATTTTGCTCTCTTGAGCTCCCAGCCATGGATGGCATGTGGCATCATTGGGATTCAAACTAGAGATCTCAGCAGTGTTTTAATGTAATATAACTGTATTGTTGGCCATTTGTGACCAAACCTGTATATCATATTATATATTGAGTCATATCATTTTTTATTTAGTCATATCAATTACTTATTTAGTTGTTTACTATCAATAAGCAGTCTAATCTACCAACCTAATATCATGCAGAATCCACAAGGAAGATTTCATTGGAGTTTATACCATTGAGGTTGTAAGAGATCCCTAAAATAAACAAATAAATAATCGTGTAGTGCAGTTTCATGAGATCATGTCATTTCTGTTCAAGGAAGTGCAAATAGTCATGTAGTATATTGCAATCCTGAATAAGACTGATTTCTGAACACAGTGGCTGTTGGAGCAAAAGACTATCCACTGCACTAGGATGAATGAGAATTGATTTGTTTCTCTTTCTTTTATCCATACTTAGAGAAATATATAGAAAACATTTTCTTTTAAAACACTACTTAGGGAAAAGCTACTGTATCTGTGGCCTTCTGCAAAAACCGGTAGGGTGTCACTGCGGCGGAATTCCAACAAAAATAAAAGATGAAATTGTATAGGAGTTTTTGCCGATAGCATACTTTGCCACCTCAATCTTAAGAAAACATATATATAGGTTGCCAAAATGATTTAAAAACTGTTTTATTAACTTTCTAAGCTTGCCCGAATCTAAGGTAGGGAGGCAGTTTGGCTGTACATAGTAGCTGTAAAACAGTTGTATGCTATAAACAGGGAAGAGTAAAAAGATAAACATAGTGTTTATTACATATTACATTAAATGTGAATTAAATTGAAAAATATAAGATGATAGTTGAGTTAGACAGTCAGTGTGTTGGTGTTTTTCCATGGCGTCAAAATGGAATATTTAAATGCTATTATCTATTGTATAGTTATAGAAGATACATTATATACAATGTATTCTATAGTTATATGATGTATAATATATACACATTACTTTCATTGCCTCCCAATGAAAATTTGCTAAACATAATAGTCTGAGAGTGATATGTATTATTTGTCTATTACAGAGCCTTGGTCATGATGCTGATTTAAATCTACTGCTATCTATTGATTTTGTGATGCATTTGCTGTCAAAAACTACAATGACCCTATAATAAAAGCTGTTATGAAACTCTTGTTCTGTTATGAAATTTGAACCAACCTGGGCTCCAGGGGGATTATCTCTCAGATTTCCAACATTGTGAGCTAACAGTTTATTGTATTTCTCTACAGTAAGTATGTTTATCCTGCTAATGTATTTGCAATCTCCAGGAAAGAGCACTTCCTCTGTTAGGGGAAGGAACTGCGCTCAACCCAAACCCTATCAAAGATAATGTAAACAAATGTGACCTTATTGACTGGAATAATAATAATTTAAGCAGTGCCTCTCAGTGTAATAAAACATATACTAATTGGTACGTCAGTGGGATTTCAAAACCACTTTCATTATCATGCCTTTGCGGTTTCTTTCTCACTGTTTGTTGTGCGAAAGTTATGATGCAGTTCTATTGATTTTCCTTTTTTTTTTACTAGGTGCTGTTGGGAGTATATCAATATCTTCAGCTCCAGAATGAAATCAATTGCAAGTACACCTCTTCAGGGGTGGTTAACAATGAAGGTATTGCTTTATTAAAAAATCCTGTTTCCACCTCCTTATGTTCTCTTCCAGCCAATGTGCACTAATGGCAGACAACGAGCTGCTTTCTCACACATGATCAATAGCAGAAGCGCCAGTGTTTTCTCTCTCTCTCTTTCCCTCTTTATTTATTCCTCTCTCAATATCTCTTTACACTTTCTTTTCCTCTCTCTTACAGTCTGAGCCCTGTCTTTCTCATTGTCCTTTTATTCTTATTTTATCTCTATATCCCTCAGTCTGTAAATGCTATAGACTGTAAATCTGTCATTATTTCATTATTTAAACATCTCTTTAGACTTTCTTTCTGTCATGTGTATCTCTGTCCTCTCTTGTTCCCTTTAATTGTTCTCTATCTATCTATCTATCTATCTATCTATCTATCTATCTATCTATCTATCTATCTATCTATCTATCTATCTATC
>JAQQZR010000033.1:22822621-22857481 GCA_030068235.1 Notoglanidium macrostoma | reverse complement strand
AGTCTCTTTTAAAGTCATAAAAATAAAGAAATAATTGAATTAGAAGGTGACCCCAAACTTTTGACCGGTAGTGTATACCATTAACATATTAATCATTTGAGTTACAGATGGCACTATTGCCAGAGCTGTGCTTATAGAAAATTAATCGATACCTTCTGCCCAAACAGAATCGAGACTTCAACAGCGCTGTGGTATAAATGCGGTTACTATCTATGTACTGATTATCTGGAAGACTTACAGTGCCTCTTTGAAGTTCAGTGATTTGAAATCTGCCCTCGGTTGAGAAGATGTGGCAGATGAAACAGAGAACTCCTTGATCGATTTCACCAGCAGCTTTGGGAAGGTGCTGGAAATGCCATGAGTTTTCTTACAGCAGGAAACAATCTGTGGTGATTTATTGCTCTTTTAATATTGGCTTTCAGCCCTATTGCACTGCAATACAAAGAGCTAAACACAGTGTTGGATAGCAGTTCCCCCACATTCCTTTCCTCAAAAGGGGAAGGGAAAAAAAAAAACCTAAAGTGATATTGGAAAACCATGCTTGAGAAGCTCTACTCCTACATCTTGCAGACTGTATGTTAGACAGGATCTAGAGTCTGGCTGCCAGATGGTTATCTTATCCAACATGATTTGTGCCCCTGTGTGAACTTATTAAACATAGTGATGGTTTTAATTAAAAAAGTGCTAGACAGGGAGGGCCAAAAGTAAAAACAAATTAAAGATAACTGTGTTTAGGCAGCACTTTTTTTTTTGCCATAGCGAATGACACTTGTAATAAATTGCTTGAAAGGAATCTTGTAAATGTCTGGTATACACAGACTGCACTAATTAATGTTTGCCTTTTGAAAGCAAAATTGTGATATACGTAGTGCTCACCTCCCACCTACAAGTCTTTGTCTCACTTATATGAAGTTTTGGTGTCTAAAAGCTAAAGTGATATTTTATTATAATGACTTATCTGTCAAGAAGAGTTGTTCAAATATTTTTATTGCATGTTGTGATTTTATCATCAGAAAGCATCCTTTAAGGTTACATTGAAACATTGCGAATATTGAATGTTTAAACAAGTCTGGAACATTAACGTCTTAAGCAAATGACGACCGACAGACCCATGTTCAGTAACTGTTTTGTCATATTTCCGTGTTTGTTTTTTTGCCTTGTGTTTTTCAGGACAGTGAACAAGACTGTAACATAATAGTAAGTAACATAATAGTAAGAGCAATATTCATCCTATTCATTTGTTAAATAAATTAATAATGAAAAAATTCTCTCATGACCCCTTTTGGAAATCAAGGGTTATGATCTCTAGTCTGGGAATCCAAGCATCGACTTCACATGTCTTCCTAATGAAACAATCGATCACTCAATCAATAAGTGTGTAAGTAAGAGTACCATCTTAACCCACTTTGTCTGGCTATAATTCTGTAATATTACTAATAAATAAAGCCTGATAAAAAATCATTTATCTGTAATTTCACCATAGTTAGGAAGCAGAGACTGATATATTTTAAATATCAATTAAAAAAAAATAAAAGTTAATAAAAACAGCATTCAACTCACAAAGTCAGATTTAATTAATTGAAGATGCCAAAAGTAGTAATCATGCTTAAAAAGGATTAATTATATAGCAATATTCATCTTCTTCTTCTTCTTCTAACCTAAAAACACAAGAATTCATGGTCATGACCAGATTTGTTATGTACGAATGCCTTAATGCCATTTCTACTTCTATAAACAACAAGATTTCCCGAACTGAAAGCTTTCCTGAAAAGAGCAGCATCACAGACATTTTGAAAGCCATTATCTGATTACAAACTGAACTGATTAGGCTTGTGTCCGTTTTTTATGCCACCTAGCTATCTGAAAACTTGATTAAGGCCTGACATTTGTTCACTGGGTGAGGTAATTACACACAGCTATGAAGGTTTTAGACATCTTTAAGCAGAGTGACTGTTTTTGGCCCCTTACCCAACATGATCTGCACAGGAAGATAGTCTAGACAAGATAAAAAAAAAAAAGTTTCCATGTTGTTTTGATGAAATATTAAGTATTGATGAAACATCATTTCTTAATCCTTAAAAGTCTGTGATAATGTTCCTAACATCAATGCTCATGTCTTACATGTTGCTTAATAATTCAGGAACTAGCGATGAGACTTACTTTAAATTGCATCATGTTACAGAGGTCTGTACTTTAATAAGGGAAAAAAGTCAGTTTTGCAAATCCACTTATAGCATCATAGTTAAGCGATAAAATGATACTTTTCGGATGTTTATGTATTCAGTGTTTGATTTTCAAGGTGGAAATTAGTGCACTACTGCAACCCCGAATTGGAACTGTTAGTTGTACTGCAAAGCTTGCCAACAAAAGCTTTTGACTAATCATATGTTTTGTTATTCCGTTTCAACACCAATCACAAATCAAAGTTTAACATTAAACACCACATCTGTATGTTGGCATTTTTATTGACTGTTAAACCTAGATAAAAAAAGCATAAAAGACCTCAGATTATTAAGATTGAGTTCTCAAAGTGTGTTATAGACAAAAACCCAATTTGGCCAAAACTCAGTTTTCATCTTTTATTTTTGTCTGTTTATGAGAATTCAGCTGCAGTGACTTCTGATGGCAAAGCACCACACATTTTGAAAAATTGATTAAATCTAGTCAAAGAAATCATCACTTATACATTGTCAGGAACTCTAGTTACCAGGTTTTGGTGTTTTAAGCTAAAATATCTATTTAGCATGGTCTCTAAGGACTGTTTTATCCAAAGTGTGTAGAAGTCAAATGAATTGTGTATACAGTGAGAGCATGTTCTATTCATCATGCACAGACAGAAGGCAGTTACAGATCCTCCTTCTGGATGAGGCATCATCATCATCATCATCATCCATTCATCATCCCTGAATCCTTTAACGATTGCGTGACAATCAGGAATGACTCAGGATGAACCGTGTGTCACTACGGTGTCTCACTCACTGAAACCGTGAGAAATCATTGGGAGCACTGCAATCGTTGCTGTGGTAACCAAACCAAATCCTTGACTCCTACACTGTGTATGTGTGTGTTGTGATTTTATAAATGAATCGAGAACTGTGACTTTGTTTACAGCCAGTATTTCACAAGGGTTCTGTTGACTTTTTTTTTGGAAAACACAAACTGACTACATTAATTAAAACTGAGCATTGTGACATTATTTCTAATTGTATAAATTAGCCATTGTGATTGCTGTTCCAATATAAATACCCAAGCTTGTTCACTGCATATTCAATTAATACTGACCTTGAATGTGTGACTTACTACTCATCCAATGTTTGCTTTACGGCTATGTGTGAAGAGTAAAAAGCCTTATTTGTTTGCAATGACAATAACTGTATCTTGATATTATGTGCAATAACAAGTGATCCTATCTCACACCTTTGTCTCTCGAACAGATTTTGTTACTCCTGCTCAGTATGTAAATAAGCGAGCTCACTAGGTGGAGTGTAGGAGGCTGTCACAATCTTATTTTTGGAGTTGAGTATTATTATTCGAGATGTTTTTTGAGGTTATCGGATGACGTATGCTCTGGGCTGCAACTTTCTCCCGAATGTTAGTCTGATGCAAACACGGTGCATGTATTGTGTTTACATCTGTCTGAGATACCAAAAAGAAAACAAGGTGTGAGGCACACTACCTGCAAAAGTGCTCTTGCTGATCGATTGCATCCATTCCGATTGCAGTGTGTGGAAATGCAATCCGAATGTGATTGGATATCCAACATCAGAAGTTAATGCAAGGCAGATATGACATAGTGTACATTTGCTGAGGAGAGTAAATACCTGCTATGTTTTTCACTTTTTAATATAATGTTTTTATTTGGTTGTAAAATTTAGCTAAAACATTTATTTATTTATCTCATCATCTTCGGTATCCACGTCTTCTTATTCCAGTTTGCAGTGGATCTGGGGTCTATCCTGGGAACTCCATTACACCATGGATGGGATGCCAATGCAGGCACATTTACACCCAGAGGCAATTTAAAGTTGCCTACAGGAAACTTCACACAGGCAGTAACCTGAACGTAGGATGGAGCCTGGGACCCTGGAGCTGTTAGGTGTCAATGCTACCCACTGCAACTTTATGTTGCGCATCCCCAAATCAACTAGAGTTATTTTTGTCCCAGCGCAGGGAAGATGATTGGGACTAGCCTATGGTCTACTATAGCAGACTGTAGTGAAATTTTTCCTAGTGCATATTCATTGAATGACAAGTTTGTTTACATCTGGAGTGGCAATACAGGAGTATCAAAGCTGAAGTGGTACGGTGGATCCCTGATTCAGAGCTCGGATTGTCTGTGTGGAGTTTTGCATGTTCTCCTCATGTTCACATTGGATTCCCTTGGGTTCTCTGGTTTCCTCCTACCTCTTTAAAACATGACTGGTGATGATAAGTTGCCCCTAGGTGTGAATGAGTGTGTTAATGTGTGTGTCTGAATAGTGCAATAGACTGGAGTATTCCTAATACCGCATGCTCAGTATTACCGGGATAGACTCTGTATCATCCACGATCCTGACAAGGATAAAGCAGCTCCTGGAGATGATTGAATGAAACACATCTAATAGGCAATAATCATTATCGAATAGAATTTGGTCCCATGGGTCTTCCAGTCAAAGTTGAAATTAAACCACTGATGTGAGGTTGAAAAAAGTGCCAAAAATATCAGCACTTAATAATTTCTATGAATGTATGACATCCAGATTGAATCATCAGCATTTGTCCTCCTCTTCAGAGGGTGGCCTTGTGATTCCTGATTCTCTGTCTTGCTAAAGATGCTGCTCCTCTGAAATCAGCCTGCTTTGATTCGCCTCCACGTCTGAATAACAAACGGGGAAAAATGGATAGAGGAGTCTTTTTCGTTTCTCTTTGTTTTTGCTGTGTTCTCTCTCTCTGCACTTCAAGATCCAGGCACAGCGTTTTCCATGCCTGATCACAATGAACCCTAAACAGATAAAGTGGCATAATTTTGCTAGGATTGTGTGGCACATCCTGTGCTGTTACATGCAATTATCTCATTTTATGTTTTTGATATGTGTGTGGGCAGGTGTGAGCGTGTGTGTGTGTGTGTGTGTGTGTGTGTGTGTGTGTGTGTGTGTGTGTGTGTTGTGCTGTAACTATGGGAGAATAAAAAAAAGCTCTACATGGCTGTTGAACTGAATTGTCCCTCATAATTCTGATGCAAAAGTGAACGACTCCTCGTCAGTCGAGAGCCACATCATGGCAGTGCTTAACTAAGCTTCCATTAATACCTGCTGGATATGGATAATTAAGTAGAGCTGTTTGATGCAAGGCGATATGAAATAAATGTTTCATTTGTATGGAATATTATGACTCTAGAGGAAGCATACAACAAAGCACGTCACAGTGAAGAGCCTCCAAGCTTTGTACAGACTCCAGGCACTCTTGGGATTGAATTACAGATGAAGAGATGTACAAATAGGAAGTGACTGCCTGGCGCGGCTTTAAGAAACACACTACACAAAGTGCAGCTCAAAACTTTTGTTCAACAGCCTGTGCCAACACAATCTGAGCCCACGCAATATTCATACAGATCCGACTCAGTCTGAGAGATTTCACTGGATTTCAAATGAATTAAGTTTGAATGCTACAACCAGCCACCCCACCATTTTTTCCAAAACATTAGTAGCTTTTCAAACACATTGTCTTTGCATGAGATTTTCATCAATCTGAATGATTTAATTCCAGCTTCTGCTTCCAAATGAATGGTTTAAATTTGGCATAAACTCAGCAACCTGAAAGAAACCCGTATTTACTTTCCTGTTAATCCGAACCAAATTTATGCACATGCAGGGAGCAGCATTTTCGTGCTGATGTTGCCATAGCAACAAGAAGCTTGTTAGGTGTGTTGGAGCAGGGCTTCTCAAACTTTTTGTAAGGCCTTTAACTGTAAAATAAATGACACTGACCTTCTCAGTACATATTTATCTTATGAACATTATTAAAATGTGCACAATAATATTTTCTCTATTTATTACAGCCATAGAGCTTTTTATTCCTGAATGTTTACCAATGGAATAGCAGGAATGCAGGCTGCAGATGGACGTAGGTGGAGGTAGAGGTTTTATTAAAAACACTTTGGGCTACAAATCCAACACGTGAGTCAAAGATCAAGGTAAGAAAACAGTCAATGGTCAGGCGAGCCACAAACAGAATGTCAAAGAATTCCAAAAATGCAGAAAGCAGAATACAAAACTTGGGTCAAAACAATGAAAGCAAATTAAAGTAATCATAAGACTTGGTAAAAGCAGGCAACAAAGACCATACTTAAAGGCCACTGAGACTGTTGGGAAATCGAGTGCAGGCAGGTGTAGACGTGACACAGAACACATTAGGTCCAAGTTGACAGTATTTATAAGCCTACAATGTATTGACCTGTTAAGGTTTGGATTAAAACTTTTAATTAACTCTAGCTACATAAACAAGATAACTGACCCACTGGCTATGCTTCATGGAACCATCTTTGAGAACCGATCATAAAACAAAATAATTTTATGCAGAATCATTAAAAAACATTAATGATACAGTTGAATCCATACTAATGAAGCCATAAGAAAAGTTACAACCCCTAAACTTACATCTCTACCTTTACCTTTAACCATGTTGTGTGACAAGTATGGATATTATTTCCTTAGTTCGTCTCATCACTTTAAACAGCTTTACAGCAAAAAAACATATCAATATCATAAATATAGGCAAATGTATGTTAGATTCTTCATAATGAGAATATAATAAAACAAATATAAGATTAAACATCTTATTTCTTGCTATATTATTCATTTCAAGATTTTCTTGTATTCTGCAGAATATTTAGATTCATTTTCTTATAATAGTTTTGGTTCAGTTCAGTAGACAGGTTTCTATTAATGGGTAGAAACCATTAATATAACCAACCAATAGTTCTAATACATTATCATTTCTGTAGGACTACTTTCACATGGACTTGGTAGAAATTCTACATTCATTATATCTAACAATAAACAAATTTAAGAAAAGTAATATGTCGCAAAGACCTCACGTAATAATTGATATAATAAAGCCTTCAGTGGGGACATGGGTTTATTTAACGTTTACGGAAGGAGTCTCTTGTGTCAGCATTTTGTATATTCAGTTTTCCACAATGGGAAAAGCTTCAGGACAGAGGATGCTGGGCTTTCTTGGTAAAATAATAAGCTGCCTTTTTTGTTTGTTTGTTTGTTTGTTTGATTGTTTTATTAATTTCTAGAGTGAAAAAACAGTGGATGGTTCTACAACATTACATGTAACTATACAGTGATGTGTCATGCC
Source organism: Notoglanidium macrostoma (assembly GCA_030068235.1). Lineage (NCBI taxonomy): Eukaryota > Metazoa > Chordata > Actinopteri > Siluriformes > Auchenoglanididae > Notoglanidium > Notoglanidium macrostoma. Next base: position 22,850,137 of record JAQQZR010000033.1, on the reverse strand, counting down.
ATTTAGGAAAAAAATGTCATTTTTGGTCAATTTCTGTGGTATTTAAGCAATATCTCATGAGAAAGACTGCGGTTATACTGAATAGCAGCACGGCTGTGATTACCACTGGCCGAAGGATTGCAAGCGAGATATTGCTTTTATATCACAGCATTATAACGTAATATCAAATAACTGATATTTTGAACACAATATGTTTATTTTTGCTTTGTAAGTGGAAATATGTCCTGGTGAAGCCAAACTCACTCATAGACTATTGGTTAGCTAGCTGGCTAGATAGCTTACAATGATTTTATACTAAAATGATTATACTAAATATACTCTCTAAATATAAGCTCCCTTGGAACGCAGCTTGTTATATGAAATTAGTGGAGCAGAACTAAGTGTTGTATAGAAGAGGAATAAAACATGTTGGGACGTGTTGTAATTAGAGGCAAAAATTGGGGTTCCGACAGCTGTTGTTCATTATTTTCCTATAATAGCATACCCCATTGTGTTTTATTCCGTACTTACTGTATCTCATTAAGAAACTAAATCCCATTATTAGTTTTAAGTTTTTAAAACATATCAATAAATATTTGTTTCACCACAGGACCAGTTCATCGTCACCAGTCCCATCATGAAAGGATTAAATGGTTTACATGTTGTTTATTCTCTTTAACAGATTACTGAATATATATTTCGTTCAAATTGTTGGGTTTGATTGACTAACTGATTATTAGGCAGCATTTAAACATATAGCCACTGCTTCATATTATTCATATTTATACAAATCTGCAAGTAGCCAGATCTAAAAACTCATGTACGTAACTGACTTGCTACCAGTTCACACAGTAGATAGATCTTCAGCTAAGCCACAGCGATCCATTGCCGGGAGCCTAAGAGAGCAAAATCGGCCGTCTTTTTGAGGGAGAGGTGGTCTGATCTGTCTCCGTGACAATAATAAATGATACTAGCCAATCATGGGTGTCTTTGAGCTCTATGCATTCTGAGGTGGGTGGATAGCGCTGTCCTCCAAGTGTGTTACACCGTCCCTGACATTGCTTGAGTAGCAGTTTGAAAAGATGTGGTCGACTGGCTTCACATGCCTCGGAAGAAGCACGTGGTAGCCGTCACTCTTCCTGGCTGGTAGCTGTCATGTGATGTAGAGCGCTGTCTGGTGGGTGGGAATTGGCTATGACTAAACAAGGGAGAAAATCAGGGGGGAAAATCCTCAGCTAGTATTCCCAAACTACATTTGCAGAACTCCAAGGGGAGTCGCTCTGGTTTAATTGGTCTGAACTCTTCACAAGTTTGTTCTAGCAGAGCTTAAAGAGGGCAGACACCATGGGAAGGGAAGGAAGCTCTGAGCTGAGGAACAGCAGAGTGACGAGGCTAATCACCATGAGGAGCTGCAGACTCCGTGCTCGTGGCTGTTTACGGCTGATAACTGTGCAGCGTCAAACACTTTGGGGCATCGTTGAACATCCTCAACATCCCTCTTCACTGCATTGATTTTCATGAGTGCACAACACTGATCACTCAGATCACACCACTTCTGTCTAAAGGGGAAAAAATAAAAATATGACAATTGTGCAAAAGAGAAAAAGAGAGAATGAATGACCAATTGCCTAATTACACAACAATGCCATATTTCACAAGGACTACGAGAACACATTATTATTAGAATAATGTTAGAGATTTCAGAATATTTTCAAAATCACAGGCAACATGTTTAAGATTTCATGTTCTACTGCCAGTGGAATGCTTATAGCCAAATAACCCTAGATATAGGATAAATAATAAATTCATGTCATTTCTGGCATGGCTTATTTTCACATTTTCCCCCAATAATGTATTATGAAATGAATTAGATTTAGAAGACAAACTGTTAAATTGTACTTGATGTAAGTAGACACTTACTGGAGTCACTTTTTTCCACAGTGCCTAAATCTCAAACAGCTTTCTGCGCACTATATAGGTAAGGTCTACAACAGCTTATTATGCACTATAGCCTATGCAGTGAACATATGTAGTGAATATGATGCCTAAACATGTGCTGAGGGGGCGTAAATGTAAAAAAAATGAAACATTTCTGTATGAAGAGAGGTAAAAGGTGCCAGAATTTTACATCTCAGGGAGCATGTGTGTAAATAAGTTCAAATAAATCATTAATGTTCCATATGGAATGATGATATTGCTTCCTGTGATTTTCTTTGTGACACAAATTTCACTTTCTGTGTTTTACGATACTAACAAACAGTTCATAACAACTGATAATGCTCACTCTTTTTGAAGTATAAAATTAAAACTCATTAATATTTAAATGTATTTGATTGCTAATTTTTTCGGGAATTAGAATTCAAATGCAATTTATAGATGTGACAACATTGTGTCTTTTTGTGCTTTCAGCTAAAAAGTTATTTTAAAAAAGGATGTGCTCCGAGTAAATAGTTTGCGTCTTGGAAGTGCAAGCTGCCGGGGTTCTATCGCAGTGTGGTTCTAGAGGATGCGGCAGAGCTTCTTCAGTCTTGGAGCAGCGGGACTCTATCGTGTAGCCTGGGGAGAATATGAAACAGCACTGAGTATGCTTTGTGTGTGTGTGGGTGTGTGCAGGTGTGTGCGCTCAATTGCTCACAGTTCAACCATGACTAAGACAAACACAGTCTACGAGAGATTTGAGAGCTTTAAGAAGGAAATGTTTTAAAAACATCTCAAGAAGAACAAAAATGAAATCTCATTTAATCTCACTTTAAACCCAATGTGGGATTTTTTTCCAGTTATAGATAATCAGGCAAACCTCCGTGCCAAAATAACTCCACTTTCCGATCATCAGTGCCCACGTTAATCTGTCAAAGGGAGTGACTTTTCTCGAGAGAAGGAGAGAAATCTTTCTAAAACAAATGAAGCGTCAACAGAAGATACAAGTACATTTGCATGGAAGGCAGTGGAACGAGATTAAGAATTTTAATAATCTGAAGACGCGAACGACAATTCATGACTAATACCATAACAGAAATTTCTGGGCCCCCAGGGGCAAAGGACACGCACACTCACAAAGAGAAAGATGGAATAGACGAGGAAGACAAAAAGAAGAATTTTGAATGTTTACAATTATATTGAATGTATACTTAAATGTGAAAGAGGGAGGAAAGGAAGAACAAATCATAAAGACGTTTTGCGAAGAGGAAATAAGATAAAATGCAGTAAAGAATGAAGTCAGTGTTTGCGTGAAGCATAATTGAGGAAGAGTGAGTGTGTGTGTGAGAGAGAGAGAGAGAGAGAGAGCAATATGAGGAAGGAGGAGGCTGAGTTATATACAGTAATCAAGCGTGCATTTCTCACCACTAGACATTTCCTTCAGGATTCAGCAGATGTGTCCTATTCAGAATTGTACATCACATTACACACGCAAATGTTTTGCTTCCACAAGATTCATGATGGTCGTTTTGCACTCTTTCTTTCTCTCTCACGCTCTTCTCCTCTCTCCCAATTTTAAGCATGCTTAGCTTTGAGAGGTGACTGGATGTTAAATATATAGTCCTATACTCTGGAGCATCACCAGTTAACACATTTTACTCTCCAGAAGGGAAAAAGACAAAGAAGAGCATTAAGAGGAGTGAGCGATGATGAGAGATCAGATGTTCGTAGCTGTATATCTCTGAGGGTATGTGAGAAAGTTGTATTTAACATAGACTCACTCTGTATAGGAAACACCAAAGAAGTGCAGTTGCTTTAAAGAAAATCTTCACTCTGAAACACAGGATACTGAAATATTTGATGTGGGAATCTGGTGCTAATTTGTTAGTTGGTGCTATATTTGTGTGGTTTTTGTAAAAACTTAGCAGCGATCTGTTGCACTGATGTCATAGAGGGACATTGCTATTTCAGTCACAGTGGTGTGTAATAGGAGAAAAATCTCAAACATCAGTGGTAAAGGTCAGGTTTCAGTGGTGGCTCCTAAGAACAAAAGGGCTTCTTTTTTTCACTCACTATTATCATATTACAATCTCATATTAATGAGAAATCCAACACAGAAGTAGCAGAGATGTTGGACACTGTTTCCCAGAATGCAATGCAGCTACACGCTGTTATGAAAAAGTGTTATCAGGAAAGTTTTGAACGTTGCAAAAGTCGGAAGCTGATCTGTTTGGGCAGAATGCACAGATGAGTCCTTAGTCAAGTCTTATCACTCGGCAGCCATCTTGGTAACACACCCGGGCAGTTACAAGATCAGGCCCGTATATAAATGAATGGGGAGAGAGCCATAATTACACTTTCAGGAGCCACTTGGACATAAAAACTGCATTTATAGAATCACCAGGCAAATCTTATAAAAAATAAATAAATAAATAAAAAATGCTTAAAAAGTTTGTTGACTTTGCCCTGAAATAATCTTTAAAAGTTTTTTCCCCCCACAAGTTATACTTCTGTTACGCATGAGCTACTCTGCTTGTGTCAGTGCAACAACATGATTGCTTTAATACATTTCCCGTTTCAGTAAATGATTGTTTTTTGAGGAGATGGCTGGGATATGAGCATAAAACCGCCATCTTTGTCATATTCACATGGATTTCCATATTTGAGAATTTTGAGAAAATGTGGTTTGTCTCCTCTCTTATAAAGACCTCTGGTAAAGTGCTGCTGCATCACATGCTTTAGCGATGAGGCAAGGGTTAACTCCCACTGGCACCATTATCAATGGTCATTGTGAGTAATGTATGAAACTGTTAGGCAAGCTGAAAATGCACCAAAACGTCAAATTTGAAAGTAAAAAAGTCAGCTTCATTACAAAATAAACCTTACACAATACAGAACATTACATCTTCCTTATAAAGATTAATATGTACGTCATTAAGGGTGGATTTTTCCTTTCATGTCAGCGGTAATGCAGAGAGACATGGGAATAAGAGAGAAGGAGAGACCGAAACAAAGAAAGAGGTGGAGAAACTAAAGGATAAAATGGACTGCAAAGTAAAAGAGTCAGATCTGAGAGCAGGAGAGATGAAGAGGAATGTGAGTGAGGAAGGAAATGTGTAATAGAGACAGTATTGGTGGAGGAATCCAAGTGGAAAATGCATGGACTTCAAACAGCATCATGGCTGTGCCATTTGTGTGAGTGTGTGTGTGTGTGTGTGTGTGTGTGCCATTTCCATGCCTGTTTCGCACATAAACAAAAAGCGCCCATGACTGTGAGGCGTATAGGAACTGGCGTCTCGCTACAGATCATTAGAGCATAATGGTGCTGCAGTAGAAGCTCTAGTTCTCCTGCATACCGCTGATAGATGGTTCTTGCCACACGCACGGCGTTATGACACCATTGTTTTGTGTGTGTGTGTTTGTGTGTGTGTCTCAGTGAAAACAATGGGAAACAAATTGACCCAATCACGAAGTTGCTGGCGGCATGTCATTTATGTTGCAAGAGCTCATGGGAATGCTTGAAGTGATGAGTGCCCACTCTCTCTCATCCCTCTCTCACTGTTTCTCTCTCTCTCTCTCTCTCTCTCTCTGTCTGTGCATACATACACACACACACGCACGCACGCACGCACACACTGCATGAGGGCACTGATTCATCGCTCTCTCTGCCAGTGGGGGGGTTCTTGCAATGCCAGCAGTGTTGCTCAGAAGGTTCCAGTTCTGTGAAATGGAGGTCAAGGCTTACGAGCACACTCTCAGGATGGAACAATCATACAGGAAGAGCTGCGTATGGGCTACCATTAGACAGATCAATGACTTATATTTTACAGTGCACTCAATCCACCGATATTTTCTATAATTCACTATAACTGAATGTTATAGATCACAGTATAGAGACAATTTCCCATCTGCCCCATCATGCTGGGTTTATTTAAAGGTCCACTATGTAGGATTCAACCAACTGAATGCCCTTCTCTTGCCCCTCCCTTTCCAAGCGTGTATTAGAACATATGGTGATCATCAGGTGCCCGTAGCGTACTTCCAAGTACTTACATTCACATTCCTTAGCTTTATCCGTGATAAGTAAAAAGTACGATCCTCAATTTTTCAAAATTTGGGTTCACAAATTTGTTAGCCTGCACCAACAAACAACAGTTCCTCTTATTTCTTCATCCTTGTATTCCTTTCTTCTTCTAGGGCGTTTTTTCCGGTGCTTCTTTTTGGAGTCTTCCTACTTTATACAGGTTTGGCCATTCTGTGCTACTGGTGTAGCATGGCGGCTCTGTAGAGGTGGTCCCGCTCCCTATGTAGATATAAAGGGCTCATTCTAAGCATACAAAATCGCAACAATTCATTATTACAGGTAATTATATACTAATGAAAACATAATTATGAATTCTGTACCTATGTTATGGAATATATACTCTGTTTCTGCTAATAGATCCCCTCAAAATCCTACATAGTGGACCTTTAAAGAAACACTCCAGCACTTATTAATCTTATCGCTATCTATCGCACCTGTAGTATATGTGTGGTTGTCAAGATAAGAATTTCAGATAAAATTAAACATGTTTACTCAAACTCAGTTATGATGAACATCTAAAGCCAGTAATCTGAGCAGGCATAAACGTATACATATGTGAAACATTTCAAACGTTCAGTCAAAAGCATTCAATTATGAATTTATCATATATAATTCATAGACATATACACTGAAATACCACAGTCGTGGCCTAATTGCACAGGGATACCACTACATTTTCTGGAACACATAAGTAACAGCAACTGCCTTTTCAAAAAGTCATACAAACTTCACAAGTGAGTCATCACTGAATTTTAACCATGAGGTTTTACAGATCATGTTATGTTCGTAGATTTTTCACATGCGACAGACTTTTTTCACATGTAGTGCATGGGATTTTTACACATCATTCACTTTTTTTGATATTCATTTTTCACATGTAGGACATGGCGTTTTATTTAAACAAGAGATTAGACCGAAATGGATTGGATTTCTGTGAAAAAACGAATGAATCTGTAACAATCCTATAAAAATTGGAATTGAATTTGGAAAAGATTTTTTTAACTGGAATTGTTCACTTATAAAGAGACTTAATTGTACTTAAGTTATACTTTTCCTGTATTTTTAAAGCCTTTCACTTTAACAATAATTTTAAAGCATAGTTTTGAAAGAAAAAAATATATTAGCTGGCCATTGGTTGATACTCAAGGTTTGTACAAATGAAAAATGAAAAAAAAAAAAAGGTATTGCGCCATCCCTAATTTTCACATGATGTCTAACATGATTCATTCACTTTCACACTATGTTTTCTTCACATACAAGGCAGGTGGTGTACTTTTCAGCATGTGCAGTGTCAGGGCAGAATACACGGTCACATGTTTCACATATGTGATGATGACATACAAGTACCATGTAAAAACCAAGGGTACAAGTTTTTGTTATAGATATTTAATTTATGATTTAAAAGTCAAAGTCTCCAGAATAACTGTGGCAGATCCTCCAGGATGCTCAGTAAAACTTACCGGTTATAAAACTTATAACTCATAAAACTGCACAAAGTGTATCTGGGACTCCTGTTTAAGAAAAAAAAGCAAAGGCTATGACTAAAATAATGTCAAAGTACAAACAAAGAGTAAAACCAGAAAGTCATGAGCATGAACAAAGGCTTGGTATTAAATATGGAAAGAACACATAGCAAACCAAGGATCTTAAGTAGAGGCAGTGAAACAAACTAAACACATTACAGGTGCTAACAATTAAAAGTCAAGTGCCTGATCAGTGATGTGCGTGGAGCTGGGAAATGCAGTCCTCGGCGGCCATGTTTGTAGGCCGCTGGGACTTGGAGTGCGTGGCAGGTGATGTGTCAAATAGAAAGATATAATTTCATTATTTTGGAAGCATTTCTTTGCATGTTCCTAAGTCTTTTGCACAGTTCTGTATTACCTACATAATCACATGAGAAAAACTTATGATCGCATGTAAAATGTATGTGATTTCTCTGTAAAGATGTATTGCTCCAGTTTTGGAAAGCTGAAAAAAAAAAAGAAAAGAAAAAAAACTACATAAGACCAGCTTTAGTGACACTTTCTCCCATACATGTGTCATCCTAAAACTTTAATTGCTAAAAATTGTAGTATTTTATTATTATTGTTATTATTATTATTTAGCTGCTAATTTTATTAATGTACTTCAACAACTGCCAAAGTGAGTTTTAAATAGACTAGTTATCACATACTACAGGGAAATGTTAAAAGGGTGAACAGGCGTACACTAAAACACCTACAGTACCAGGCAGAAACCCCAAATGTAGAGTTTATAGTTTAATAGAAAGAGATTAACATGGTTAATGGAGATATTTTCCCTTGATAATTTTGATTTGAGTTAAATCAGGGCTCCATTCCTGTAAGGACAGAGATGTGTGTTCTCCCTCTTCATATAGGCTATATGTAGGTCATTTTTTAAATTAACTATTCTCTTTAATCAGGTGTGTTAAATGAGGCAGAGTGGTAAACTCTGCCATGCTGTGACCCTTCAGGGGAGCAGACAGACACTGCTGAGTTGAACTATTATGCTGTAGATGCACTAAGTAAAACCAGTGTGTCTGAGTTTAGCAATAGCAATCGTCTTCCATAAACACTTCACGTGAGGGCCGTCCCAGCCAGACACACTCAGAGGTCTATAAAGCGTCTCGATTTTCTCACGCCGCCTTCCACTCTGAAGCTGTGCATGCAGGGCCGGTCTATTAGTGACCCGAGGGGATTTCCCCAGTACTCACTTAGCCATTAACCAGCGAGTGAGTCTGTGGTGTGGGATACGTCACGACATGTTTACGAGACCCTGATAGTGTCTGCGTGTCTGCAGCCTGCTCACAGAAGCCAGGTTTAGCCTTTAAGAGCCTGCGTAGACTGATAAGAGCAGAGCCATGGCACAAAGGCAGAGCGGGAATGACCAATGTAAACAACCGCTAATCAGTCAGCACTGCTAATTCAGTCACAGGGAGATAGTGGGACATTTATCGCACCCTGCATTAAAGCACACGGTGTCGCCTGATTTGGCTTATCGAAGTTTAAAAGCACTTTGATGAAGTGAGTGATTTCAGGCCAGCCTGAGAAAACAATATGCTAATAGCTCAGTGCTCGCTCTGCTATTCTGATAGTGTACTGATTTTATGTTTCTTAAAGTTTAAAGAAAATCACCATCTGTGTGAATCTTACATGTAAACCAGATAAAAGCAGTATGTAGTGTTCGTGTTGCCAGAAAAACAGAAATATATCAGTCTTATTCAAGTTACTAACAAGTGGCTAACATCAGTTTAGCTTGCTAGCTGAGTATTCAATCTCATGGCTGTTGTAAATTAAGTCTTTGTCTAGCACAAAGAAATTGTGTCCTTCATCTTTCTGCTTCAAAAGCTTAGTCGAACACTTCTTCCATGCTCCAATTCTTTTTTTCAACCTTTCTCGAAATCTGTATTATAATATGCAACTTTCCTCACAGCAACAGTTTTTTGCAGCCACTATTTTGTATATTCAGCATGAGTCATGATGTAAATGTAAATTTACAGTATGTACACAAATACTCCAAATGTGATAGTAATCCGTTTCAAAAGTTAACATGGTGATGATTCTCCTATGTCATTATTTATTAAATGGATTACGCACCTCTTTCAATATTTTATTTACACTGACCTCAAACTGTTTGGTCAGATTGAGAATGTGAATACATAAAAGTTTTTTGGATTCTCTGATGCATTATTAATCAGTTCAACTACAGTGCTGTTGAATTCTTGATTGTGATTGGTCAGCAGATGTTGATTCAGTTTCTATAACAGCAGCTCTAATTGTAGTTCTGGCTGCAAGGCAAATCATAAGTTTAGATTAAATGTACTTATTCTAAACAACTCATTCACATGGACTTGTATGACAGATGTTCTATATAATCAACGTCAATCAATCAATATGTGTAATTGTTAGATATTTGCTTTAAGGAGACGTTTATTTAGCATTTATGGAAGGAGTCTACAGTATGGTGTATTGTCATTTTGCAATATTTAAGAGAAATAAAACACATGCTGTTGTAGGAAAATAATCAACTTTGGGATGTAACTTTTTTGCTTTAATTCTGCATCACTCCACACTGCCATTGAGGATTTTCTAAAACTGCATATTCTGTCATGTTTTATTCCTTATTTATTAGGCTACATGTAAAAGTAGTTCATGTGAGTCATGTTGAAAGCTGCAAAGAAAAAAGCTGGAAGAGAACTTAACTCTTATCTCGTATTGCGTTCATTTCTTCCCTAGCTCCCTTTGACTTTTTTATGTTTTATACATCTTCGTCCCAGTTTAAATATTTGAAGAGCACATTCCACAGTCCTCAATTTTCTAGGAGTCGATAGATAAATAAGGATTATATTTATTTGACTTGGCTCTATTTCCTGCTAGAACAGACAGCACACGGAGGCGCTTTATTACGGTGCAAGGGAGAGCTTAATATAAAATCTGTTTGCTGAACCAAAGTGATTATTCCACCGTGGTAATTAAATAGAATAAGATATCAGGTTATTATGTATCTTTCACTGCACAGAAGAGAATCCAATAAGAAAACAATGTGTTGAAATACAATCATAAAAGTTCCTCATAAAAGTCCTCAATGCAGGGCGTCGTTTCAAACGAAGTTGAGTTGCTTACTTATATTGTCTGTCACTTTTACACTTTATTTGTGTACAGTAAAGTTTTATTCTTTTAATATAGTCCAGTCCATACCAGGATCACTTCCCACAGCTCCACCCAGGACCTTTCTTCTGTATCAGTGTCTTCCACCAGAGCCCATCTTATCAGACCCCCTGACTGTGACTCAGACTAGATCAGATCCCTCAGCTCACACACATACTCAGCACACAGAAGCACGACACACACTCACTCATTAAGCCGACAGGAATGAAACTGTTTACAACACAGACAGACAGACAAGAACGTTCACAGACACTCACACTCATGAGATCATACACACTCACATTCCAGCTTTATCTGAGAAGATATACCAATAACACCGTGTGCAATGATGAATGTATTCTCTAGCAAAGCAAATCATTTAAAGTAACAGAACAGCTTTGGAAGGTAAGCACGTGTTAAATGTCCAGCTGTAGCAAATTTTCCACATATGGGATCTGCCAGGCGGGCTGAGACTTTTTCCTAACACTTCTGGGCGATTTTTTAACATGTACCGAAAAATGTCATCGCAAGGTAAACTCGCTGTAAACTGTTAAAAGCCCTGTCAGTTCGATGAAACCGATCACAGAGTCTGGTGAAAGTGTTTCTCACTCAATTATCGAATACGTCTATATACCAATAAACAGCCACAGTTTTGTTTTACATCCAATTTTCAGGTTTTGGAAATCAGTCCAAACTGTGAAGGATGACTGAACGGTAATTAAGAAGAAGGTGAGATTGAACATTCGAACATTCAGCGCCTCTGCTTTATTGTACCTCCACACAAATCTTGGCTGACATTATAGCTGGAACCATTTTCCAGGAATGAAAATCTGACATGCATGTGAGGGGAGAAAAAAACTGACTGAAAAGTTGACTTGTTTTATCTGGAAATTCGTATGAAACACAAGAACAGCTGGTATCACAAGAAATTGTTTCGTTTGCTTATGATTCCAGTCCTGCATGCCTTTCTAAATTTATCTACTTTCCATCTCTTCAAAACACATTTTTATAAAAAAAAAACTCTTTTCATCTTTACTGAAGACATGTACTCTTTTCCAACAGAGTTTAAATGTTTGTATTGTGATATATATATATCCAGTATATATATACAGGGTGGACCAAAAGTATATATAAAGTGCTGATCCGGTCATGGTATTTTCATTTTACTTTTTTATTTATTCATTATTTCTTTTCATTTTACAGGAATTGAGAGTGATCTTTGGGGGATTGGAGTTTTTGAGATGAAGTCCTACATAGTGGATGAATTGAAGCAGTTCATCTCACAAGCATTTATGGACATTGATGCTAACTGGAATTTGTGTGTTACTCTGTGTCACAGTGTCAGGTACCGGTTCCAGGAATGTTGCAACGCTGATGGAGGTCATTTCAAGCATCCAAGAGACTAAACGTGACCCGATCAGTACCACATAATTACCTTTGGTCTAATCTATATTTGGTTGATTTCTTAAACTCGTCTCATGACTACATAATTTTTTTCCTATTCATTTCACTGTAGTCAAGATTAATAATAATACAGGAAATTAAGGGGTTAAATCTAAATGGTGGAGCTTCATGAAGGTTTGTTAAGATAGTCTCTATGCACTTCTATGTTCTAGTGAGCTCCCACTGTAGATTAAAGCTGGTCTACCTGTGCAGTTTAATGCAGTTTCCTTTGAGAGCTAAATCCAGCTTCCTCTGTGCTCCGAGACATCCATTACTTCAATTATTCAAGCCTTACTAATCCAGTCAGTCCTCCAGTCTCAGCTCGCCCTCGCTTCCCAGAAATACATATCTCAGAAATACTGACATGTCAGAAACGCTCCGCTCGCAAATGACATGGTTTGAAAAGGGCAAAAAGGCAAATTATCATTATGTTCCAAAAATGTTAAGTAAACGTCTCCTCACAGAACGCTTCGCATTATCAAATGTTACACACAATTTTGAAAAAAAAAAAAAAAAAAACAGTTTATTTGGAAGGTCTGCCATAGAAGTCCCAGTGTAAGTTGTTACATTTACTTGCAGTGTTACTATGAACCTTGCAGACAGGACTATTGTCAGAGATGCTGTTATCAAAAATGAATCAGAATTTAACAGTGATGTCATTCAAGGTACAAGGCAATCTATTACTATCTTTGGCCTGTCATACTACCAAACTTGCAAAAGGAAAAGCTTCACCTTTCCTCGGATAAAAATAAAAAAATCAAATTCTGAACTCTTCAGAACTTCAATGGCTGATCTTGCAACTTATGGTTTCAATGTTAAAAATGACCGCCATGCAGCTCCTCCTGCTCCTGCTCCTGCTCCTGCTCCTGCTCCTGGTCCTGCTCCTGCTCCTGGTCCTCCTCTTCAACGCATTCAGCTCTGCAATCCCGTCTAGTTGTTTTATTTCGGTCCTGTCAGGCCACAGATAAGACAGGTCTAGTCACTGGAAGTCTGACTGTAACAAAAGGCGTCTGTCAGATGGCTCCTGGGCCAGGCATAGGCAGTGGCAGGCGAAAATGTTATGAAGATAAGGTGTCACAGCAAATGAACACGATGCTTGGACTGTCCCACCAGCTCCTCGTCTGGCAGCTTGTTTTCAGCTGATCAGTGCCAAGAAATCCCTGAGCGAATTGTTTTTGGTAGCGGACAAATCCAAATGACATTTGGCTTTTTTTGTCTCAGTACTATAGAAATCAAGCGATGTCAACAGTCCAAATGTCATTTTTTTAGGTTTGCTAGAAAAGAGAGAGAGAGAGAGAGAGAGAGAGAGAGAGAGAGAGAAGGCATTCCTCAGAGCCAAAGAAAGCCTGAAGAATAGAAGCTGTATTTCTGGGTTCATCTGGATTTCATTGAGTTATTTACAACAAAAAAAAAGTCCAACTATTAGGATATTTCCATTTCCCAGAAGCAATGGGAACTTCAATAACTAACAGCTATGGCAAGTTTATAATCTAATAACATCACCACAGTTGGCGGCTCTCATCTTATTAACAGCAGATGAAAATACTCAATGTCTACAACACAAATTGTCTGTTCTCCTGTGATCATTCTCAGTCCTATACAAACAACCTTGTTGCGCAAGCACTGTGACATTCCAGCACTTTCTTTCATATTCATGTAGCTATTCGCAAAAAATAATGTGAGAAAATGTCTCCCTGTTCCAGTCTCACAAAACTCAGTGCTTTTCCAGAACAAAAAAGAGTAAAATACAATATGTGCTACTCTGTGAAAAGTAAATAAAGGAATGAAAGAGGGGGAAACAGTTCTTCTCACTATGTTCAACATGGAAGATCAGGTTTGCGTAGATAAACTTGCAGCTTGAGAGGGTGTGCGTTTGATGGGGTTTCGGTTTGCATCTCAATTCTGTTTACCGTCCATGAAATTGCAGCAGCTACAGGAAATGAGGGGGAACTGACTCACCTTTTTTAAGCTTGACCACTCTGAGCTCAGGTATTGTGAAAAAATATATACATATTAAAATAAAATTCAAAAATTAGAATTTTAAAAAGTTACAACATGTTATAACCTGGTCACTTTGTAAAAGTCCACTTACATTTCTTGTTTACAAAGAGCTAATGTAAATGAATCCCTTGTTTTCTTTTAATATTTAGCCATTAATTACCAGTTTATGGCTATACATATGTTTGGTAATGCAACAACTTTGGACTAGTGCGACAGACTCTGAACAGATGAGATGCCTGTTTTGAATTTGATGAAACCTCATTAAAGATCCAATATGAAGGATTCAACATCTGATTGCCCCTCCCTCACCCCTCCCTTTCCAAGCATGTGTTAGGGTTTGGGTTAGGGTTAGGGTTACCCTAGCTAATCCTAACCCAATACATACATTCACACTCCCTTGGTCATTTCTGTGCTAAATAATAAGTATGATCCTCTGTTTTTCAAAATTTGGGTTCTCAGACTTGTTAGCCAGCACCAGAAAACACTGATTTCTCTTTTTCTTTCCTTCCTGGTTTACTTGTAAAATACAAAATGCAGAAGATGTCTCTAGCCCTGTAGCTAGTCTCTAGTCCAATAAGTTTTAAGCTAAATAATTGGTATAAATGCATGTGAGTGGATGAACACTGGATGATCTATTCCAGAAGCCGAACTGGTTCATGTTTAGAAAACTAGACTCGCTGAATTATGGCTAGTTCTATTCACACATTCATCAGCTTTTCTACGGTATTTTTTCAGTTCAGTCTACTAAAATACATCGGAACCAAGGTCCAGCAGCTGACAACCCCTGACATAAAGCATAAATTAGAAACATATTTTTGAATTTCCTCTCCAGATTTGACATTGCTTTTCCTGAGCAGATACAATGGCATCCATCTTTCTTATCCTCAGCTTATCATACATATCTGAGACATACATTATGATGCCTTTTCTGCTATACTAAATGATGCTATGTGTCACTGTCAGGAGCTGCATGATGCATAATCGATAAAGACCGCATTCACAAGAGCCAGTCTGTGGCCTAAGAGCTAATGACAAACCGCGAGACAAATTAAATGTCTCCAGCATCCACACTTTCCGATTCGGGAATGACATACATCGCGTCATCCGAATAAGATTTTCTTTTGTGCTGAAGTTTAACCAGTCCTGTTTTGATGTGATGTGACATTGACCGTGAATGTGATCTGTTCACAAGATGAACACTTTGGCTCGACTGTGAACACACACTCAACTACAAAACACACCTGTCTGATAAACCAGACAGAGACATATTACTGTACAAGACAACGATAGACAAGACAAACGGGGTCGCCGGGGGTCAGCGACATCATCATCGTGTCAGTCAGCAGTCGTGACTCCTATCCGGTGATGTTTCTGCAGCACTGCAGTTCACTCAACCTCGCATAATATCAACTGTCCCCTGAATGTGTGAGCACAAAGCAATTCTCCTTTTAAACAGCACACTCTTTCACACCTTAATTGTTTAGCTGTTAGCTTTTGCTCTCGATGTCAGGCTTTCGCTTCTCCGCCATGAAGCTCTGTGATTGAGACTCACCCAGACATCGTGCTCATTTCCTTCTTCCACATGGGTTGTGTTTGAAGCACACAGAGCACCTCCTCCTAATCTGCTCAGCCTTTGTAAAGCATCCTTCCTTGTTAAGCGGTTCATAATTAAGGTGCAAAATGCAAGCCAGAACAAGAACTACACAAGTCAAAAACGCAGACTGTTGTTTTAAGTGGAAAGGTATCACAATTTGACATTTATCCAGTTGTCTGTCCTCTTCAGACAGTACTCTAAGCTCTCTCTAATGCTCCAAAACCATCCACAAGGGAAGTCAAACAAGGCCCTGGAATGGCACACAGTGAACGCAAGAGCTTTAAGAAGTCAACTCCTTTGACATTGCACCATGCTAGCTTTAAAACAACAAGCACACACACTGCAGGCCTCAGAGATAATGGCAGTATGTATGAGGCGGGAGTGCTCTCTCAGGACGTACCAGGGAGCTGGTTTCACTGATAACCTGTATGTGTGTGTGTGTGTGTTTATTCTCATACATCTTCGGTATTTGTCTTTATTTGTCTTGGTGAACAGTTTGATTTCTCAGAGGACCGCCCACAGACACATTTATACCGAGCTGTTGTGGCATTTTCCTTTTGACTTTTTTTATTTTATTTACTGCAGTGGAAGGTGGCAGCACTGACACGTCCAGCTGAGGAAGATTTGTGTATATTGTATGCTCTACTTCCTCCATCATTCCTCCATCACACACTTCCATCTTCTTTAGATTAGAGCGCTGCAGTTGAGCTGAAATATCGAGTCTGTTTATTAGTAAAAAGATTAAGGCATGACTAAGGATGCAGATTCATAGATAACATAACATGTTGATTTAAACTCAAATTCATTCACTCATTTATGGGACATGGTGTAACAAAAAAAAAGTTAAAACATTATTATTATTATTATTATTATTATTATTATTATAGTAATTCAACAATTGCATGTACAGGAGTACTTATAAAAAATAAAGGATAGCAATCTTTCAAAAACCAACATTAGAAGTACAAAATCAGGAAATCTGTGAACTGAAATGACAAATGTAAATGTTTTTTATAAATGAAAAGGGGATAAGGGGTGTGTGTGAGTATCTCTGAGAGATTAAAAGGTTGAGACCTTTTACACACCTTATCTGTGTGTTTTTGGTCATGGACTTTTCTGGTAAATTGTAGTGAGGTTTTTTTTTTTGTTTTACGTCCTGTTTTTTTTTCTTCCTTACTGCTTGGTATCCAGCTTAACGACACACATATACACACACTCACACGCAAGAAACTGCGACTTAACTACTCTCAATTACATGTAAATGACCCTACAAGCCTAGAACATGAAAACCACAGTCATGAGACCCCAGTATCAGGGCTGGCTTAAACACAAAAGGAAGAGCTCTGATATCAATCTAAACCACTAAACTACACACACACATGGCCAAAAGATTGATATGTGTGACCTCTCTCTGCCTTGCCCTCACACAGGGTCAGCGTCTCATCTTGCAGGAGTTCCCTCTCACCATATCTGTCCATCTTTACTCGTACAGAGGCCGCTTTTTCTACCACTTTTGTTTGGCTTAATGACAGAGGTGGTAAATGACTCCAAAAACCCTCAGGCTTACTGGACACTGGGCTTGAGGGAAGGGAAAGAAACACTGCCACCTGTTACAGTAATTATCAGCTAAACAAAGCCTGAAGGAGGTGTGTATGTGTTTGTGAGGTGTCAAATGCGGTGTCCGGTTTCCTGCTCAGGTTTCTGAGCTTCCTCTGGACTGCCTGGATTCCAGTCTCGCTTCCTTTTTAAACCAAGAGATGACTGCAGCGGCGTTTCTTTCTCATTCTTCCTCACGTCTTACAGATCAAATAGCACGTCCTCTGGTTTGCTTACTAGCTGGATGTAGCCACTAGGGAAATTTTCAAAGGTTGGAGTTTAGAAAGTGAATTTTCTCAGCGAGCAACAAAACATAAAAGGCAGCCACAGTGGCAGATTAAGCAGACGCTGATCTGCCTCAGAAGCTATCTCAATTGACCTACATAACATCTCTCCTAAACATCCGCCTGCCTTTAGAGCTTTTTATTTCTACTATTTATGAAGATTTCTTTACAGCTGTTTCTCTGACCTGAACATTATTTATAGAATAAAACATGACGGGGCATTCTGTTATAGGAATATATTCAGTGGCAGGATGGGGTGAGGTGGTCAATACAAAGCAGAGTCACTGTTACCACCACAAAAGTAGATAACAGCACAGTAACCATTAACAGCACGTCTTGGAGTGGTTTATGAGCTCTTTATTCCTTACAGCAGTTAACCAGTGGTTACACAGTGTATTCTATTAAAAATCAACACATTCATACTTACAGCTTTTGTTGTGCCATGATTGTGAGACATGTTTCTGTTATTGCTTAAGTTACAGCAAGCTATAAACAGTCATCCCCTCACCATCCCCTCATTTTTTCTTTCTATTGCAGTTAGAAAAACAACAACAACAACAACAACAACAAAAAAAAAAAACCCAAAGCTTGTCATGTTACTGAGAAACCGGAAAGTCCAAAGTCAGGAAGACTTTCCCATAGTGGAAACTACTGACCTTTAAAGCTCTGATACATGAGACTACGTCCATAAATATTAAATAAACATCTCCCTACAGGAAGCTTTCTTTGTTAAACAAATCGTTTTTCAAATGCATTTTTAAAGAATGTAGACTAACCTTACACGTCTCTGTGAACGAGCTGTTACTACAGACGTGATAAGGTATTAGAACAAGCCTGTGATTTTACATCCAGCACTGTTATAGAAACTTAATCTGCACCTTCTGACCAATCAGACGTGAGAACTGACCAGCGCAGTGATCTGAATTAATCTGAATATTACACAACAGTATGTTGTTGTTAGACCTCCAGAGACTGAACTGAAATATAAATCACAATCAGCAATTTATCCATTGAATCATTGTAAATGCTCTCAGGGTCACGTGATTAAACACCAGTGATTGCTTGGTTTCTTTTGTTATTCAGGACCACGAGAACGTCGAGGATGATGACTAATTTGAAGTGAAAAGGTCAGGATTTAACCAGTTTTATTTTGAATCCCATTTCTCTCTCTCTCTATCTCAGTCTTTCCCACTCATGGATGCACAAACACATGCTTCATCATTAATTCACAAGCCATCGGCTGCACCTCCCTCTCCAGAGCCGGTCTCCGTATCTCCTCAGGTTATGCATATTTATATACGCACAGGCTCCGCTTCAGCACATGTCATGGTGGTGAATGTTTCTCTTTCTAATGAACGCGTTCTCATCTTTCTGTTTCTCTTCCTCCCTCTCTCTCCACCCACACTGCTGGCATATCTGTTTGAATTAGGGAAGCTCCTGGAAAAACACTGTTGTTTGCACACGTGTCAAAACGGAGTGGCTGTATTCCAAACAGCTAACAATGCTAAGCTAATTCCTCTCCACGCTTTCCTGCTCTTTCTTCCACAAATTATTTTCCGCCTTGATGTGCTACAGTGCCAGAGGAGAACATTGTTTTTGTTCAATATTTCTGTGGATTTCTCAGTTGGCTGACGAGAGCAGAAACACACACCTATTGTTTCATAAGGAGTGTGCTTAAGCCAATCAAGCAGACAGAGATCATATGTAAATGTTCTTGGGTGAATAATTACACACAGCAGTCAGATGTGATAATGAGAATGATGACTGTTAAGTTTAATGAAAATGCAGGGTTGTGTTCAGTTGTGTGAAGAGAAAGAGGAGAAGTGTAAAATCCGGTCCGAAAATAAAACAGAACTAAAGCTTTCTTGATTTCCTTCCTTTTTAGTATAAATAAGGAAGTGAGATTTCCGTTTCCTCCTGATTCTGGATATTTCTCTACTGAAGTCTTCGCCTGTCTTTTTATTGTATTACTTAATGCACTTAGTTTAATTCATATTATTCTGTAACCATGCTTCTCAAAGTGGCATTCAGGAAGAATAGCCTGGGCGTCCACATATTTAAAAAATCATTTATTATAGTGGTGGAAGTCACAAGCCATCATTATCAAAGTTATTATAGAGGGGTATAAAGCTTTATAGTTAAAAGTAGTTCTATAAATATAGCAATTGGAAACTAATGGCAATTTTAGTTCAAATGATCCAGAACAAAATGCTCTATTTCTCTGATTACAAAACAAATATCACTTAACATGTTTAAATAATGAGTCGAATATTTGAATAGTCGAATTATATCCGTTACTGTACTTCTTATACACATAAAGGTTGTCTCCTGGCTGCAAAAAATTGAGAAACCCTGCTATGATGGTAGAAGACCATCCACTTACAATGTGTAATTTGGGTTTCTTTGGGCCTGGGCATCATATTTAAGACAAGAAAGAAATTAAAGAGAACACAGGGAACTCTTTTTAAAAATTGAACTAGATTGTACTAGAATATGTTCATCCATCCATGTCTGAACGCCTCATAAGTGGCTGTACCATATCTTACCTGTTGATGCTGCTTCAAGCTTCACTTCCTTCCAAAGCTAACTAACTTAGTCTTGCTATTTAAATGAACTGTGAAATGTTAGATTAATTTATTTGCTAAACTTGTAAAAGAATATAAGTTGCTTAAATATATCACACTGGTTATTTGGTAATATTAATTCATTAACCCCTTAAACTCCAACAACTCATCAGCAGGTCCAGACTTAATTCCTTGTTCCTCTTAGTTTCCCGATATTTACTGAATAATATGATTTAAAATGAGCAGCTAAGGGTTAAAACATTACAATTTATGCTGTTCAAATGCAAAATATTTCATTCCGTTTGTACCACAGCAATTTGCCAACGATTATAGTAATCTGTTAATTAAAGAATGATGACATACCAGTTTATCCATTTACAGTTACATTTATTTTTATGGAACATCCAAAAAAACAAGGTACTCCCTGTTAGCACTTATGTTATAGCAGCTGTAAACCACAATTCCCTCACCATCATTTTTTTTCTCTCTCTCTTAAAGTTAATATGACAAAAAAAAAAAAACGCAGATGGCATGTTACTGAGAAACTACAAAGTGTAAAGAGCACCTCCAACCTGCCAACTTTCCCCCAAAGGAAAAACTTTATGCTTTATGTCTGCTGGTTACAAAATACTGACACTACGGACTCCTTCCAAAAATGTTAAATGAATATTAATAATTTGTTCATGTGGAGTGTCCACCATACAAGTCATTGTGTAAGTTGTTACTATAAAAATGTTAACATATTAGAGCGAGTGCATTAATATTAACCTGTCATTTGAATTACAGTCGAAAATAAGTGCTGTTATAGACAATTAATCAACAAATCAAGGTTTGAGAACGCAACAGCTCTGTGGAGTAAGTGAATGATAAGCTGAGCGTTAACTTTTCTTGGCAGCTAGTTAGTCTGTAAACATCACAGCTGTGCCTATTACAGTACTGCCGCCGCCGAAATGAGCACTTTCCTTGAACACTGTTTGTCATCAGAAAACGTAATGAGAATTGAATCTTCTGCCAAACAGAGTAAAGAATGCTGTGAACCACCAGGCAGGGCTGAGGTTACTAAATCACACTAAGATTTAAGAGGAGGAATTTAGCTGGAGATGTTTGTGTGTATGGGAACACACAAGCCAACCTGTAGATTTTATTCCTTTTTTTCCCTTTGCATATGCCAGTCACACGAATTAGCTTTTTATGATGTCATTTAAACGAAAAAAAATGTGCATGGATATTAAAGGTTTTTACTATTTTATTAGCCGTGATGGTTCACAGTCACAAAATTACACAAAACTGTGTGTCATCTCAATCCAGTTTTGGCATGTCTGACATTAGCTCACAACTGGCATGCAGTACTATCTTATTTAAAGGAGCTGAACATGTGATGTTTACGCAGTCACTGTGGACATCAGGACAATTTCTAAATATACGACTATGCAAGGGATTAATGATCCTGAGTTCAATCGTGAGTTCGAGTCCTGACGTTGCCATCTGTGGCAAAATTGGCCATGTTCTCAGGTAGGGAGGGGTGGCAAACTCAGTCCTCTGTCAGTCGTAAGTGACACTAGCCAATCATGGGTGTCTATGAGCTTTCCTTCCAGTCTGTTATGCCGCTGCTGATAATATACATACAGATGCAGTCAGCAGGGTTCATGTGCCTCGGAGGAGGTCCTCCCTGAGTGGTAGCGTCGTGTGATGGAGAGAGCTGTCTGGTGGGTTGGAATTGGTCATGACGTGGATGGGGGTGGGTCATTGGTCATAAATTAGGGAGAATATCAGGGAAAATCCCCCCCCCCCAAAAAAAAAGGATGAACATTAACTTTCCTTGCTTTTTCAGTGGTAACTTTGTGAAATTAAAGTCAAATTAACAAAATCTGCAGGGCAGCCATCAGGGACAGCAAGAGCTTTTGTTCAGTGCTAATCATTCCACAAGAATGTATTAAAGATCACTCAAGATATGCAGGGAGAAATCCTGTAAATGGGCTTTGCATTGTTGCTGTGCAATCACCATCATTTCAGATATGGCTACTGTAGACCTTGTGAAATTACTCAGTCCCATTGTTCCAGGCTTCTATTCCTCTCAAGAGACATCACTTCACTTAAAGGCACTGATGGAAAAGCTTATACCAGACTCTCTCTCTCACACTCTCTCTTTCTCTTTCTCTCTCTCACACGCACACACACACACACTCATGCACTTCCCATGCTATTTGTAAAATGAGTGTAATTACCCATAGCGATTGGTCATAAACGAACATGTCCCTTTGTTCCTGAAACATTACATTACTGGATTGAGATGGCAGTTCTTAAATTGAAGTGCTCTTCCCAATCACATCAATGTATGTAGCAGGATTGGATTGTCATTTCTGTAAATTCTGAGCTTTATCTCCATTGCAGTGTTATCACTCATGATTTATAGGGTCACGTTTTCATCCTCTTTGAGTGAATTTTCAATCTCTAAAAGGAACAACATCTGCCAAGCAACTGAAAACAGGCCTTTTAACGGAAAGCACAATAGAGGTAGATTAGATGGTCCAGATGAGTCGTTGTGATGAGTGCACACAGACTGCTGACTGCTGACTAAAGCATTCGCATTTCCTTCATGCAGGAAAACAAAGGTCAGTGACCTGGGTTGAACGGCACCACATGGGAAAAGAGTAACAGAAAACCCAGGAGGTCACGCACCTCGGTGAATCATCAGCCACAAACCACAACTATTTTTTATTTGAAACCCAAGAATTCCTTCATTTTCCCTTCATTTCCTTGTGTTTTACCTTCAGAGTTTTCCTTTATGGAAGGAGACATATTTTCCTCAGACCTTCAGGAAACTTTGCCATGATTATTACTAAAAGGTTCAGCTGTTGGGTGACCCATATAGGAATTTCAGCCCTTTATAATCCTATATAGTACACAGACACTGAATTTAACTTCCTTAAATTCAACTTTATTTTCATGCACTCAAGTGCACAGTGCAAATAAATAATTAAATAAATAAAAAATTTTGTAAGGACGCATGGAAGGAAATTTGCTTGGCTTGCAAATGAGTGACCCTCTGGCAATGATGGGATTTAAACTTACATCATCTGGTCACAGAAACATAAACTTTAAGCCTAATCTTGCCCACAGTGGATAAAGTCATTGCAAACATTATTTTTTATATGTTTCATTTGGTTAATGTTACATTTAAATCACCATTGTGGCCTAGAAGGTATTTAGACCAAACCCCTCATGTATTAGACAAATATGCAAATATTAAGCCAATTAACACTACACGGTATGGCCTTTAATTTTACACCAAGGAACAATTCAGATATTCTGCAAAAGCAGCTATGTTCCATATGTAATTACTTGGCGAAACTGCTTTTAGTATGCTTTTACCCATGGAAACAAATTGCACTAAACTGCACCTTTCATTGTCATTGTAGTGCAACCTTTACCTTTTGTACCTTTAATGTGTATCCCTCACCTGGAAATGTGGATATTTACCTTTAAAAGTACATAATTGGACCTTTCAGAGTAAAGCTTTAAAAGTACACTATACGCGTACTATAATGTCTTTATAGGCAAAAAATACACACTAAAGGTACTAAAGGTGTTTGAGGATACCACCAAAGCGACAACAACTGAAACAGTTCAGTAGGCTTAGAGAGAGCATCGCCTTGTCCTTCCCATTTAAAAAGCAATTTAGTAATACAAAAAAGCAATATGGTCTTCAAAACCGGTTTTAAGCAGACTTTTGAAAAAATAGCAAATGAAATCAGTGCAGGAAACACAGGGTGCATTGCTGCATTCCCCCTCTCGATTTGAAGGACCTCTAGAGGCGAGAGCAGCATGCCTGCCTGTGCTGGTGCTCGTGCCCGTGCTGGTGCTCTTGCTGCGCGCTCGCACTTTAGAGCGCATGGCTGAACTGCTGATAAACCCACGCGCACTACTGCACAGCTCTACATCTCTTTCAGAGAGCTTGTTTCCTTCGGTTTACCTCCAACCTGCAATCTAAACATAATTAGAGTTTTCACTGTGCTGAATCAGGTGCATAAGATAGATGCAGGTTGGAACTGAACTAGAGAGGACAATCACAGCACTGCAGGAGGTGGTTTGGATGTCTCTGCACTGCACAATAGCAGCCTACAGAAACACAATAGTACTGCACAATGAGCCATGGGTAATCGGTATGTCGAGCCTGTTGAGGTGTTTTTGCATTGATATGCATTGCAATGCAAGGTCGGGGAGTCTTGGGCATTGCGGGGCGCAAAGAATGCACACAGCAAAGCTCACTATTCTTTCACTTTTCTTTCCCTAAGCCTCAAAGAACTTAATCAAGTCAGCGGAGAGTGGTTTAATATGTGCAGAACTGATGAGATTTTCATACTGCATGTGACCAAAGATCCTGCCTGAATCGATTTGTCAATCACAACTCATTGTTTGACCGTTGACAAATATTGGGCAGACAGTTGGCAAATACGTGTCTGAACATTGAGCAGTCTTTAATTACACTCCTGCCCCTGGCCTGTCTGATCTACTCTGTGACGATGTGGCAGCTGTCAGCCGGGGAGTTGGGTTTGTTGTTGGAAACGCGCCTGGCGCTCATCATTGTGCATCTTCCTGCAAATATGGTTTAGAACAAGTCACCGTTTAGGTCAGGCTACCTGTTTGGGATACAACTGCCAACAAATGATAATTAATTTCAAGGTTGTCCTCTCTGTTTTTGGAATATTTTGCATTGCTCATCTATTGGAGTAATTCCACGTTGAGCTATGACAACTCACAACAATTTATTCGTTAGTTAGTTATTATCTCATACACAAACTCACTGAGCTTATATGAGCTTTAGTCTGTGACAAGACAATTTCTGCACCCATGAACATCATAAAATTTCCCAAAAGACTTTCCCAAAAGACGAAATACACCCCTGCTAAACATGTTAAAGCATATAACAAAAGTGTATTTTATTATAGAACAACATTTTATCCATTTACTGTTACATTTAATGTGGAGCTTCTGGAAAACAGGTTCCTGTTATCACTTACATTATAGCTAAACAGTCATTCCCTCACCAGCCTCTTTTTCTCTCTCTCTCTCTCTCTCTCGAAATTAAAGACAAAATAAACGCAGCTTGCGTTTTTTCTAAGAAATTCCTCCCCCAGAAAAGGCTGACAGTTAGGTATTAGGTTTTTGGCTATAAATTACTCAAGACAAACAACAAATAATGTAGAAACATACAGTCCATCACCATATCTGCCCTCAAAATGCACTTTTGTATGATGGTATTCTTCTGCCTAAAATATGTGAAAGTATTAATGGCCACACCAAAGCACTTCTCACATTGCAATGAAGTCACACCAGAAACCTCAGACACCACAAAAAACCAGCACAACATAGCTAAGAACATAACCAAATGCATTCCAGACACTTACTTATTAACAGGAAACTGAAAATCAATTCATAATTAAAAAGGTCATAAATCTATGCACTAAATGCTAGAACTGCTAAGCATGCTGGGAGGTATTCAAATGAGCACATTAATTTGATTCAGAGATACCATAGTATTTTAGGATATCTTAGCAAACAAATGTACAAACTATATTCTGAAGTAGTAGCCTACTGGGATTTTTGTAGGGAAGTTGCACAGTTACATGCATATTAATATTCTACTATTATTCGGAATATCTGGAATTTGATACGGGTCATGTAAACAACATATTCTGTTTGTATATTCCAATTTTAGCCTTTTACGATTAAGACATGGGATATGCTGATATTATACAGGTTTTAGGAGCATTTTTTGGAGGTGTATACAGTGCATTCAGAGTATGCTTCCCAGTCGGGGGTTTTGCAGCAGTTTGAGACACACAGATTCTTGCCTGTTTACGGTCAGCTATATGCACACCATGGGGGCATTTTATCTTAATAAGCGTATGCACGACCACATGTAAACAGGAGTATTAGTGGAATATTCATTTTCATTAGCCATGTAAACAGCATAGTAGGAATATTGTCTTTTTCAGAATAAGGGCAAAAACCTCAATATTTTGTGCATGTAAATGTAATGAATGTACATCAAATACTAACATTTGGCTAAACAGAAATTACAGTTCACAGGGCAGAAACATGCTTCCTTGACCCATGCCGGCTCAACTTCCACAGGAATAAACACAGTTGTTAAAAACAGTCTAAATGTTTTGCTCCTAAATTGTGTGCTTTGCTCGTTGACAGTTTAGCAAAATTCAAGCCAATTGGTCTGCCTCTTCTGCTACATAGAACAGGTAGCAAGTGTAAAAAGTGTCAAACTTTACATACTTTGGTTGTCATGGGTCTCAGAACTACAGTTTTTAGCAATGCATGCTTCTGGAGCTAACCTGTCCCACTAGACAGGTGCAGAATGGGAGGGGCTTGTAGCAGATAGAGAACATGTCTACCAATGATGGCAGTTCCTTATTTGTCTGCATTGCATTGTGATTCTTTTACATGCTTCATGACATTTGTATTATTATCTGGATGTTTTGAGATATGGGACTTCAAAGGTTTGACATTCCAGCTAGCAAAACCCTAAAATACTGAAATGTACATTAACAGCTCAACAAGGCCTGCCTATTTAAGGTTACTGCAAAGTACATCACTGCACTTCTGAGACATTTATAAAGTACATTTATGGACAGTAGCCAAACAGATATGAATTTTTGAGTATGGAGATAAAAAAATTTGGAGTGTTTGAAGTATTCTCAGGCATTCAAGTTTGGCCAAAATGGCCACAGTTGAGGTCACAAAATTAAAATGGAAAAATATAGGCTACATAGTACAGTGGTATAGTCACATTGCACAAAAGTTAATCTAGTACCTTTAATGGTTCTTGGGTTGTCCCAATAGGGAACCCTTAAAGGTCCCTACAAGAGTGTGTTTTTGTATTAGAAAGACTCCAAACTAGAACCATTTAGGACCTTAAACATATTTTTTGGTCTTAACTATAAGCTAGAAAAACCAACTGAAGTAACCTTCTTTTCAAAAAGTGCATGGTGTGGACATGTTATTGCCATTTCCCTCAAAGTTTTCTTACTACTATTTTTTTATTTTTTATTTAATGAACGTTTCTTGTAGAACCAACTTTCCAGAGGATTGAGACTATGTAAACTGCTAAAGTAAATACTCTCAGGGATTATGTCACAGTAGTGTCCAAATCCCTTAAGTAACTAGATTTCGTATTAAATAGTAGGCTGAGTGAACAGATTACGCCACCTGTGGTAATTATGATTATGGTCACCTGTGGTGGTGTAGGCTAGGCTGGTGTAGGATTAGGACGTAGCCCTTGTCTCCTCTCGCTCTGTGCCTGTTACAGTGTGTGTTTTTGTTTGTGTGTGTGTGTGTGTGTGTGTGTGTGTGTGTGTGTGTGTGTGTGTGTGTGTGTGTGTGTGTGTGTGTG